>JAWPHD010003054.1:0-230381 GCA_037043455.1 Cyrtodaria siliqua | reverse complement strand
GGTTGCACCTAGTCTAACATACATAGCAGTGTGGGTACATTGGAATTTAAAATTAATATAATTCTATTCAGTGGTTCAAAGCAACGAAGTATTATATTATTTGTACGCACTAACATAATGTGACATACGATATATCTAAGACTTGAAAACCTTACCCAAGATCTTTCATTATTAAAATGTCAAAATTAATTACTTCACAAATCACACATACAGGTGAAACGCTTTGAAGCCTATAATTATTTAATTCTTAAAGCGACTGGAGGCGATCCGGACGTTTTATGGGTGTCAATCCAAATCCAAATAAAACCACCATAATATGTTTCAGTTTCATATTTAATAAGAATATGTACTAAAGTAGGCCACCTGATCCGTACAATTTAATTATTTTAATAGAATAGTTTGGTCTGGAAAACTAGACAACTTCGGTATTTTTTGTTATATAATCATATTAATTTATATGATGTTTTAAGATTCATAGAAATTATTGTTTTGTGATCGAGGTACACTGTTTTACAAGTGTTAAATGTACATCGATTTAAGCCAATCAGTTGGCCGTATTGCCTACTGACCATACCAAGTGGGTAACCCTATCTACACCACTCTTTGTGTTGTGTATTGTCGTGTATAACCAGTTGGCCATATTGCCTACTGACCATACCAAGTGGGTAACCTTTTCTTCACCACCCCTTTGTGTTGTGTGTATTGTCGTGTATAACCAGTTGGCCATATTGCCTACTGACCATTACCAAGTGGGTAACCTTTTCTTCACCACTCTTTGTGTTGTGTATTTTCGTGTATAACCAGTTGGCCGTATTGCCTACTGACCATACAAGTGGGTAACCTTTTCTTCACCACTCTTTGTGTTGTGTATTGTCGTGTATAACCAGTTGGCCATATTGCCTACTTACCATACCAGGTGTGTTATCTTTTCTTCACACTCTTTGTGTTGTGTATTGTCGTGTATAACCAGTTGGTCATATTGCCTACTGACCATACCAAAGGGGTAACCCTTTCTTCACCACTCTTTGTGTTGTGTATTGTCCTGTATAACCAGTTGCCATATTGCCTACTGACCATACCAAGTGGGTAACCCTTTCTTCATAACTCTTTGTGTTGTATATTGTCGTTTGCATTGTATATTTAATATCTTCTTGTTTGTGGGTTAAATGCGGACCTACGGTGTCATTGAGATTATGTGCTGTGGCTTCTATAGGTCCATTGTAACAATACAATCGACGTTTAAATTAATATTTATGATTAAGCAACAAATACCATCGGAGTCGTTGAGTTTTCCAAATCAAACATTTCCTAAAATATAATTCAGCCGAAACTATATATGCGACTTATTTAATGCATGTGCACATTTCAGATGAAACTAAAGCACACTATGAGGATTTTCACGTGTATTTGTGCTGGCACGAATTATTAACCAAGATCGCCTACAGTCCCTTTAAACTGTTATCTGTAACATCAAATAGCTTATTGTCATAACCTATGAGGATTTTCACGTGTATTTGTGCTGGCACGAATTATTAACAAGATCGCCTACAGTCCCTTTAAACTGTTATCTGTAACATCAAATATCTTATTGTCATAACCTATGAGGATTTTCACGTGTATTTGTTCTGGCACCAATTATTAACCAAGATCGTCTACAGTCCCTTTAACTGTTATCTGTAACATCAAATAGCTTATTGTCATAACCTATGAGGAATTTTCACGTGTATTTGTGCTGGCACGAATTATTAACCAAGATCGCCTACAGTCCCTTTAAACTGTTATCTGTAACATCAAATAGCGTATTGTCCATACAAAAGAACCAACACGAATCAAGTGGAAGTAAGAAGGAGGAGACAGCAAAATAATACTCTAATTTAATAACACATACACGCATATGCATTTAAATTATTAAAATCAAATATGCTTCCCTGCAAAGAGAAATCGCATACCGAGAAATGAAAGATATTGTTTATGTTGTAACTCACAAGATTTGGAAGACGAATCTACCCGTTTTATATGTGTGTGTCAATGTTACAATGAACTAAGAAAAAAATATATTAAAAGATATTACCACAGAGGCCATCTATGTTCAAATATATAGAATTGATGAAAACTTCAAACAATGATATATTACTAAGGTATATAAAATGTGCTTTAAATGTTAGACTTTCTATTTGAATGCTTAGTATAAATATAATATTGTTCATCCTCTTACTATGATGATGGAAACTATACTGACAGTTGATTTATATACCTCTGTTTACGTGACTTTGTTACATTCGTATCTAAGTAAAATAATGTTCTGTTCTGTTCTGTTCTGTTGTCTGTCCCCAACACAAGAAATCGACCGTCATATATAACCTTGCGTGAGTTGAAAATGACGTAAAACACCATAACAAACAAACAAAATGGTATAAAGAACATCACATATCTGAATATCTTGTTTGTTATGAAAATATTTTATTTGTTAATTTCACAGTTACGTTTTCTAAATACATGTTTACAGAATATTAATGCAAAAACACATGTTTTATTTACATGTGTTCATCCTTTCATTACGGGGTCCGAGTATTAACTTTCATACCCCATCCAACTCCTTTTCCAAGAAGCGAAAACGAGGTTGGCTGGGGTATGACATAAAACCTTAATTGGGGCTTTAAAGGTTTGCATATTGTAAAAATAAAACATTAAATAGGTAACAGATTACTACATTTTCTTCAGTAAAAAAACGTTTTTAAACATGTTATATTGTTGACATAAACCGCTTTCTAATCGCTTAATGGAATTAAGGCGGGGGCCGCGACGTAATGTGATTTCAAACAATGTTTTACCTCCATATTTATTAATTTCTTTCATTATATTGCCTTACAAATACCGTGATTGTTAGGGCCTGAAGATCTTGATTTTTTTAATCCAACCACCTACTTTTTTTGAATTTATAACAGGTTTATATAAATCATGTTAACCCTCGTATTTCATAATCTGAATTGCTGTGTTCTGTTTATTTTATCGGCTTACCTTCAACAATAACATTTGTTTTTTTATTCGGTTACTGCAAACTTCATTTGGATTCCCTAAAACTGTAAGAGGATACATGAGCATGGGTATGATGTTTCGATAACGGTTATTTTTTCTCATAAACTATGTTTCTTCCAACGATCTAAACAATTGCAAAACTCATTCATCTTTGGTATAAGGTTTTCTTCGTGGTATTTTGTTCTATCATTTGTAAAAACAATTCCCAGTGCTGTTGCTTTATTGTTTGACCAAATAAGTGTTTATCTTTACACTAGTTTCCATCTGTACCTAGAAGTGAGCCAACACACAATAGTATCGATTTATTTATGTTGAACTGAGGTTTAACATCTTTCTTCTTTTTTTTTTTGTTATTATTCTTTCTAGAGATTGTACTCGAGTTGAGGACTTTTGTATGACTAAAAAGCTACGGCCAGAAGGTCTAACGCTTCCGTAAACTTCGGAAAAAACTTTGCTAATTAAAAGCATTATATTAACTATCGCATAGTTTTTTTAACGTATACCAACAACATGCGGCGTACCAATTTGTATTTAATAAATTAATAAGGCAAGATATATTAAGCCTACCGTTTAGACTTGCTGTGTTAACAAGCAATTCGTAATAAGCGAAGTGTATAATAGACCTGCTGTGTTAACAAGCAATTCGTAATAATTGAAGTATACTAGACCTGCTGTGTTAACAAGCGATAAATAATAAATAACGAGCTCCCAGTGGGATTCGAACCCAGAGCGGTGAGAGGCGAAAGTTTACAACGCAACGTCGTTAACCATTCAGCCAGGGAGACGCTTCATCATCGTCGAAACCCACGTTTGATTGATTACGTTATCACTCCATTCCATCCGTGATGAAAGGCGAATTCCGACGATGACTCGTCATTCAGCAGACTGACATCTTACAATAAAAGACAGCTAATTCATTATATAACTATATTTGTGATACACAAATAAAAAAGCCTCTGGAGGAGATCGATTCTTCCTCACAGAACTGTTGCTCTGAAAACTGATTTACAAGCTGTTGTGGTCAATGTTACGATGCAGAGTTATAACATATGCTCCTTATATTTACCACCTAGTTCTTCACTAGGGCATACATGTTATACTCATCCATATTTATTACAAGGTGAGCAATTACCAGAATGTATACCCTGCTTTGCACCGTTAACGGTCAAACACATCTTGTTGGAATGTGTAGATTTTGATCCCATGCGTCAAATGTACTACAATGTTAAAGGAATGTTGTATTATTCTGGAACAAGCTTCACTTCATAGGACTTTAAAAAAACATGGAAAAACTGAAAGAATTATCAAAATATCATAACAAATACAGGGGAGATGACCTTTTGAAAATGTGCAAAAAGACTCCAATGGAGCAGCCATCTTTGAATGATGACGTCAATCGCGCCTTTTTCGTTATATGGAAAATAGATGATAAATAGTGTTTAAAACAAAACAAAATATTAAATTATAAATACAAAGTAAAATATGTATACTGTATATGCTCTTTTACGATGTACATGTATTTGCAGTGATATCCTTTGTTTAAATGATATTTATCAATATGCAATAAATGGGTAAAACGGCGCGATGACGTCATCAATCCAAGATTGCTGCCTCCGTTTGAGAATTTTTGCAATTATTTAAAAGATCATATCTCTTGTAATTGTTATAATATTTTGATAATTCTTTCATCTTTTTTCCATGGGTTTTAAAGCCCTTTTAAATGAAGCTAGTTCCAGAATAGTGCAACAACCCCTTTAATACTATGAAAGAGTTATTTGATACTATATATTTTTAGTCCTTGTTTTAGATTTCCTGAAAGGAATCAGACTATATAAATCATTATAATATGTTCTTATATATATATATACTTGTTTATATATCCGTTGACGGGCATTTGTTGATTTACATATATAGCCTATATTACTACCATATCATCCCTTATTTGTAAATAGGGTTTTATCTTTATACAATTTACATTATTTTTTAATTACTACTTCATTTCTTCATCTTTCAATCAGTTTTTTGCGCACAATATGACCTATTTATGTGTCGACGTGCCGTAAAACACACTTTTTATACCTTTAATACTAGTGAGGAGGACATGAAATCCCATGTATGCTATTTGTTATTTTAAGACGCATGACATTGCTTGCTTCGGTTCTAACACAAGTTGTAAAATGAATAGTCATACATGCTGGTTTTTCATAGATACCAGCAGTAGTTTTTTATTAAAATTGCGACAAAATGTTAATATATCATGAAATATAAAATTAAAAAATCATTACTACGAACCTAATCCTAATGTTATTTACGTATATAGTTCGCGTTTCGCAAATGCAGTGCTTAACGGCTCATCCACGCAGTACTGGTTCGGTAGAGCTGCCCCAGAGACATGGTTATAATATATATGCATCCGGGAATTCTTACCAACGGATAGTAACATTCTTGTCGTTTTTAACGTGTTCAAGAGGGATATACTCCGATAAACGGAACAGTTTGGTTTACGTCCCCATCTGACGAACGAGGCTGGGGCGTGTGTTGCTTACGAACATTCAAACGATACTTGTTTCGCATGTGAAGCGTGTACCAGAGACCGCCAAACCTTCACTCATAAAACATATCTGATATTTATTGAAGGTATCAACATTTTATTTTCCTTATCAATTGGCATGCCTTGTCAATTGGCATTCCTTATCACTTAACTCTATAAAATGCCATGTTCAACTTTGAATTTTCATTTAACAAAATCGTAAAATATGAGCCTTCAACGTAAGCATCAGGATGTATCGTAACTTTCAAAATCAGAACTATAGACGGGTTCTTTTATAATCTTGAACGTTTATTTATTCCAACTGCATGCATTAAACAAATGTTTTAACAGTATTTTCCCGACATGAAAACTACCAGGAAAAAAAAAATATTGTTCACACTTTAAAAAGTGACTTCAGAACCACGTTAATAATGTTAATAACGTCAACGTTTTCTGCGGTATTTACGATAGTTAGCAATCCCAACTGGTAATGATATTAAATTTATGTTTAAGGTATCATACACCACTGTATAAATTGTGTTATCTTATATGAACTGAACACTTACAAAACTATCATGGTAAATTTTCATTTTCACGTAATAAAAAAACGTGGAAAAGGGTTATGACCTTGGACCTCGATTTTCTCTCGTCACTTCCAAAACCAGAGCTAAACACGGATACCATGAAAAAGGCGAGGGTGTAACCTTTCCAATGATACCAAACACTTTGCTTTTCGCAAAATGTTGAACACGAGCCTTAACTAGAGCAGATAGCCTAAAGTGGCCTCTAGTCTATAATGGTATTATGTACTTAAATAGACGAGAGCTGTTAACAGTGTTAGCAAAGATTGTCAAAATCGCCTACGCAGTTTGTAAACATGTATTATATTTTATGAAGTATTTCGGGTCGTATTACACATCTAATTGCAAAGGAACTCTTTATTTGTCTTGTTTTGTCGATATCCAGTCATTCGTACAAATATAAAGGTTATTGAATCTGTATGGTGAGATATTACCTGAAACGAGTTTAATTTGCGATATCACATGTGCCATCAAGGCTATACAAAATAACATTAAAGGGACACACGGCAATCTCGAAGTTTTGATCGAACATTAAAATTATCATCTCGATGTATAAATCTGATATGATTTTTATTTTAAAACTGCTTGCATACAATTAAATAAAATGTATAACTTTCAATTTATTTTCTTTAAAACAGTATTATCAACATTTAGTAAAATGCAAACAATTAATTTAAACTGTTCTAATAATTAATATTAACGATAACACACATGCAAGTTATATAGAAAAACTAAAGAGACGCCACGAGTTATAAACAAAGCAAAATTGCCATCTGTCCCTTTAACTTCGAGTGTTCGTGTTTTGTTCAGGATTCCGACATTTCAATTCGGAAGTATTGCCTGGCATTCTGGAGTTTGTGGGTGCAAACACCGGACGGATCACCCCAAAGAATTTATAAAATGGTACTACTAGCGCCCGTGCCTGACGCTCAGTATATAAAGGGTAGTTCTAGGAGTGGTCGGTCCGGTGTGAATAGAATGTGACTGGATGGGGTATCATGGCATGTGTCTATGGCGTAATATGCCAGACTGGCTTCACTATAAAGCTGTTCGACACTACCCTACCTATACTCAGTTGCAAAAGAAAGTGGACACTGAGTTTTGTTTAGATTTAATTGTATAAAGTTTTTTAGAATTAAATTGGCAAATTCCAAAAGTTTGGTAACAACGTTTTTATCATTCCATTGCCAGTCTCATGAAGAAGAAGAAACAAGATTTTATTCATAAATCAATAGGCCATCGGCCCGTGAGATCTATAAATGCCTATATACATAGAAGCATGTTGCCATGTGTTTGAGTATATATACATGTTAATATCGAAAGGAAACAAAACGTTTTTGCGTACATATGGCCTACTAAGTATTAGACGCATTTTAATTTAAACTTCTTGCTGTTGAATACTAACAGTTCTCTTCGTAACACTCACCCTTCTAATAGGAGTAACACGACAACAACTCATAAGTTATAAATATATATTTATTATTTATTGGTATAAGCCATTGGACGACTGACTGACTGACCTTATTAACATTAATTAATAACTCACTTCACCTTCAACTTATAATACGATACACAAGAAACTACACCTATAAAATATAGCAATCTCTCATCACAAACTTGCGCCAATCTATTGTTGTCACATGACATATGTCAAACTAAATTCAGATCGCTTACGCGAACTATACAGTATAAGCAAAGGAGATACGATTTTATATCTACTATTTTAGCATACAACCAACTTATATAATACACTTTCCTTCGATTGCATTACAAGCAACTTTCAATGGTGGTAAGATATAAAGAAACTTTCAATGGTGATAAATTAACCATAAACTGTACGTCGTACTTTAAACAGAGCACCATCTATGTGATACCGAGCCGTCCGCGAAAAACCCACTGCACATATGGGAAACATGTATCCGATAACATTTTTATTCAAGGTATCACTCACGATAAGATCTCGGACTTGACCTTTAACTATCAAAAGTAAAAGCGTTTCAATAATCAATGGAACCAATACAGACAACACCAATATCCTGAAATGTCTTCAAATCCATAATATGTAAGTTACTGCAACACGATTTACTAAGAATCTAATATTTTAACGTGTTAACTGGTCAGTCATCCAACGCTGAATGGCAAAAACTGGCGTTCTACATGCCACGTGCACTCCACTGAGAGTGCGCCCCCTATGAGAATAACTCACACGAAGAGAAATTAATTATCGTCTAATTCGCTTCTCTCAAGCGACAATAATTTCATTTATCGTTTAACATACCGTAACTATACTATTCCTTTAAAGGGAATGTAGCGACACAGCCAATCCACCTTTATTATTAAGAGTTCTGAAAAACTTGAATAAGGGTGAAAGAATTATCAAAATCGGTTGATAAACAAAGAAGATATGATCATTTGAAGTTTCTGTTGAAACAGATATGGAAGCGGCCATTTTGAGAGCTATGACATCACGGTTCTAAATGACCATATATGGAATATTTATAAATTTGAAAATTTACACATTTATAGGGGAAAATGACAGCAATTGCATGAAAAATATGTAATACTCAATGGCAATAATGCTTTATATGACCGGTAAATTTGTTTGCATTCATTTGCAATGATTTTCTTCATTTTAAACGATATTTATCAATATTCCATATATGGTAATATGGAACTATGACGTCATAGTTCTAAAATGCCGGCTCCCATATCTTTAGAACAACCTTTAAATGGTCATATCTTTCTTGTTTATCATCCGATTTTGATAATTCTTTCACCTTTTCCCAAGTTTTCCAGAACTCTCAATAATAGAGCTTGTTTGGCTGTATCGCTACATTTCCTTTAACTGCTCTACTTGCTTCAATAAGTACAATCTTCTAATATTTACAATTTAATCTTAAAGGTACTGTAGACGATCTGGAAGAGTGATTGTGTCAATCCGAATACAATTGAATGTTGTTTAACGGCTCATCAACACAGTATAGGTTATTTAGAGCCGCCCCAGAGAGAGTGGAAGGATACATAGGAATCCGGGAACCTGCCCTACTCTTATTATCGAATAGATTCCTATGGTTCTTTAACGTGCTCGGAAGATAGACCGATACACGGGACCGCCCGGTTTACGTCCCCATCCGACGGACGAGGCTAAGGTAAAGTGTCTTGCCCAAGAACACACCGACGGAACTCAGTGGCACCACGGAGGATTGAACCCGGGGCCTCCGGTTACAAATCCGCCGCACTACCGACTGCGCCACGCCAGCCCCCAATCCGAATACAAATGAACATTCTTAATAATGAACTTCATTTCATATGAAATATACATGTGCATTAAAAGAAGCCGCATGTTACCTTCGGGTTAATTATTGTTTATAAAAATGTTTGGATCTTACGTCAGTTTTTGAGAGCAATATGACCTATTTATGTGTCGACGTGCCGTAAAACACCATTCATTCATTCTGAAAAACACGACGGCTCGGCTAGTTTTAGTTGCGAAATCATCGATATTGATTAAATCCTACCTACCTACCTACCTACCTACCTACCACCTACCTACCTACCTACCTACCTACCTACCTACCTATCTGTCTATCTGGCTATTAGTCTATCTCTACCACCCATCCACGAACCCACCTACCGACCTACCTACCTACCTACATCCCAAGCCGAGGATCGAGACTAAGGGAAAGTGCTTTGCCCAATAATATATCATCTTGTTATGGTGATCACTTGCGCGAAGTTATTTAAAAATCCCTGCAGGGGTTGTGACGTTACGGTCCGGACACGAAATTGCGTACCTGTATTTTACCTATGAACTTCAAGTGTGACCTTGACCTTTGAGGTACGGACCTGGGTTTTTGCGCGCGACACATCGTCTTGTTATGGAGATCACTTGTGCCAAGTTATTTAAAAATTCCTGCAGGGGTTGTGACGTTACGGTCCGGACACGAAATTGCGTACCTGTTTTTGACCTATGAACTTCAAGTGTGACCTTGACCTTTGAGGTACGGACCTGGGTTTTGCACGCGACACATCGTCTTGTTATGGTGATCACTTGTGCCAAGTTATTTAAAAATCCCTGCAGGGGTTGTGAAGTTACGGTCCGGACACGAACTTCGGAATGACGGACAGAATCCGGACGGACAGTCGGACAGACGGACAGACGCACGAATTTTCGGGGGCATAAAAACAAGCTATTCTTCAATGGCATGTACTTTCAAAATAATCTCAATGCTATAGTATGGTGGCACTGACGGGTTTTAATTGTCAAACTATTATAAATGGCAACTATATTTTTGGGTGTATTAAACACAACTGAGTGACCCTTGTGAATAGAAACATGGCAACACAAGAGTAATTTATTATAATATTCCTATAACAACAGCACAAACAAGCAATTAACAATTTTAATGTTTGGTACATATTTCAAGGTTGCCTTGATTAAATTAATATTTACCCTTTTAAGTTGTGTGTTAACAAAGTTTCTGAAATTATTGTACTCAGTTTCTAAATTTTTTGTCCTATAACTGTAATTTAATTTTGCATCAATATTGTCAATATATTTACATGATTCCAGTACATCAGTGAAGTAACAAGAGATTATTGTTTGAAGCTCTTGTTTCAGCCAATGGGTTTTGGTCTTTTAAGACAAAATTAATCTACTACCTAAATTAGTTGTATGTCAGTGAAACAGACATTTTTAGTGGTAAATAAAAATACTTTACTTTTCAAAATCGGTTGAGAAATAAAAAAATTCATGCGCGAGTTGTTTTTGATGGAACATTTTCAATGCAAAATTCTGCTGCATTAAAAATTTAAAAAATATTTATTTTTACAATTTTTATCCAAAAATGGTTGTAAATTGTTGGATATTAAAAAATTAAGACACCCTGAAAGTTTTACAGCAAAATATGAAGCCTAACTGAAGTAATTTAAAATTTCTTAATTTTCTGCTGTGCCATCACTGAACAAGGAAAGCCCCATCAAAAAGTCATTTTGGTTGTAAAATATTTATTTCTCACCCGATTTTCAAAATTAAAGTAGTTTTATTTACCACTAAAAATGCCAGTTCTAATTATAATTATATAACTGATGTGCGTATTAATTAAATTACTCAAGTTACTGCAGAAGTATCCCCTAGAAGTGCACAACTTTAACAAGTTTACTTATATTATGACTAGATCGATTTTAAAAAGAAGACACTTTTAAAAAATAATCTTAAAACACATGTGACATGAACAGAATTAGAAAATGATTCTTTACTACCGATGACCCTTCTATGCACTGTAGATGGGTTCGTCTGAGTTCATTTAGGATCATTTTAGCTCATTTCTGGTATTACGTCAGAGTTCTCTCTGGAATATTCCTTTCAAACAGCAGACGATGGACACCGGATGTGTTTCGTCGGAAAAAAGTAGATTTTAGAAAGTTTATAAGAAGGTAGGTAACTTTTGATTATTAATGGCCAATTATCATAATGTACTGTATTTGCTACCCTGTAGATCTCTGTGATGCACAAATAAGGATTTGAAAAGTTTAACTTTTCACCGCGTAAAATTCACCGCAAAAAAAAAACGTTCAGCAAAACGAACACACGTGACTTTGATATAATTGTGTATGCCCCACCACCAGTGTTAGGTAGGCCGCATGTTTTGACATTCCCTCGATTTAGTTCTGCTAAAAACATGTAGTGACTGTCGATGGGGGCCATATGACCTTGCGGTCGGGTTCCTGGACTTGTGGAGAACCAGCTGATTCCCGCCTAATGACACCATGTGACCGCCCGCAGACATGTGAGCGCGGTCTGCCAGTAGGAAGCCATACTGACGAGACACTGACTTCCGACAGGACTGATAAATAGTGCTTTAACTCATATCCTGACAATATCCCGGTGGGAGCTGGCAACAGACAGGTAGGAAACACTTTACTGGTGTCAGAAGTGATCTAAATCTGCGCCTGGAAGGATAATTCGAGAGGGAATTCGTCGTCCCGGCGGCGCACCACGCACCACAGGTGGGTGGGGTGCATGAGATTGAAAATCCCGCCGGGACGACAGTTTTCGGCGAAATCTTCGGCGGCATTCGGTCGCACCTACATTTAAAACCAAGTGTTTCTGCCTGTTGTGTTCGTTTTTTTCCCCGGGAGTTGCTACCCAGTAGGGCGATTCCGCACCCCTACTGAATAGTGAATAAGGGGAGGCATGGTTAGAGGCATTGCCTCCCTACCTTCATACTACTAAAGAAAAAGTGTTAGATTAATTTGTAAGGTTAAGGATGGTTACCCGGGGTTAATATATATTGTTAGGGACCATTATCAAATAAAGCTCATATTATAAAACCAGTTACGGTTTGGTCATAGGGTTCATGAGGGTACCGACCCCCTTTTCGTATGCCGGATTCCGACCCATATTAGCCAGTATTCCGTACGCCGACATCGCAGTTTTTCATACGCGTATGCCGTAATTTTCTCAAAAAATATTTTTTTCCAGGCAAAAAATTAAAAAAATGCACATAAGGACACTAAGAGCACCTAGGTTTGAACTTTCAAAATTTTCCGGGGGGGGTGGGGGGGGGCATGCCCCCAACCCCCCCTAGAGAGTTCGGGTCCTGCGGGATCTCGGGCTCGGCCGCGCCTCGCATGTTTCAAATAGTATTCCAGATGCCAACCCTCTGTTAGGGAGTATTCCAGATGCCATGCCCAAAAAAAACCAGTACTCCAGATGCCAGGGGGGGTGGGGTTGGTACCCTCGTTCATGGGAAATAGTGCGGGTAGGGATTAAGGTATGGTCAACAGGGGCTATTAGGATTAATCTTAAAGTTTGGTCACCAGGGTCATCTGTAGAGGGGATTCATTGACGGTATGTTATTATTATTTTATATAGGGATGTTATTTTTATTATTAATGGCGCCTCAGCGGCCGCGCGGGTCAAAAGGTCACTTACGGGTAATGTTGGGGGAGGCTCCCCCTTGGTCATAGCTTTGGTGGAAGGTTTATAGTATGTGGTAGTATCCAAGTCCAGGGGAGACTCATGACAGTTGGGGCTTCACGCCCGAAAAGAATGAATATATTAGATTTTATTACAATCAATGGTCGCGCAAAAGAGCGCAAAGGGGTTAAAGGACCCCAGGGGTGGGAAGATTTTTATTTACTTTTTATTGATTTTTTTCCTTTTTGCAATTTTTTTAAAAGTTTTTTTTTTTTTACTGAACATCTTGTGAAAACAATGTATCTTTCTAATGAATTAAATTCTACTTTGATTTTTTGAAAATTTGAAAAATATGCGGCCTACCTACCAATGTGGAGCGGACATAATACACTGTATTATGTCCGCTCCACATTGGTAGGTAGGCCGCATATAATGTCATCTATTATCACACTGTGAAGATAGGTAATTTCAACCCGAGGTATAAGTGATTTTATCGGAACCGAGGCTCTGCCGAGGTTCCGATTAAAACACTTATACCGAGGGTTGGAATTTCCTATCTGAACCGAATACCCATGATAGATTCTTTTTCTTGCATATCAGAGACGTGTTGTGCGTTGACGCCGCCAGCTACTAACGTTTTGCATGTTTTCCTGCATACCGGATGTTGGCGCGCGTGAATTTAATCTCGACCCTAGGGTGAGATGGAAATATCTAGCCCCGGAAAAAAAGATGGATGTCCTTGTCCAGTATGCTAGAAATTGTGAGATTCTACATGTATTTATCTCAAAAAACCCATACAAGTTGATGATACAGCTGAATGTTGCTCTGTGATGTCAGTTTACCTCGATACATTGTTCAGATCAAATAATTTTCATAAAAAGTTTTAGGGTCGGCCCCTTAAAAATAGGGTCGGTCGGGCCACCGGAAACCCAACTACTTTTTTGTTTGGCCTAAAATGAAATTATGTAAATTATATTGGTGCAAAAACGCCTATTAAAAAATCACAGTTTCAGAACAATAATTTTAGAAATTGTTCTATCATAAGACTAAAAGGGTAAATCTAAATCGGAAATTAAATAAACATTTTCCTTTAATTTTAAAATTAACGTTTAATCCAAGCTAGACTAGCGCTAGGATTTTAAACCCTTTAGCCAAATCTGGCTAAAGCCCTAAAAATTCCTTTAGCCAGATTAGAATGTCTTTAACCAGACTTTTGCCGAGATATTTTTGAACGAATCGGAGGCGCTAAAACTTCGCGTTTGCGTACAACTCAATAGTAAGTTAAAAAAATATGCTTTATTAACCTACATGTATAGGGTATCAATATGTCCACATCATATGCATTCTGCTTTAGTGCTTACAATTACTTATAATTACAAGTGGAGCTGTACAATATTCAAAAGTTTTAAAAATTGTATTTAATGCTTTTTTAATTTTAAAAATTGTCGACTGAAATTTAAAAAAGGACAGAATGAATGCATGCATATATATATAATAAGAAAATATATAAATACAGACTCTTGTCACCATTGATTAGACCATTGAGTATTTTCATTTAATGTTTTTCAATATACCTACTAACATTCATAGAAATAAAATAAATATATTTAAAAATGTAAGGCTAAGCTGAGGCATATAAAACAAGTTCATCTAACAGGAATTCCAAAGAGCTAGAAAGATCGCGCTGCATTGTGAGACAAAATTCAGAAATACTACATACACCACGAATATAATGCACAGAGTAAGTAATAAAAGCCACTTCATTCTAAAATTGTACCAATATTTTGAGTAAGCGCACCTTTTGTATTTTTTCATGTTAAATTATCCCAATTCAGAGACAGCCGATCAAACATCGGTTCACACTAGCCATTGTTCCAGTTTACGCTACCGTGTGTACAACTAATTAGTCTTATCAGTGATCGTAAAGTTCAAAAACACCGCCGGCATCTCCAGCTTATTAATTCGTAAGCAAACTTTGTGTTTTGAAACACCATTTTGACCGCTAGAGGGCGCCACGTTATTTTTTATGTTTTACCCGGCTCAATAACGCAGCTAAATATGTGGATAATATTGAGCGCGGGTCACAAACCAGTTGATTGACAGCAAGAGGCGGAACTGTGGGCGGAGTCTATCGCACACAACAATTGGACAGCGGTCTTCAATAAACACTGCGATAATTATTTATCTGTCCAAATAGATTGTCGCTAATTCTTTAACAACACCAAGTGGGATATTGGCTTATAAACTGTCAAAGACGTCGTTTATCAGTCCAAATTGATTGTCGCTAATTAGCTAACAACACCCAGTGGGGTAGTGGCTTATAAACAGTGAAAGACTTTGTGTATTAGAATTTGGGATTTTCCGAGATTTTAGACAATCGGTCGGAAATTTGGATTCGCCAGACCGCTGATGTCTGGCGAATTTGATATTTATTTCTTACGATTTTCATTTGCCAGTTCGGGTTTCTTTTCGCCTATGACGATTTGGCGAATGGTTAACGCGAGCCTATCCAAGTGATTCTATTCATAACTTTCACATCCGGTCAACTTCCGGTAGGTTGAGATATTCAGTAGGTGAAAATAGAGGGGTTTACTCGGACTTTATCCTCAATCTCTATATGAAAATATTAGACCATGATTTAAATTAAATGTATCCATATTGGTGTTTTAAAATCAGCCAACACCAAAAGAAGATGCATATATGTATATAAAAAAAAGAAGCTTTTAATATAATTATTACTACAAACTAGTTTTATAAAGGGCTAGAGTCAGTTGAGCACCAACGATAAACCCCGAGTTTACCCCCTACCAGAATGTGGAGGTTTTTTATTTTATTGATCACTGATTGGTCAAATTATTTTGATGATTTCATGTGAAAGTTATGAATACCCCCCAAAGCACTGTAGTGTTCCCATTATCCATCCGTCCCAAGTTTTACATTCAGTAGGAGGGTGTGGCAGGCAGATTTCAGATTTGAAAAGTCGCCTAAGTTTTTAAAAAAAAATAATTAAAATAAAAAACATTCATTTTATGCCGTGGTGCGGTGTCCGTCGTCCGTCTGTCTGTCCGTCCGTAAACTTTTATTGTAGCGACTGCTTTGAAACTACTGAATGGATTTTCATGAAACTTTGCAGAAATGTTGCCCATGAAGTCTAGTTGATCCTAGCAAAAATTCATCAAGATGGCCGCCACAGCTTAAAATAGATTTTCAAAAAACAAGTTGTAGCGAGTACTTCTTGAAAACTATAAGTGATATAGATATAGGACTTTTTCTAAAATGATCAGCATGACATGATGTTGATCTTTGTCAAAAATTATTTTGATATGACGTTAAACATGACCGCCAGCGGCCATCTTTGTTTAAATAGAGTTAATACTTATATAATGAAAACTTGTAGCGACTACTTGACGAATTTTCATGAAACTTTACAGGAATGTTGCTCTTGATGTCTAATTGATCCTAGCAAAATTTCAGGTCAGCTGGAAATTCAAGATGGCTGCCATGGATAAAAAATAGATTTTCAAAATACAAGATTGTAGCGACTACTTCTTGAAAACTATAAGTGATATGGGGTCTTTTTCTAAACTGATCAGTATGACATGATGTTGATCCTTGTCGAAAGTTATTTTGAGTAGGTCATTTATGTATAGTAGAAAGAGAATTGGCCCGAAGACAGAACCTTGGGGTACGTCTTAAGTCTTTAGTGACTACTTGAAAACTATAATTGATATTGATATGGGACTTTTAATGATCAACATGATATGATGTTGATCCATTTATTTTGATTTGACATTAAATATTTTGATTCGACATCAAATATGGCCGCCAGCAGCCATCTTTGTTTACATAGAGTTATATAATGAAAACTTGTAGTGACTACTTCTCTGAAACTACCTGACGGATTTTCATGAAAGTTCACAGGAATGTTGCTCTTGATGTCTAGTTGATCCCAGCAAAAATTCAGGTCGGTCGGAAATTGAAGATGGCCGCAATGGTTAAAAATAGATTTAAAAAAAGCGTTTTTGTGGCGACTACTTCTCAAAAAACATAAGTGATATTGATTTGGATGATGTTTGCAGGCTGATCAGGGTTTAACTGTCTTGTCATTTGATCGAAACACCCCTTTTCACTACAAATGGACCGGTCCAAATTAAAAGGACATTATAATATTATATTATATTAGGCCAAATAAAATAAAAGTTGTGTTTCCTGTTACATTGAGAAAAAAAAGATAGGGTAGGTAGGTAGGTGAAATCTTTTTTTTTATGCCCCCGAAATTCCCGAAATTTTCGGGGGCATATAGTATTCGCACCGTCCGGATTCTGTCTGTCCAGCCGTTTGTCCGAAGTTTGTGTCCGGACCGTAACTTCACAACCCCTGCAGGGATTTTTAAATAACTTGACGATGTGTCCCCCGCAAAACCCAGGTCCATACCTCAAAGGTCAAGGTCACACTTGAAGTTCATAGGTCAAAAACAGGTACGCAATTTCGTGTCCGGACCGTAACTTCACAACCCCTGCAGGGATTTTTAAATAACTTGGCACAAGTGATCACCATAACAAGACGATGTGTCCCCCGCAAAACCCAGGTCCGTACCTCAAAGGTCAAGGTCACACTTGAAGTTCATAGGTAAAAAACAGGTACACAATTTCGTGTCCGGACCGTAACGTCACAACCCCTGCAGGGATTTTTAAATAACTTGGCACAAGTGATCACCATAACAAGACGATGTGTCACCTGCAAAACCCAGGTCCGTACCTCAAAGGTCAAGGTCACACTTGAAGTTCATAGGTCAAAAAACAGGTACGCAATTTCGTGTCCGGACCGTAACTTCACAACCCCTGCAGGGATTTTTAAATAACTTGGCACAAGTGATCACCATAACAAGACGATGTGTCCCCCGCAAAACCCAGGTCCGTACCTTAAAGGTCAATGTCACACTTGAAGTTCATAGGTAAAAAACAGGTACGCAATTTCGTGTCCGGACCGCAACGTCACAACCCCTGCAGGGATTTTTAAATAACTTGGCACAAGTGATCTCCATAACAAGACGATGTGTCCTCCGCAAAACCCAGGTCCGTACCTCAAAGGTCAAGGTCACACTTGAAGTTCATAGGTAAAAAACAGGTACGCAATTTCGTGTCCGGACCGTAACTTCACAACCCCTGCAGGGATTTTTTAATAACTTGGCACAAGTGATCACCATAACAAGACGATGTGTCGCGCGCAAAACCCAGGTCCGTACCTCAAAGGTCAAGGTCACACTTGAAGTTTATAGGTCAAAAACAGGTATGCAATTTCGTGTCCGGACCGTAACGTCACAACCACTGCAGGGATTTTTTAATAACTTGGCACAACTGATCATCATAACAAGACGATGTGTTACGCGCAAAACCCAGGTCTTCAAGGTCAAGGTCACACTTGGAGGTAAAGTCAAATTGTGTCCGGTCAATAACTCTGGCATTCATGGACAGATTTTCAAATAACTTGGCACAAGTGCTCACCACAACAAGACGATGTGTCGCGCACAAAATCCAGGTATGTGGTCCCAAGGTCAAGGTCACACTTAGAGGTCAAAGGTCAAATTGTGTCTGGTTAATTACTTTTGCATGCCTGGACGGATTTTCAAATAACTTGGCACAAGTGCTCACCACAACCAAATGATATGTCGTGCACAAAATCCAGGTCCATGGCTCCAAGGTCAAGGTCATACTTAGAGGTCAAAGTTTAATAACTTTAATTTTTGTGAATTCTGTAAATATTTTATTGCCAAGAAAGGTGTGCAAGGATATGCATTTGAACTTAAAAACTACTATTCCATTTTACAATAATGTGTCATTATGTCAAAGATTCAAAGTTATGAAAGGCTGTTTAATAAGTTGGGGTCCACATCTGTTAAAATTATAAGTTATTGGTGATATTATATATTATAAGTTATTGGTGTTATTATAGTACTAGCTCTCTTATTTTCTGCTTCTTCGGGGTCATACTGCACACTGCACCTAGGGTGCATCTATAAACGTCCGTATGTAAAAAAACACAAAAAAAACAGGCACCCGAAGACGTCAAATAAATGAGACTACCTCAAACAGTGCATCCCCAACACACAGGCCGTTTCGTAGACTGCAATGACATAAATGAAAATATACTTCTTTGCGCCATAAAATTTGTGTATTGAAGAGAACATACATGAATTTTGAACATACATAAATTAATAAAGTCCGTTACTCGACAGCACAAAAATAGTATGTCAACACAAAATATAACAATGCGTAATGTCCGGTAAGTTTTGACTGAACGATAACCCAGGTTAAAATATGCGCTGTTAATGTATATTTCGCCGATTTATAAATATTTAAATTATCATTAAAATTATATTTCTTTGTTCTTTAAAATGTGCGTAAAACAAAATTAACAAACAACAAACACAAATAAAAAAAAACGTCAACAAACACAAATAAAGTCAATTTTATTTTTGCCGATTTTTATATTTTTCACATGTTTGACCGCTAGCACTTGTTTTATTTCAGTTCGGTCTAATTAACCGGTAATCAATCAAAAGCCGGTAGCAATCAATTAACCAATTACTCCAATGAGGTCATAATAGTCTCCACCCGCAAAAAGCATCATAAACTTCAAAGATAATCGTTAAATTATTAACACAATAGCAGCAATTAGATTACACAATGACACCATTTATAGACAGTCTATTTCTGCACACAAGGTGTGACAGCAGCCAGCGAATTTGATTGGTCGAGAAGCGATCAAGGTCGTCCGTCAAGGTGTCAATCACTGTTATGCAGTGCGTGCTCATTTATTGTGATGTTTGGGCTATTGAAAATAGGTACATGTGTATTGGATTGATGCTTGGAAGCAAATACACGCACGTCATAAAAACGCACAGGTGGTAAATTAGCTGCGTCAGAATTTGGTCAAATTGAATTTCCATGCGTCAAAACGCGTATGTACGCTTCTATTGAGAACCTTGATATCTTATCAACTCAATCAGGCGCCTTTTTTTTTGGAATGCAATAAAAACCATAGGGTCAGCGGGAATTTCTAGGGTAGGTCGGGTTACCGGAAACACAACTATTATTTTGTTTGGCCTGATCCTTTCATAGAAGGGTAAGAATTTGGTCTCTTTGTATTTTGACTCTCAGAAAAAGACTGAAAACAAATTGTAGGATTTTAAGATTTAATTTTAATTCTGATTTTCCAACTATAACCAGAGACAAGAGCAAATCTACTGAGATACTGATAGTAACATAATTCTCAGGAGAAATTGCATAACATGACCTGTGTGTAACCTGTGACCTGGTCACACACCTGCTATATTTCTGAATACAGATCATTCCATTTCTGTAACGTTCCACAGTGTTATTTGGAGCAGAAAAAAGAGGATATACTAAGGTTGATGTTGTAAGGGAGTTTTATAATTAAACTTTTTGGTAGCATTATGAAATTTTTATAAGCTGAAAGAAAATATATTCTTTAGAGTAGGATAAAATATATAATATTGCATAATAAATCATAATATTTACGAATATAGGAATATTGCTCTTGATTTCTAGTTGGTCCTAAGTAAAAATCAGGTTGGCCTAAAATTCAAGATGGCCACCATGTATAAAAATAGATTTATTAAATACAATTTTGTGGCGACTACTTCTCTAAAACCGTAAGTGGTTTGGTACCTTTAATACCAAAATGACTTTTATAAAACTTTACAGGAATGTTGGTTTTGATGTCCAGTCAGTTCCATTAAGTAAAAATCAGGTTGGCCGGAAATTCAAGATGGCTGCACAGCTTAAATACTCGTTTGTGGCAACTACTTATCAAAAAACATCAGTGGTATTGATCTGGAACCTTTACTATGACTGGCATGACATGTAGTTGATCCTAAACCAAATCCATTGATTCTGTGTCAATTATACGACCATCTTTTTTTAGATAGAGTGATAATAGGAAAAACTTGTGGCGACTACTCCTGAAACTATTTCCATAAAACTTCACAGGTTCTCATGGCTGATCAAGCTATCAAAATTTTTCAGTAGAGCTTCAAGGTCATTGACCTCTTGTATTCAAACAGTCTTTTATTGATTCTTTAATATTGAAGTAAAGTAAACCCAAGGGGCAAAAGTGCAGCCGGTACGAGACTCGAACACGGGACCCTCGCTTACAGGGTGAGTGTACTAATTGTGCTAACAGGGCCACTGGATACCCAGTATCACCACAATCCTTCCTCCATTACTTTTTAAGAGCTGATCCAGCTCTACCAGTCTTTCGGTTTCCAGACCACCGGTGCCTCAATCCCGCGTTCACTGAATTATCGTCAATAATGAAGTAAACCAGGGGAAAAATGCGGCAGATACAACTTAATGACTCGAACCCGTGACTCCTCGCTTACAAACCTAGTGCTCTAACGACAGCTCACCGGGTAACCAATATAACCACAAATTAGAGGCTACTATTTCTAGTGATGGGCAATCGGTTGAAATTTACAATCGATCATCGGTTAAAATCGGTTTGGGTAACCGATCAATCATCGGTTATAATCGGTCAGTCAATGTGAAGTATAACGTGTATGTTAATCTGAGTTTGAGGCCTTGAACCTTGAATAATTTCTGATTAAGCAGGGAGTAAAGTATACAGGGAGGAGACACGGACCGTTTAGCCGTTTTATGTTGTTGCGCGTGTTTCACTACTTCCCGTTGTTGTGCGCGTGTGTGAAAACAGCATATTCTTATAAATTATTACACTTACAAACTCAATAAAAGGTGCGAAATGTAAACATTTAAGTATTATTTGTTCACAAAGATGTCGCCACTCGCCCCCAAATAAAAAATGGTGACCGTGTATAGCTATTGCAAACGAGATACGAGACTACGGGTTATATTAGGCATAAAATTATAACAAAAAGTGAATAGTAGACATATTTATCTTTGTCAAGAAGGTAATTTCGTGATGTTGATTAAAACAGGAAGCCGTAAAAAAGTGACTGTAAAAACTGCCTATTTTGAGATGTCTGAAATTTGAACTTTTCAAATGTAACTTACGATTGATTTACCTGTATCGATAAAATAGTAAATGAAGGCGTACTAGCCCGACAATATAAATTGATAAACTAGAGCGTTTATGAACCCGTTTCTCCTCGCTGTATACTTTACTCCCTGGATTAAGCATGTATTTTTTCCTGTCTTGTTTTTAGATCTACTGGCCAAGGGCCAGCATCGTCTGTCGTCAGTTAACCTTTCTTCAAACGACTTTTCCTCAGAAACCGCTAGGCTAATTTTGACCAAACTTGACATGGATGAGCCGTAGATGAATGCTTTTTAGATTTGTTAAAATTAGGTCAGCGCTACATCCAAGATGGCTGCCATTACCATATATAGTCGAAACCTTAAAAAATCTTCTTCTCCAGAACCGCTCGACAGATTTCAACAGTTTTTCTTTTAAAATGATCGCCAACACCTAGACTATAAAGTTTGTTCAAATAAAGTCCCCGGGGTCAAAAATAGCTGTGCCCCGGGTGGTCCAAAGTTGGTATATCGAGGTTTTGGATGTTTTTCATATAGACGTATAGGAAAAAACTTTAAAAAATCTTCTCTGAAACCACAAGGCACAGAGCTCTCATGTATTACATGTTGCATCAGCTTATGGTCCATTACTAAGTTTTTAAAATGGTGACCCTGGGGTCTAATTTGTCCCTGCCCCGGGGGTCACAGTTTTAAATAGACTTATATAGGATTGTTTTTTAAAAAATCTTCTGTCTCCTCGGAAACTACAACAACTAATGAAAGCTCGGACTAGTTCGAAAACCAGCCAAATCGGATCATTAACACCAGAGTTATGGCCCTTGTTTTTTCTGAAAATTACTATTTTCTGCCTTGTGAACGCTCTAGCACCTTCATTTATTATTTGATCATTACCAAACATGCACAGATTGTTAATACCAATTATAGCTTGAACAAGTTCGAAAATCAGCTAAATTGGGTCAGTAACACCAGAGTTATGGCCCTTTTTTTCTCTGAAAAATGGCATTTTCTGCCTTGTGAACATGCTAGCACCTTTATTTATTATTTGATCTTTACTAAACTTGCATAGATTGTTAATATCAATGAAAGCTTGGACAAGTTCGAAAACCAGCCAAATCGGATTAGTAACACCAGAGTTATGGCCCTTGTTTTTTCTGAAAATTACTGTTTTCTGCCTTGTGAACGCTCTAGCACCTTCATTTATTATTTGATCGTTACCAAACTTGCACAGATTGTTAATACCAATTATAGCTTGAACAAGTTCGAAAATCAGCTGAATTGGGTCAGCAACACCAGAGTTATGGCCCTTTTTTTCACTGAAAAATGGCATTTTCTGCCTTGTGAACACGCTAGCACCTTCATTAATTATTTGATCTTTACTAAACTTGCATAGATTGTTAATATCAATGAAAGCTCGGACATGTTCGAAAACCAGCCAGATCGGAATAATTTCACCGGAGTTATGGCCCTTGTTTTTTCTGAAAATTTCTGTTTTCTGCCTTGTGAACGCTCTAGCACCTTCATTTATTATTTGATCGTTACCAAACTTGCACAGATTGTTAATACTAATTATAGCTTGAACAAGTTCGAAAATCAGCTGAATTGGGTCAGTAACACCAGAGTTATGGCCCTTGTTTTTTCTGAAAATGTATTTTCTGCCTTGTGAACACTCTAGGGCCTTCAATATTAATCAAATCTTTACTTAACTTTGCCAGTGTCTTTATATCAATTAAAGCTCGAACAAGTTCAAAAACCGGCAAGATCGAAATAATTTCAACGGAGTTATGGCCCTTGTTTTGCTGAAAAATGCCATATTAAGCCTTGTGAACACTCTAGGACCTTCATTTATTATTTGATCTTTACCAAACTTGCACAGATTGTTAATATCAATGAAAGCTCGGACAAGTTCGTAAACCAGTCACAGAGGAGTTAGTTAAAAATGCTATATTTTGCCTCGTTAATATGGTAGGGCCTTCATTTTTCATCTGATCGTTACCAAACTTTACCAGATTCTTTAGTTATGGCCCTTGATTTAGTTAAAAAGCTGTTTTTTGCTCGAAACTTTCAAGAAAACATAAATAGCAGTCACTCGCTTCATTGATATTATAAGAGCCATGTTAGCCAGTAGAGCGTCCACAGGCCCTCTTGGGCCTCTTGTTTTTTTTTAAATCTTCTTCTCGGAAACAACAAGAGCCAGAGGTTATATATTTCAAATTTATTATAAGCTTATGGTCCTTTACCAAGTTTGTTCAAATGGTGACCCTGGGGTCACATTTGGCCCCGCCCCAAGGGTCACATGTTTTACATAGACATGTATAGGGAAAAACTTAAAAAATCTTCTCTGAAATTGCTAGAGCCAGAGGTTTAATATTTTGCTGTTGCTATAAGCTTATGGTCCTTTACAAATTATGTTCAAATGGTGACCCTGGGGTCACATTTGGCCCTGCCCCAAGGGTCACAGTTTTACATAAATGCTTGTATAGGGAAAAAAATAAAAAATCTTCTCTAGAACTGCAAGAGCCTGAGGTTTAATATTTTGCATTTGCTATAAGCTTATGGTCCTTTACCAAGTTTGTTCAAATGGTGACCGTCGGGTCACATTTGACCCCGCCCCAAGGGTCACATGTTTTACATAGACATGTATAGGGAAAAACTTAAAAAATCTTCTTCTCTAAAAACTGCAAGAGCCAGAGGTTTAATATTTTGCATTTGCTATAAGCTTATGGTCTTCTACCAAGTTTGTTCAAATGGGGACCCATTGGTCACATTTGGCCCCACCCTGGGGGTCACAGTTTTACATAGACTTATATAGGAAACACATTAAAGTCTTCTTCTCTGTAACTACAAGAGCCATAGGTTTAATATTTTGCATTTACTGTATATACTCTCATGGTCCTTTACCAAGTTTGTTCAAATGGTCACCGTGGGGTCTTGACCGTGGGGTCACATTTGGCCTCAACCCAGGGGTCATGTTTTACATAGACTTGTATCGGGAAAAACTTAAAAAATCTTCTCTGAAACCACAAAGCTCTCATATATTACATGTAGCCCTCGGGTCACATTTGGCCCTGCCCAAGGTGTTACACTCTAGCACCTTCTTTTTGTATTTGATATTTACCAAACTTTGTCAGTGTCTTTATATCAATGTTGTTATACACAACAGAGCCCACATTTCTTGAACAATCTTAACCAAACTTGCACAGATTGTATATGACCATAATATTTCGAAGAAGTTTGCTAATGTGCCAGTACTCAGGTGATCGATATAGGGCCATCTTGTCCCTCTTGTTGGTGGAGTTATGGCCCTTTAAATGTTTTTGATACACAAACATTTTCCGGGCTACCTGGCTGGATTTTAACGAAACTTGATCATAATGATCAGTATCGAGCCTAGTTGTGCATATTATCGCCATATTCGAGTTAAATGATTTTTTGTCAGAGTTATGGCCCTTTAAAGGTTTTAATAGAGAAACGTTGTCCATATTAGTCTGTTCTGAACTCCTTGCTGGATTTCAACGATGGGGATGATCAGTACCAAGCCTAGTTGCACCTATCCTTGCCGTGTTCTGGTTGAATGAATTTTGGCAGAGTTATGACCCCTTAAAAGTTTTAATACACTAACTTTGTTCTCCTGAACTTCTGGCTGGATTTCAACGAAACTTGTCAGGGACAATCAGTACCAACCAAGCCTAGTTGCGTATATCATCACCATGTTCTGGTTGAACGATATTTGAAAGAGTTGTGGCCCCTTGTGCATAAACTTTATCTTTAGCCAGTAGAGCGTCCACAGGCCCTCTTGGGCCTCTTGTTTTACACTATTATCATTTTATCAGCAAAATAATTCTTATTGATATAAATGTGTTCTTTTGTGTATATAATTATGCTCATTTTCACAAGTGTTGTCTCCTGGATTATACTACGTTTATTTTTATTTTGACATTTTTACATTTAACCGTTGATCGATTTTAGACTTTCATTATCGATCATCAGAATCATGAGGGCCTGTTTCACTAAACTTCTTACGATAATTTTGATCATCGAACGTCAAATTCTTAAAATCCTGTTTGCTATTCAAGTAACACAAGTCCTGAAAATTGAATTTTATTTTCTAATATATCTTTATTTTTGCATTATCTCCACATATCCTTCACTACCTCAATTGCTATTTGGACTTACGAACAAAATTATCGTACAATATTTAGTGAAACGACCCCTGATGCCTAAGTAACCGATGATTGGTTACAATCGATTGATCGGTACATCACCAGTGTTTTTTTTATGTGTTTTGTGAATGCAGCCTGTGCCTGTGCCATTGTGAAAAATACGCCATTTTTCTAGAAATTGTGAAAATTGTGAAATATTATAACAAAAGAAAAAGAAACTTTTTTCACTTTTATTTTCACAGTTTAATATCCCTTGGTTTTAAGTTCTGTTTTTGGTAAATACAGACTACCCTCATGAAAATATAGTGTCTGAATATTGGCTGAACCACTGTCTGAAATTCAACTGAACATTGTCTGATTCTTGGCTGAACGGACGTTATTTGGCGTTATTTGGCCTTGTCTGAATAGTTACTTAAATTGGAACGAATCCAGACAAAATTCAGACTGAAAATCGTCTGAATCTTCAGGGTTTATTCAGACAAAATTCAGACTCAAAAGTGTCTGAAGTCTGAATCTCTCAGAACATTTTAAGAAAGATTCAGAAAATGGTTCAGACACTATTCAGACTTTTATTCTGAAATTTAACTGAACATTGTCTGATTCTTGGCTGAACGGTCGTTATCTGGCCTCGTCTGAATATTTACTTAAATTGGAACGAATTCAGACAAAATTCAGACTCAAAAGTGTCTGAAGTCTGAATCTCTCAGAACATTTTAAGAAAGATTCAGAAAATGGTTCAGACACCATTCTGAAATTTAACTGAACATTGTCTGATTCTTGGCTGAACGGTCATTATTTGGCCTCGTCTGAATATTTACTTAAATTGGAACGAATCCAGACAAAATTCAGACTGAAAATCGTCTGAATCTTCAGGGTTTATTCAGACAAAATTCTGACTCAAAAGTGTCAGAAGTCTGAATCTTTCAGAACACTTTAAGAAAGATTCAGAAAATTGGTTCAGATATTTATTCTGAAAAGTTGTTTAAACCACTGTCTGAAATTTAACTGAACATTGTCTGATTCTTGGCTGAACGGACAATATTTGGCGTCATTTGGCTTTGTCTGAATATTTACTTAAATTGGAACGAATCCAGACAAAATTCAGATTGAAAATTGTCTGAATTTTCAGGGTTTATTCAGACAAAATTCAGACTCAAAAGTGTCTGAATCTCTCAGAACATTTTAAGAAAGATTCAGAAAATGGTGCAGACACTATTCAGATTAGATTAGAGTTATGACAGACAAGAATGATCACAATAGCTCACATGTGAGCCTTTGACCCAGATGAGCTAAAAATATAACAATTTAAGTGATAAAACTGTCAACATCTTTGTTAATAATTTGTCAGACATATCTTTGCCAGAAAAGTGTCCATGGGTCACGAATGCCCCCTCTGAAAACAATCAGAGTAAAACAGAAAATTGGACAAAAAAGGGTTAATGTTACTTCGGTAATACTGGGTCAATTTTGATGCCGAATCCATATGCACATCTTGAAAAAAGGGCCATAATGCAGGTAATATCGGGTAGATTTAAATTCCTAAAGGATATACACATTTTGACATCCTAAGTAAGTATGTAAACTTTCAAAACAAACAAAATGTGGGAGGAGATAGACACGGTCACACCAAATATATTTTTAAGTAAAATTTGACCAAAAAAAAAGGGCTGCAACTCACTGCCTCTGCGAATGGATTAGGAGCCATTGGCTATTTTGGCTACTGCTAGCGTTAACCTAGACAGTTCCCTGGTGAAAATATTCCTGTGGAATTCCAATGGATGTCCATTTGAATAATCTAGCGGAATTGCTCTGGAATTCCACTGGAAATACCACTGGAATTCCACTTAATCTTTCCACTGGAATACCACTGGAAATAATACCAGTGGAATTCCACTGGATATCAGAGCAATTCCACTAGATTATTTCCAGTGGAATACTAGTGATATTTCCACTGGAATAATCTAATGGAATAGCCCTGATATCCAGTGGTATACCATATATGTTTACGTACCCGGTTTGACTATGGGATTCGATAACATTTAGGACAATTTAAATTGGAGGACAGACAGCAGACAACGCCCTATCGAATAAGCTAATGCAATAATCTCTGGCCTGTGGCCACTAGAGCTATATATAGCTAATTAAATATAACTTCTTTTTTAAATGAGGTATACATTTAAATTTTATTAAATTCTGACATGTGGTAAAAACAGCAGTCCCATGACCGTATAGCGTCTCCACACAATCCACACAATCTTCCTTGGTGATTAGTTTGGTATAGGGCCAGGTTTTTTCTTGGATCTATGCACTGCAATAGCTTGTCCCGCCCCATGTGCACGTATGTCTTTTTTGGCCTCTCCAAGAAATTGAAATCTGAAAATAAGTTTTTCATAAAATATTGACAGCATGTGTTTTACAAGTATGATCTGCTGCCTTAAATATAGCTTTAAATTGTTTTTAAGAAAACCTTTATAAAGTTGTTTTTTTCCAAGATTAAAAGCTAGACCCTTTTGTGTGTAACTGGTGCAAGTGTCTACAGCGAAACGATGCAATAGGGCGAGTGTTCAGGGCCATTTTACCATCATGTTTTGTATGTGCTTTCAACTTAACACTTTTTGAAGCTGCAGTGTTTTTGTTTGAACTATAAATACATAATCTTGGGTAAGTACATGTTTCAGTACATTGATTCTTCTGACAGCAAGCATTTATAAGTTACCATTTTTTTTTTAAAACCAATACCAATTTTTTTAACAGAAAACAATTATTATACCTTCATACTTTGGTCAGGTAGAAGGTACAAAGACCTGAGAAGTATTCTGGTCCATGGTTTTATCTTTCTGCGTCTTCATTTTTGCAGCTTCATTTTTGCAGCATTCTTGTTTAGCTTTTCCAGCCTACCGAAATATAAATGCAACTAAAATGTAGAAATCAAAATAAAATGTAAAAAGGCCGAGTTGAACGTCATCAGCAAAATGACATGCATATTTTGAAACTGTATCAAATCATTTTCTTTAAAATCCTGATTAATATATGATTATATGAATAAACTTCTTTGTTTTACAAGATATCTCATTCAGAATCTGTTTTGCTTTGACTGTAAACGGCCAACCGGAGCCGCTGTGAAAGTAACGACCGGAAGCCGGTCTACATTTCAAAACTCAACTTCCCAAGTCGCAGTTCCAAAATCCATTAGATTTTATGCTTGTTAACCAAACACTTTACACAAATTGTTTCATTCATAAAAGTATGCATTTAAATGTAACGAGCTGTTTTCCATCGCTAAAAATGTCTGCAAATTTACGATCGCCGTACATTCGCGAAAACTGATGACCTTATATTCAGCATACGATTTCCTCCATTTTAAAAAGTAATTGATGCGTTCGTGTTTCGTGGAAGAATATATATCTACTTATTAACTTGTTTATATGCATGACATATGATTAGTGTATGTTCCAAAATACTTACGCCTGTTGTTTTTTCTGCTTTCGCTGTCATGAGAGTCGGTCTTGCAGCGTTCTTTTTGAAACTGTGACGTCACGTAATTTTCACACGTCGTTATAACCGTTACAATTCCGTTCATGCGGGTGGCGTTCTATTGAATAAAACTCGCTGTTTCTAGATATATTGACCTGAATCACCAATAATAGCAGGCGCGTAGCCAGGCATACGCCCGTACGCCCGGGCGTACGCCTCTTGAAAAAAAAAGAAGAGAAAACATAGTGCTCCAAAAATGCAATAAAAACTGAAGCCTGACTAGGGTGAGACCCATCATTAGAAATTTATAAACATATAAACATCAAAGTGATCAAAACAGATGCCATAAAATGGAAATTTCAATCTTAAGATATTCATTTTTCGCAACTATATAATTTATTTATCAATCAATAAAAGCCATCATTTTCAGCCCAAAATCGTCAAAAGCAACGTGCGGACGCTTAGGGCTTTCGGGGGGCTTCGCGCTCCGGACCCCCGACCAACAGCCCCTTGGACCCCAATATACGGGCGTATCCTCCAAAACGGCCTAGCTACGCCCCTGAATAGCATGTGTTTTCCACATCAAACAATATCATTAAATCATTTTAATTTCTCGCTCAATATCAGTTTAAAAGGGACACACGGAAAGCTTGATATATTTTTCATTTTCCGAAGTTTTATTTAGATCTATTTAGCGCTTTCCTTTAAATATCAAGCGCGGTGCTTATATTTTGCTTATTGTCACAGAGCCCCTGTATCGGTGTCACTCGCCAGATAGTGTGAAATACACCTCCCCAAATAACAAGTTTTTGACTGTCATTTCTCGCTTCTGAGAAGGTCAAGTCGGCGACCTAAGGTCATACTTGCGGCCCTGGAATGTTTTGTGAGAAAATGCGAACTCAAAGCACTCGTTTATTAATGCGATTAGATGAGGTATTCAGTGTATTTCATTGATAAAGTATGAAATTAAACGTAAATGGATGCGCATCTTCCTCAAAAGCGTTACAAAATTAGCGATATGCTTCTTTTTCCCAAACAATCGTAAATCATAATAATGAGCGGCCCTGGATTATTTTTCGAGAAAATGCGAATTTTTTAATACACTCGAAGAACTCGTTTATTAATGCGACTGGATGAGGTACTCAGTGTATTTCATTGGTAAAGAATGAAATAAAACATATATATGGCTGTGCGTCTTTCCCAAAAAAGCGTTACAAACTTAGCGATATGCTTCTTTTTTCATTTGTCACCGGTTTTCGCGATTTCAAAAAAGGAAAAGATATTTATAGTTCTGAATGTTTAATTGATATACAGGCCTAACACTACTGCATACATGTTCAAAAATACACTAAGTGGACTTAAATGTTGGGCAAGACAATTGCCTTTTGAAAATATGCTTGCTCTGAGGCTGAGAAAGTGGATTTTAAAAATATTTCCAAAAAAACATTTTTGAAACGGTCAATAGCATTGAGAGTGCCTTCTGATTAAAATAAGGCATAATTCATTTTACGACTAAAACCATCTCAAAAAAAAAGGAAGGGTGGGGAATAGACTCCTGCTGACCACCGTTCGAAATCCAAACGTGCTGTCTGTGTCAGCGCCTGAAAAAAATCCTTGGGTGAACCCTGGCTGAGCTGTTTGTTGAGGAGGGCTGGATGACTTAAAACTATGGTCACCAGCTCAACCATGGTCATTAAGATTATCAAAGATTGCCAACGGCAACCATGTTTAATGTCGACACAGTTCTGGAAGGACTAATGTAATATTTTTTCATTCCATTTGTAATCACATAAAGGATGTCATAACCTTTTGCACATAAATTGATATAGATTTGTTTAATGAAGATGAAGTCAGAACATTTCAGACTTTTCGTCTGAACATATCAGACTTACGGTGGAAGTCTGAACATTTCAGACTTTAGGTGGCTCATTTATTCAAAGTCTGGACAGTTTTGACAGTTCCGATTCATTTTTCAACCGAAGTAAGAATTTCAAGAAAGCAAAAAAAGGTTTTCTAATTATAGATAAAGTAAAATTTATATATATACAATCATGGATATTTTTTTATTTTTGAAGTCTGAACATTTCAGACTTTCAGATGTTTCTTTACCTTAACACAGACAGATTCAGACTTTACTTTTATATAAAATATCTAAGTCTGAAGAGTTCAGAAAGTGTTCAGTTTATATTCAGAAGATGTATAATTTGAAATTGTCTGAATCACTTGTGAATAGTTCTGAATCATTTTCTGAACTGTTCAGAAAGTGTTCAGTTCATATTCAGAATATGTATAATCTGAAATTGTCTGAATCACTTGTGAATATTTCTGAATCATTTTCTGAACTGTTCAGAAAGGGTTCAGTTCATATTCAGAATATGTATAATCTGAAATTGTCTGAATCACATTTGAAGAGTTCTGATTTTTTTCTGAACTGTTCAGATGCTGTTCTGCCATGTTCAACAATTGTTCAGACAATTATCAGAACAGTGATTTTATGTTCAGCCAAAATTCAGATGGCAATTTTGTGTACAGACAGATTCAGACAGTGCTCAGACAGGATTCAGAAAGTTTCAGGCAAAATTCAGAAATTATGTTTCATGAGGGTAGTTTTGACACCAGCTTATATTAGGACTAGTATCCTTACTGGACTATTTATCAAAAAAAAAAAAATTCAGATTGTGAATTTTTTGGATATAATTGTGAAAAAAGTATACTTTTTGGCATTGTGAAGGGGCCGAATAACGGCCCCAAATTAGGCATAAAAAAACACTGATCACTAACTATTTCGATGTAATGAGGCATGGCTTCAAGTTGAAATCATTAATTATGTAGATTGGATACACTTTTAATCTATTATAAATGTTCGAGAAAAATATGGCGCAGCAGTAAATAGGATAGCCAATCAGCTATATGTGCCATTATGGCCCCATATGCTTGAGTTTTAATGGGCCATTTGAGGTTCTACTGGGCCATGTTTAAATACATAAATAAGTGTCATTTAGAAAAAAATAAAAACATGCTCAATCAACCACTTTAATGTTGACATTGCCGTAACACTTGTTAAATAAACATGTAGATAAAGATTTCAAAACTAAATGAAAATAAATGAGATCTAACTCATAGAGTTGGGTACTTTGAAAAATAAAGTGGCGGTATACGGCGTTTTTTTTAGCAAATACTGTGATACGTACCGCGATATACCGTGTAACGTTTGTAGCTGTAAAAACATGAATTCATATATTGCAGGATAACATAGGACTATTCTATTAGCTCCATAAGTAGCCATAAGTAGCCATAAGAATCATAAACTTACCACTTTTAGTTTGCTGTTATCTTTAATTGTTTATATTTACTTATTTGTAATGTCTATAGCTATATCTTTAATTGTTTGAGTAAATGTGTTATATTCACAATGAAGCAGCAAAGAAACGTGAATTAGAGAAGTAAAACATATTTACTTTTTCTTCGATAATTTCCGTATATTTCTCGGTCACGGAAACAGCCGGAGTACATGTTCGGACTCAAACATACCGCCTAAGCTAAATACCGGTGTTAACTAGTACTACCTCGCACCTCGACTAACTCATAACTCATTAATTTTGATTTAGTTTTGAATTGTTATCAAGTATGATATACTTGAGAGCATTAATAACACAGAGTATATTATTTATATTATTCAGTGTGACTCAAGAACAACCAGTCAGTTTGTTTCAGTTGCACTGGTTTCCATCTGGCATGCGATTCTTACTCTGATGGCATTGTTGGAGTGCCCTATTAAAATTAACAATTGTTAAGGGGAGGTCATGGCTATATTCGTTCCAAACGCAGTTAAATCCCATCTTGTTTGGTATCCGGCCCACCTCTATTCGGATCTAGTCCATCCAGTTGGCAGGTTACCAGACTTCATTGTAAACGTGACGTCATTAGGAAAACAAGGTCCGGTAAACAACTGTCTGACAATTTATAAAATAATGGTGATTATTACCAGCTGAGAGTCAAGGTAGCGGTATTTCTACCTATCTTTAAAAGCTACTGCAGTATCGATAATCTAAAATACAATGTTTAAATGAAAACGCATCGCACTTTAGTGATATATAGATGTTACGGCAAAGTCGGTGGGTGGGGAAAATTTAACCACTGCAGTGCAGACTGCTGTTTCCAAGTAATGTGCGCGTTTTTATTTAGAACTCAGATGTTGAGCGGTGCTTAAAGATTCAATTATTTTTATTAAGTTCTGAAAAATGGTTTGGCGTAGGAACGGGTGAGGTGGGGGCCCAATAATCTGATTGTGTGGATGTTGGGAGGGGGGGGGGGGTAGAGGGAGTGATCAGAGTATGTTAAAAGGGGCCTGGGCGGCAGAGTATGTTTTGGCTCCCACACCACCCCCTGCCTCTCCCCGCCCCCCACCCCCCAAAAAAACAAACTATCCTGAAATTTTACAGTGGTGGCAAGAAAATGCATTTTAATTAAGAAATAATCTGATTTGTATCTGATGAATACGTATCGTCTTTCTATCTGTTTTCGACCACATGTGATTTCGACCGATGGCGGAAATTACGTCTGCGCACGTTTATTATGCAAATGACGTCATCATTTTTTATGATCGTCTGCTAAATGAATAGTTGTTAACAACAACAGAAAACATTGCAAATAAGACTAGTTTTTCAATGCTATGGATAAGTTTCCAATGGATAGTTGATCTCTTTACCAGTGTTTTCGTCATTAAATGCATCCCATTATAAAGCAAACACCCCAATTTTTTTTTTTAATGCATTGATGATTTAATCCTTCGCCTTTTATTAGAATTAAGATATCAACAAGTTTTAGTTACGCGTAAAATGAGAAGAAGTAAATGGGTAATATCAAGGGCGGGGTACCTGAGTAAAACATGCAGCAATATCGGTGTTTGTGTTAAAAACATCTGGTAATTGTTATGTTAGTACATTTCCTACATGATATGTGACCTAAATTTCTGACAAGCAGACGGACATGTTTTGAAAACAACAGAAGACAATAATTGTAATGCTCCACAGTACTGAAAAAAAATCGATTTTAGGGTGATGAGGATAGACATTTACTCATGTTATTTCATAGAAAATAAGTACGGCTTTGTTTCTTCTTGTTAAATTAAAAAATGGTTGATATCTTTTCTTTTTTTTTTCTACACTGTCAGCTAGTGTGATTTTAGGTCAACACATTTGCATAAATTGCCCATAAAAAAAATACTGCATCTCGGGATAAAAGCTATAGTAAATAAGGTGACCGGAAACACATGCCGTTTACTGGAAACAAACAAGTTGAGATCATCCATTTACAAATGTTATCGGATGGAAAATAAACAAAATTTAATCAAAGCCGCGGTAGTTTTTGTTGCAGTTTGAATAGTTTAAATTAGTTAACGTCATATTATGTCAAATATATAATGTATTACTGATATATCTAGCCAGGTCATAAACTAAGAGGTCGAGGATAGTAGATCCCAATACTGGTATTTCACTACGGGGGAAATAAAATATAATAAATACGTACCTGTGTTTTATCTGTGAATAAAATACAGTTAGGAGTTTGGATGGTTGTGTAGAAATTAATTATTCACATCGGAACGATTCTATTCGATTTTAACACAACTATAACCCCATTGTTTATGCTATATGTTGGGGCACTATATATTATCTCGGAGGTCAAGGTAATAAGACTTCTATGTTTACAGGCTTTTCCATTGGGCACCCCCATATGCAAAGTTCTGCGCGGTTCAATATGCTGAATGATATAATTTTTAGGCTGGGACCCAACTTTTTTCATACTCTTGACTAAGGCTGAAACGTTTACACATATACACGTTTACTTGTACAATTCTGGTCCTAAATGTTTACAAAATCCTGTAAACGGTTACACGAGTATTCTTTGTGTTTTATTCCCAATAATCCCAATAAAAGTTTTAAAAAACACTGGTCTTACCCGAGTAATATTATAAATCACCGTTCTTGTGAACTAATTATTTTCAGAAGTTTTATTGTACAGGTGAAAGTTCATTTCAGATTACCCCCAATACAGTTGATTTTATCGCGAAATGTAAACACGTTTCCAAATATAGAAATACGCTCCTTATTTGGAAAACATAGTACAGAACGGGAGTCTCAGGAGATTCTCGTCTGATGTCATAACCCACAACGGCTGACAATTGGAAAAAGTTTGAGCGGCCGGCTGATAATTTTGATTTGTAACGTCGACATCGTGACTAGGATTATCACCAGCTTTAAGTTATGTTGAAATTTCAAGTACTTAGTTGGTGTCGGCATAATTTACACATTATACTTGCCAACTGTCCCGATTCTAGCGAGACCGTCCCAATTTTGAATCCGAAATTCTGAAAACAACTTTATTTACAGTAAGTATTTGAGTAAGTTTTATGTCATTTTCGACCCCAGAATGTAGAAAATTGCATCTCAGAATCAAAAACATTAGGCAATCACAAGATGGTTAAAACAAAGCAGTACGTAAATATTCGAGATTTTCTATGCAATATATACATGTATTCTGATACGTTTCGAATAAATATCGTAATAACATTAGGCCAAAAAAAAAAAGAGGTGTGTTTCCTATTGCATGCTCTAAAAAATAGGGTAGGTTGGTCGCATTGTAGGCATTTTTTTGTTTAGCAAGATATTGCGAGATTCTATTTATCTCATAAGCCCCATACAAGTTGATGATACAAATGAAAACAGTTTAGCAATTTTTTTAGATGAAATAATACTGTATACAAGGTATACTGACATTTAATATTGTGTCTATGGCAGTAGTTTCTTGATTTTACAACCAAAAATGTATTATTTCCAGGTGGCAACAAAAACTTGCTGAACTTTTTTCCCTCAGTATAAGGCCACCATTAAAAATAGTTTGCAGTTTCCAATTTCAAACGGTTTAGTTACATATTAACAGAACATGCAAAACATTGATCAAATGTTCATTTATTGAACCATGAACAGACTTAGTAACTAACTATAGTGTAAATGTCAATTTCATTTCTTAGTGTCAAATTGTCAATTTCACTTGATAGTCGCTTCCATTGAGTTCAACTCGATGGTGTCCGTTTTACCGATCGGTTCATATATTTCTCGAAACAATTCACTAGAAACGTCCTCCCATGTAAATTCTGGCTCGTATCCGTAAAGCCTGTTTTTAGCTCTACTGATCAGGGATCAGCAGAGCTTATGCCGTGGTGCGGTGTCCGTCTGACTGTCTATCCGTCCGTAAATTTTCTTTGTAGCGACTATGAAACTACTGAATGGATTTTCATGAAACTTTACAGAAATATTGCCCATGAAGTCTAGTTGATCCTAGCAAAAATTCTTGTTGATGTGAAATCCAAGATGGCTGCCAAATCTAAATATAATTTTTTTAAAACAAGTTTGTAGTGACTACTTCTTGAAAACTCTTAAGTGATATTGATATGGGACTTTTTCTAGAATGATCAGCATGACATGATGTTGGTCCTTGTCGATAATCATTTTGATTCAACGTTAAACATGGCTGCCAGTGGCCATCTTTGTTCACATAAAGAGTTATTTAGTAAAAACCTGTAGCGACTACTCCTATGAAAAACTACTCAACGGATTTCCATGAAACATCACAGGAATGTTGCTCTTGATGTCTAAATGATCCTAATAACATTTCAGGTTGGTCGGAAATTCAAGATGGCTGCCACAGCTAAAAATAGATTTTCAAAAAAATAAGTTTGTACCGAGTACTTCTTGAAAACTATAAGTGATATTGATATGGGACTTTTTCTAAAGTAATCAGTATGGAATGATGTTGATCCTTGTCGAAAATTATTTTGATGCCAGCGGCCATCTTTATTTACATAGAGTTATATAATGAAAACTTGTAGCGACTACTCCTCTGAAACTACTCGACGGATTTTCATGAAACTTCACAGGAATGTTGCTCTTGATGTCTAATTGATCCTAATAACATTTCAGGTTGGTCGGAAATTCAGTTGGCTATGGCCGCCACGTCTAAAATAAATTTTCAAAAAACAAGTTTGTAGCGACTACTTGAAGACTATAAGTGATATTGATATGGCATTTTTTCTGAAATGACCATCTTGACATGATGTTGGTCCTGTCGAAAATCATTTTGATTCGATGTTAAACATGGCTGTCAGCAGCTATCTTTGTTTACATTATAGTTATCTAGTAAAAAGCTTGTAGCGACTACTTCTCTGTAACCACTCTTCGGATTTTCATAAAACTTCACAGAAATGTTGCTCTTGATGTCTAATTGATCCTAGCAAAATTTCAGGTTGGCCAGAAATTCAAGATGGCTGCCATGGCTAATAATAGATTTTCAAAATACAAGTTTGTAGCGACTACTTCTTGAAAACTATAAGTGATATTTATATGGGACTTTTCCTAAAATGATCAGTATGACATGATGTTGATTCTTGTCGAAAAGTATTTTGATTCGACGTTAAACATGGCTGCCAGGGGGCCATCTTTGTTTACATAGAGTTATATAATGAACATTTGTAGCGACTACTCCTCTGAAACTACTTGACGGATTTTCATGAAACTTTACACAAATGTTGCTCTTGATGTCTTATGGATCCTAGCAAAACTTAGGTCGGCCGGAAATTCAAAATGGCCGCCACGGCAGGGTTAGACACTAACGTTTTATGACTACTAGCCTACAGGGCTAGTGCCTTCTTATTTTTACTAGCCCTTCTTAAAACCAACTAGTCCTCCTTTTACTCTTTTGCGGCAAAATAAAAAGATACCAAAATATCATGGCTTGTCAGCTCCATGGATAAGGCCTCCAGGCTTTGGAGCTATAGACAGACATCTGACCAGCGTGGGTTCTCTCCCTCGCAAAGGCATGTCTGAGTAGAAACTTCATAATCCGGCTCCATCTAGAGCTGAGGTTGCATTTCCTATATGACTGTACTGCTTGTAAATATTGCAAGACAACAGCTTTGTGACTAGGTAATAGTCAAATTTATTTATAAGCCACGGCCATTATATCTTTCTTTGCAGCGGCCTGCATAAGGCATTTTCTACAATCAAATTTCTTGCCGACTGGGAACTGGGAAAAGGGCTCTGTAGGCACTTACACGATGGCTAAAATACACACGAATGTGTTTTTTGAATCATGTTGTTTTTTGCTGATGACGCTTTTCCTATTCTGTTTTTCGTTTGTTTTGATGGAGACAGTGTTCCGTATTTAAATATCGCCACATGTTTGTTTACAATGTGAAGGCCATCATGTCAATAAAATGCTTAGAAATTAATACAGTGATAGAAATGCTAGCGTCTCTACAGAAAAAGATGTGGGGATATGTATAAAATGCGGGTTATTTTTCAGCATTTTGCTCCCTCTAAGAAAAAAGTGCCAATCAGTGGCAATTTTCAGCATCAGGATCATATAAGATCATTTAAAATCGACATTTAAATAATAAAAACAACAAGCCCGTCGGGCTTGTCAACTGTGAGCTTTTACTAGTCCTTCTCGAAAGTGACTAGCCTCGGGCTAGCTGGCTAGCGTTAGTGTCGAACCCGTGACGGGTAAAAATGGATTTTCAAAAAGCAAATTTGTAGCCACTACTTCTTGAAAACTATAAGTGATATCAGTGTTTTTTTCTATTTCTTGGGAACATAACCCATACCTTCTCAGTTGGGAATTTTAACATGCTTTTTCATAAAATTTGGAATTTTAGCGCGATTTTTAATAAAATTCGGAAAAACTTAAAGCAAAGCATTCCTTTCATAATTATATCTTTAATACTGTTTTTTGTACACCAAGATAAACAGAAGCATTTATTTAAGCTTTTAAACCTCAATCATTGGATTGGCACACAAATGTTTTTTTTTAAATTGGGAACTTTTTCCTCTTAATTGGGAAAAAAATATATGTTTTGGCATATGACCGAATTTTGGCTATAAAAACAGCCAAACAAAACCCCTGGATATTGATATGGGATTTTTTCTGAAATGATCAGCATGACATGATGTTGGTCCTTGTCGAAAATCGTTTTGATTCAATGTTAAACATTGCTGTCAGCGGCCATCTTTGTTTACATATCTAGTAAAAAACTTGTAGCGACTACTCCTCTGTAACTACTCGACGGATTTTCATGACACTTCACCAGTGTTCATTCTGGAGGGCGACATCAGCAACTTTGTCCCTTTTGCCTCCGTGACTTCACTTTTTTTTTAGCCGACGTCGAAGTTCAAGACGCCTTCAGATTGACCACTTCGCTTTTTTCCCACCCTCAAGCGAAGTGTAACCAGTCCTTTAATTGACCTGTTGTTTATGTCCCTTTAAGGCTTATCCAGTATTCATTCTGGAGGGCGACATCGGCGACAAAGGCGCTTTTTCCTCCGTGACTTTGCCTTTTTTTTAGCCGACGGCGAAGTTTAAGTCGCCTTCTGATTGACCACTTCGCTTTTTTCCCACCCTCAAGCGAAGTGTAACCAGTCCTTTAATTGACCTGTTGTTTATGTCTCAGGACAGGTGTAGACATCTCTGGGAAGGGATTATGCTAATTGTTTTGATCGATCACGGCTGAAACCCCGCGGGGAGCATACTTTCCTACAACTATGATATCCCCCGAGGCAATTTTCGCACCTCACCATTTTTTGTTTACAAATTAGACTGTACAGGGAATACACACGTCTTATCCAATGAGATTGTGTATAGCTGAACAATTGACCAATCGTAGGTTCCGTTACAGTTAGACAAGTGCGTGTTGAAAACGGTGATTGAAACAACAATCTGAAGTTAATTGACCCGAGGTGATTAAATGATACCACCGAATAATGACTAGAGTTGTGTTTTCTTAATTGTTTGATAAACCTTATGTCATTCCAAACAAATTAATGCATGAAAAAGAGTTAATAATAGATGACATTTCTACTGAATTTTCGCCAATATTTTACTTCCGGAAAAGTGCGTTGTCATAGTAGTTCGGATAGGTACATAAGTTTGGATGGAGGAAAAACTTTTTTTTATTAAATATTGCTTTTAGCTTATACAAATTGGGAAACAAAACACATTAAATCGGTCTTGGTCTAAATGAGGCATAAGCCTTTTAGAAAGAAGTTTGAGAATCATATTTACACCCTTCATAGAACTCCATACAAATTGATAGAAAGATGAATAAATAAAGATACATGCAATATATTTATATCAATTCTTCTCTCAATCCTTTTTTCTATAGTTACAGTATATATAAGTGAAGAGTGCCTGTTAGTGTGAATAAAATTAATAAACACATTTAATTTGAAACAGCTAGCATGCTCTTAAACAATCAAAAGGTTATAACCAATAGGGTGTATACATGAATATCAGTTAATAATTAAATATAACCTATTGCTCGCTTAATTAAAAGACTGTGTCTCCCTCACTTCTCCCTATTTTTGGTCACTACTCTCTATTTTCTTTGGAGGGAGAAGTCACTTCAGTCACTTCTCCCTAAAATCCAGGCCTAGGTTTAACCCTGCTTCACAGAAATGTTGCTCTTGATGTCTAATTGATCCTAGCATTGGGACTTTTTCTAAAATGATGAGCATGACATGATGTTGGTCCTTGTCGAAAATCGTTTTAAAAACAAAATATCATAATTATAGATGTTCTTGAAAACTATAAGTGATATTGATATGGGACTTTTTCTAAAATGATCAGTATGACATGATGTTGCTCCTTGTCAAAAATTCATTTGATTTGATGTTGAAGGCTTGTCTGAAGGGTAAACAAAGTGTAATAAGCATTTTTTGAAATTTGTTGATTTTCAAGATTTCAGCAGAAATTAACATGAAATTCAACTATGAAAATTATTAAATTTACGAAAACTTCTAGTTCGAAACATCAACTGCAGGCATTTTTGTGATTTCCGCCTCTATAAAAAACAAGTTTCATAAGTTTCTTATAAGAAAAGATAGAAAAAGTATATAACTTAAAATTTAGGGGCAAAACACCCATAATTTGCAAACAGTAATGAAAAAATATAATTTTTTACCAAAGATGTCTAATACATCATATACATCAACAATAACTGTTCTTTTTGATGCCCCCGAAATCTTTTTGATGCGATATAGTAATCGCACCGTCCGGATTCTGTCTGTCTGTCTGTCCGTCATTCCGCAGTTCGTGTCCGGACTGTACCTTCAAAACCCCTGCATGGATTTTTGATTAACTTGGCACAAGTGATCACCATAACAAGACTATGTGTCGCGCGCAAAACCCAAGTCCGTACCTCAAAGGTCAAGGTCACAGTTGAAGTTCATAGGTCAAAAACCTGTCTGTCCGTCATTCCGCAATTCGTGTCCAGACAGTCCCTTCAAAACCCCTGCATGGATTTTTATTAACTTGGCACAAGTGATCACCATAACAAGACGATGTGTCGCGCGTAAAACCCAGGTCCATACCTCAAAGGTCAAGGTCACAGTTGAAGTTCATATGTCAAAAACAGGTACGCAATTTCATGTCCGGACCGTAACGTCACAACCCCTGCAGGGATTTTTAAATAACTTGGCACAAGTGATATATCAAAAACAGGTACGCAATTTCGCGTTCGGACAGTAACGTCACAACCCCTGCAGGGATTTTTAAATAACTTGCCTGAAGTGATCAACATACGACGATGTGTCGCGCGCAAAAAGCCAGGTCCGTACTTCAAAGGTCAAGGTCACACTTGCAGTTCATAGGTCAAAAACAGGTACGCGTTTCGTGTCCGAACCGTTACGTCACAACCCCTACAGGGATTTTTAAATAACTTGGCACAAATGATCACCATAACAAGACAATGTGTCGCGCACAAAACCCAGGTCTTCATGTTCCTTGGGTTGGCCTCTATCAAATTTGTGGGGTTTTTTTTAGTCGATTTTTGTTTAAGTCGAATAATCAAAATGGCCGCCACGACGACCCAAAGTTTATATAGAGTTATATAGGAAAAGCTAAAATTGACATCGTCTTTGAAAGCTCTTGAAGGATTTTGTTGAAACTTTATTACAATGATCTTTGGGATAGTGCGCCTCAGATTTGTGTTTTTCGCAGCCGCCAGTTGTCCAAGATGGCCACCATGGCTAAACCTAAGTCAAATTTAAGGAAATTTCAAACGACATCTCCGACGAAACCACTTAATCCATTCCAGTGAAATATAATATACATGTTCCTTGGGTTGGCTTCTATCAAATTTGTGTTTTTCGTTATCGAATAATCAAAATGGTTGCCATGGTGACCCAAGGTTTATATAGAGTTATATAGGAAAATGTTAAATATGAAATCTTCTCTGAAACCTTTTGAAGGATTTTGTTGAAACTTTATCACAATGGTTGGCGTCTATTAAGTTTGTGTTCTTTGTTTTCTTGCAATAATCAAAATGGCCACCGTGACGACCCAAAGTGTATATAGGAAAAGGCTAAATATGACATCTTTACACAGTAGAGCATCTACAGGCCCTCTTGGGCCTCTTGTTTGATGTTGGTTTGCTGTTTCCCTACCTTAGTACCCACGAAAAAGGGCCCTTAGACCCAAAACTTGTAATAGCAATTCTTTAAAACAATTACTTTTTTACTATCTTTAGTATATATATTTTTCATTTCTTAAGGTTTTTACTCTTTGGCCAAAAAAACAACAATCCCCTACTTATCTACCCACTTATAAAATTTATCTATTTTTAAGTATGGCCTGGTTTATATTAGGGCTGCGTATCGGTCAGAATGATCGATACGATATTTGTATCGATACAAAATGATCGATATTCGATATATCATATGATATTTTTTCAGCAGTAATAAAAGACTAAAATGTAAACGTTTTGTCATTTATTCATTCAAAAAGTAAACGGAAGCTTTATCTGAATTCTTTTTCAAGAATATCATTGCATCCAAGGCATCGTCATTCAGGCACGACCACTCTGCTGATAGAATATCCCCAGATGTCGAAAAATACAGATGTCAAAAATGCAATCAATCGCCAGAAAAAGTACAAACAATGAGACGCCGAGAAGCTTTTCCGACTCCGCGTAGTTTTATCATCGAAACTCCGCGTAAAATTATGCTATTTGTAAATTCCTCACTCGGCGTGAAAGAGTAAAGTTTTGGGTTCGCATGAGCTGTACTGTATGCAATGGGAGAGAGTTCACTTTTGATCGATATTTTGACCGATACGGACACGTTCGATACGATATATCGATCGAACCCTAAAAAACGGTATTCGATATATACCGGAAACCAGTATGCAGCCCTAGTTTATATTAACTTGATTTGACACTATTCTCTTTGGAACAGCCACCATTATCTTCTTTCAATTTGCCATGGTGGACTGTCAGATATAATTAGAATTGTAACAGACAGTGAGTGTCAGATATTCAGCTTTGATATAAATAGCAACAGAATGTTAATTGTATTTAAAATGATGTTGTTAAATAAATCTTTAAAAATCATATATAATTTATTAATGTTTGACTGTTTCATATAGTGAGTCCATTGTTATTTTTAATACTTACTTGAAGTATATTGTGTATGATTTCAACTATGTATATATCATTAATTTCAACATTTGCTAAATATTTAACATTAAATCTTGTATTAAGCTCTGTTTCTGAAAAAATATGAAGGAAACCATTTACAGATCATAACAACCTGAAGATGAAGGTTGCTTGAAACATGTTGCTTTATGCGAGATACCATGTTGCGCGCAACTCTTGTTCTCGGGTCAAAGGTCAAGACCTAACACCTACATGTAGGATTTTTTTTTCACATAACCTGAGCATACAGGCATATAATGCTTCACAAGACAGTGCTCTTGTATAAAAAAACTAACCTTCCGCATGACGGCAAAATTCCACTACGAAAAGTTCATTATAACTTTATCCAGGTGCACATGTCATCTAATAATATGTGCTGATTAAAAGCAGCGTTTTTTTTTCACCATTTTGGGAATGGGTCCGTGACCGGTCAAATTGGGAAAAAACACGCGATTTTTCTCAAAATTGGGAAAAGCGCGCGTTTTTTCTCAGAATTGGGGAAAAAAATTGTTTTTGTATTTTGTTCAATTTACACAGAAAAGCAGAAGAAACGTCGAAAACCCTGGTAAAAAACTTTATTAAGAAGATTATTCTAAAACATTTTACAATTTTGGGAAGAAAAATGTGGATTTTTTTTTTTTTTTTTTTTAATCAAAATTGGGAAAAATGCCATTTTTTGGCGATTTGGAACGGGTCCGTTTACCGGACCGTCCAAAGAAGGAAAACAAACGCTGAAAAGCATAGGTTTATTTATGGGTTCTGAAAATAACTGTGAATATATATGCGAAAAATAAATTATGAGTTGGTAACTCTTTCTTCGACGCTTCAGTTTTGCGGTTAGGCCAGGCTGGTTAAATTCATGTTAACATTGTGTCTATAGAGTTGAATGCTCAAATATTATGTATATTTATAGTCGCTATATAGTATATATTACATTTGTGCTTTTCAGGAAATACTGGTACACAGAGTGGATGTGGCCGTCAGCGGCCTTCTACATCATATACAGCAGCTTCAACACCAAGTTGGCAAAGCTCAGCCAAAGTTTATGTAACGGTATCTGAACCTCTTATATAACTTGGAAAAACGTGTCCGATCATGTCACATGCTGAACAACTTCACAAACGACTGTATCGCAACTGGGTTAAAGCTGCACTGGGTCTTAAATACTTAAAAGATGGCATCGTAAATTTTGTGGACAGTGAGGTTAAGAATCAGCATACATCTTTTCTCAATACTATAGGAACTCCACCGGGACTTGCAAGTGTCACATGTGGCCAGTGTTCGAAGGAAAATGTTTTGAAATGTCCTACAAAAGGAATATGTTTTATAAAGCGAGGCAATTGTTCATACCACAAGCAAGGAAAACTTCCACGCCCATGCCCTAATTCGGTATGTGACAAATTAGTTCAGGAGATAGAAAAACAGCACCGGTATGGGTCGCCGTCGTGGAAAAACACAGATGCTACCAAATGGTGCACCAACCATTGGGAACTTGCAAAGTGTTACATGGCATCATCAGGATATGAGAACCAGAACACTGCAGCCGAGACAGATTGTACTGGAATCCTTAGTGTGGCCATTAACGGGCTGTTTATGCAGAACGTCCTTGCGGCTCAGACTAGTCAACCAGGGAATATTTTTGTTACGGTTAGTACTTACATTTCCAAATGCTGTATTGTTGTAAGCAAAACTTATATATTACATATTTATGGCTCCCCCACACAAAGTGTGGTAGGGAAGCCATGTTGATTTTGTGCTTTCTATGTAGATAGATCTGTCTGTCTGTGTCACAAACAATGTCCGATCAATAACTAGAGAACGGTTCAACTTTGAAGGATGGTTTGTCATGAAAAGTAGATGACCCCTATTGATTTCGGGGTCATCAGGTCAAAGGTCAAGGTCGCGGTGACATTGACTATCAAAACGATGTCCGACCAATAACTACGCAATGGTTGGACCTAGGGTCTTCAGATTTGAACGGATGGTTGGTCCTGACCAGTAGATGACCCTTTTTGATGTTGGGGTCACTAGGTCAAAGGTCTAGGTCGCGGTGATGTTGCCTATCAAAACGATGTCCGATCAATAACTACACAATGGTTGGACCTAGGGTCCTCAAACTCGGAAGGATGGTTGGACATGACCAGTAGATGACCTCTGTTGATTTTGGGGTGACAAGGTCAAGGTCGCGGTGACATTGACTATCAAAACAATGTCCGATCAATAACTACACAATTGTTGGCCCCAGGGTACTCAAACTTGGAAGGATGTTGGTCATGACCAGTAGATGACCCCTATTGATTTTGGGGTCACTAGGTCAAGGTCGCGGTGACATTGACTAGAAAAAAACGATGTCCGATAAATAACTAGACAATGGTTGGACCTCGGGTCCTCTAACTTGGAAGGATGGTTGGTCATGACCTGTAGATATTACTGATACAGATAGTAGATACAGTCACAGGGATATTGAATATCTAAATGATCTCAGATCAATAGAGAACGGTTGGAACTAGAGTTGTCAGTTATGTCTGTTTGGGCGAGTGGGGGAGCCATACGTTTTTGTCCCATGGACAATAACAATTTCTAGTTGTCTGTGATTTGTATAGGAAATACTGGGAATAGAAAATCTATATTTACTCGTCTGCTCTACTGGGAAATATCTGAATATTGCTGGGCCTTTTCCGTCAGTGGCGGGAACGCCAAATGACATTCCGATTGTTTTACGGACGTCATTGTCCGATTCCACCACCAGGGAATAACGCTTACGGAAAATAACGAAGAATTTTGATTCCACTTGTTTGTTTGTATGACGTAACGTCGTCTTGGCGTTCTCGTGCATACTGGTGTAAAAAGGTGTGAATCATTAGAAATATTAATAACATATCATTTTAAATTAAGTAATTTATATATAGTTTAATAACCAGTGTTTTTGAGATATTGAAAATTATCTCCCTCAGTAGAGAAATGAGAAATATATTCTCGGAAGAGAAATATCTCCCTCGGTAGAGAAATGGCCCCGATATAAGATTAGAACTCGTGCTCCGCACTCATTCTTATATCGGGGCCATTTCTCTACCTCAGGAGATATTTCCCGTATCTCAAAAACACTGTTGATCATATTTTTATCAGGTGTGTCACCGCAGGGTTAGGGTTAGGGTTTTCAGTCCGTCCAACAAATATGCATCCTGCGATAATGAGAAAAGTATTGAAAATATTTTTATGCAACTTTGCTTCTATTTGCCATTGTATTTGTTGTTAATTATGCCCCCTGCCACCAATGGTATAAGAAGGAAAATATATCATTAGGTTGTCCGTCGGCGTACAACTCCCGTCAAACTAGGGTCAAGGTCAAAGCAAAGCTCAAATGTCACTCTTGTCAGGGACATACAACTGCAATGAATGGTTGAATTTAAAAGATAAATTTTAGCAGAAAGGTTCATCACATGGAGAAGATGTGTTGTGTACAACTCCAGCCACTCAAGGGTCAAGGTCCAGTGTTTTTTTATGCCTAATTTGGGGCCGTTATGCCAAAAAGTATACTTTTTTCACAATTGTATCCAAAAAATTCACAATCTGAAAAAAAAAAAAACTTTTTTTTTTTTTTTTTTTTTAGGGTAAATACAGACCAGTAAGGATACTGGTCTTAATATAGGCTGGTGTTAAAACTAGTCTGTATTTACCAAAAACAAAACTTAAAACCCAGGGATATTAAACTGAAATTAATAGTGAAAAATGTTTCTTTTTCTTTTGTTATAATATTTCACAATTTTCACAATTTCTAGAAAAATGCCGCTATTTTTCACAATGGCACAGGCACAGGCTGCATTCACAAAACACATAAAAAAAACACTGAGGTCACACTGAATGTCAAACTCCTGTCTGCAGGTAAAGGTCAAACTCCTGTCCGCGTTATAACTCTGCAATAAATGACTGGATAAAAAAGACAGTTGACAGAAAGATTCACAACATGGAGACAGGCGTATCACCTACTACTCCTGCCAACCTAGGGTCAAGATTACAGAAAGGTCAAACTCTTGGATCAAAACGATAAGTCCTAAAAAAAAATAGGTCTGTTGCTGGTTACGTCCTTAAAAAATTTTTTTTTTTTTTTACACTTCACTAGTCTTGTATTAAAATGTTATCTACTGTCCATAATTTGGAGTGTATTTAATGTGTCTATGTAAGTTCTACCAAACTTACTTCTATTTTCAGATCATTCAAGTATTAAACAGTTTGTTCCTGCATGAATATCTTAATTTATGAATATCTTAATTTATGTGTAAGCCACATTTGTAATATTATGCCAACAGCACATTCGGCGAGGCGGTGTCCATTCTCTCCGTTGACGGTGTGTAAGCCGTATTTTAAACATGAAAATCGCCGTCAAATTCTCTTAATTGTATCAAAAGGTCGAAGATATATAGTTTAAAACACTATATTTATAATTATTTACTTTTCGGCAAACCAATTTAAACTCATCGGCGAAATATAATAAATACGAACATTTTTACATACCCAGAACGCCATCAACCGGTGTTACTTGCAAATTATATAGCCGAAATTCGGTCTTATTCCCAATGCCAAAACATATCTTTTTTTCCCAATTTCCCAATTTAAAAAAATAAATAAATCCAAAAAGCTTATAAATACTTATGATTATCTTGGTGTACAAAAAACAGTATTAAAGATATAATTATGAAAGGCATGCTTTACTTTATATTATTCCGAATTTTATTAAAACTCTCGCTAAAATTCCCAATTTTATGAAAAATCGCGCTAAAATTCCCAATTCCAGGGGTATGGGTCATGTTCCCAAAATCATGAAAAAAAGCCCTTCAGTCTTCACAAATTTTCAAAATTAAATTCCATTATATTGAATACAATTTTTAAAAAGTTTTTATTATACAACTCAACTTTTAATTACGGTATAAGAACTAAAGCAGAATGCAGCATGCATTTGATACGGAAATATTGATACCCTACAGGTTAAAAAGCATACTCTTAACTTAAATTGATGTGTACGCAAACGCGAGGTGTTAGCGCATTAAAGTTCCAAAATAATTCCTAAAAATCTGGCTATAGACATTCTAATCTGGCTAAAGAAGTATTTAGGGCTTTAGCCAGATTTGGCTAAAGGGTTAAAAATCCTAGCGCTAGCCTAGTCTCCTACAGCTTTTGTTTTTATACTCCCTGAAATTTCCCCCGTATTTTTCATGTTATTTGATAATTTCCTTAAAAAGATACAACAGGAAATATCAGTATGATGTCTTACAGGGCTTTTTCTACGTGTCCTACTGAGCCGAATGTGAACCCTTTCCCAATACAAAATAATATATATTTCCCAGTTGTTGAAAAAATTCCCAATCTTACAAAATATTTTTATTTATTTTTTACATGTTTGTTGTACTGATACATCCTTTCTGTTACATACTAATCAATATGTGGTATGTTATTGATGTAATAGTGTTCCTTATTATACCTTTAAGGCTTTTACCTCGCCCTAACTTACTGTAATACAAAATGTTGACGTAAACTATTCTGAGTTTTCCATTTTATCAATAAAATGTTTTCCCGATTTGGTTGATTCTACGATAGAAATTTCCTTTTATTTCAAAAAACATGGAAAATGTCCAGAAAGTCACAAATATTGCTTATGTCAAAATTTAATATTTTTACATATTTTCAAATATTCTCAATAACCGCTCAGGGACATAACAGAGCGTGGGTCCTTCTGAGCTAAACTGCAATTATAATGGGACAACTGGTAAAAAAATAAAAGATATCCCAGGCGAAATATGAGTGGATTTGCAGTGGCATTTAGAGTGGAAATAGAGTGGGTCAATGCAGTTGAATGAGAGTTAATCCTGGTCCACTCCATTGTAGTGGAACCTTCTTTGCCCAAGCACCTAATTTAAATATTTGAAACATCACTTTCCTCTCCATATGACTGTAACTCCACTGCACCTAATCAATATTCATAGACACAGTTATTTGGAGTTGAAAAGGAGTGGAATTACAGTGGAGCCTGGAGTTACTTGGAGTGCACTTCATTTGCATGCAGTGGAATGGAGTGGAAAAAGTGGTGGGTTTGTGGTGGAGCTAATTTGCATAGCAGTTAAATGGAGTGGACAATCTAGTGGGTTTATGGTGGAGATAATTTGCATAGCAGTTAAATGGAGTGGCTTTAGAGTCTATTGGAGGGTATCATTAGCATATATGGCTGGTTATTCTTGCGCCTCCTTGGCCTAGATAGTAATTAGAAAATGTGTCCATGGGACACGAATGCCCCGCTAAAGTGTTATCGGTTGCTTACAAAATGGAGCAACAAAATGTTAAGTGTAATGTTAAAAGGCAAGTTATATGGACCTGATTTGGGTAGGAACAATGGTGCCATATTGGTGTAAGTGTGGAAAACATGGAAGTGTTCACTAGGAAAACCTGTAAACCCTGGAATAGATCAAAAGCGACGAAAAAAAGGAAAATTATAGGAGACTCCCATACCAAAACTTGCTAACATGTTGCACATGAGCTACTCAGACAAGATCTAACCTGGTCCTACTCTCTGAAAAGCATGCAAAATGGCTGGCGAGTTTTACATTAAGACACAAACGCCCCTTTTATACACATACATGGCCTGCAGATACAGTAATAACAAGAGGACCGCAAATAGACGACAGACAACGCCCTATCGCATAGGCGCAATATAATTATATAACTGAATTATTCTTTATAAATGAGGTAAAAAATATTTAATTCAAGATCACCAACATCTTGGGTTCAAATCCCAGCTGGGGCACATGCATGGTTCCTAGCAAATGGATTATCATCTAGACTGTACATTAAAGATTTCTGAGGTCTTTGGCACCACCATTAAAACTGACACAGTTTCAAACCAACAAATCTACACTGAACAAGGTCACTTACCTGTTTCCTATATGTCGGGCCATATAAAATTATGTGTGGTTCCATTTACCTGACCGACCCTAGATTTTTGGGCAATTTTCACTAACGCTAAAAATGTTTCCTTATTTTTCCGAGAAAAAGTACGAAAGTCAGGGTTTGACATTAACAGTTGTCCCCTTGTCCTGGGCCATGTAGATTCTACTGGGAACAAGTTACGGACAACTAAATTTTATAACAAGAAATGAATTTTACATCTTTAGAACTTGTGGTGAGCACATTGTAAATGACAAATAAAATCCATCTTGTTTTCATTGCTGGAATGCAACTGAGGGAATGTAATGTCACTTTCATGATTGATCTTGTTTTTCGTATCACTTTTACATGAAGTGGGGGGACAAGTAAATTTGACTGGGGACAAGTAAATTGTGTAAGTTACTATGGACAAGTTTCTGAAAAAAGTTAATTTCAAACCCTGAAAGTACATGCGGCGAATCTTTGTAACTCAGAAAGTTGTGCTTCCGGTAAGCAAGATGGCGGCCTCCTCGATTTTAATCTTAGAAAGGAATCTGTATAGAAAAATGTTACGACATTAGGAAATTAGGTTTATTTATGAACACTAGCTAACATGATGAAGGAAGTTACAAGATAACATGAAGAAGCAAGACCAACTTCCAGTCTAGGTTTTTTTAACTGGTTCAAAAATTTGTCACCAAAATAAAAAGGTTTTCTTTCCCCTATGTAACTGGAACCACACATATTGTTTATATCGCCTTATGTACGCAATGAATTACTGGACTTTTACACTGTGACTATAAAAAACTAATTCTTATACGGGTACATGTACTTGGAACTACTGAAAAGACAAGATAGTAACTGTAGTTTAAACTTAAAACAAAAAAAATATATTTCATAATGTATGTACATATATCTTATAAATTTTAAGAAAAATAATTTGCATTCTTAAGCATCCAAAGAAGGCATATATAATATAGTAGTAAATTTCAGGCATTAGCTGCTTCCACGATCCATTTACCAGTCCAGACTGCTTTTTTGATTATCATTTCACCCAAGATCATTCATTGTGATTCTTGAGGCATTGTTCATGTAGTCTGTCAATTGTCTTTTCTTCTTATAAAGGTGCTTCTACAACCTTAATAAACCTTAATAAACAGCAGTCCCATGGACGTACAGCGGCGTCTCCAAATAATCTTCCTTGGTGACCAGTTTGGTAGGGATGGTTTTTTCTCTCCATCCGAGGTACTTTGATCTATGCACCGCAAAAGCTCATCCCTCCTCATCTGAACTTACATCAATTCTGGCCTCTCCAAGAAACCGAAATCTGAAAATAGTTTTTCCTAAAACATTAAAACACATGTGGTTTTTAGCTCTACTGATCAGAGATCAGCAGAGCTTATGCCGTGGTGCGGCGTCCGTCGTCCGTCTGTCCGTCCGTCCGTCCGTCCGTCTGTCCGTCCGTCCGTTAACTTTTATTTGTAGCGACTACTCCTCTGAAACTACTGGATGGATATTCATTAAACTTTACAGAAATGTTGCCCATGAAGTCTAGTTGATCCTAGCAAAAATTCATGTTGATGTGAAATCCAAGATGGCCCCCAAAGCTAAAAATAGATTTTTTAAATTCAAGTTTGTAGCGACTACTTCTTGAAAACTATAAGTGATATTGATATGGGACGTTTTCTAAAATGATCAGCATGACTTGATGTTGGTCCTTGTCGAAAATCGTTTTGATTTGACGTTAAACATGGCTGCCAGCGGCCATCTTTGTTTACATAGAGTAATATAATGAAAACTTGTAGCGACTACTCCTCTGAAACTACTTGACGGATTTTCATGAAACTTCACAGGAATGTTGCTCTTGATGTCTAAATGATCCTAGCAAAATTTCAGGTCGGCAGGAAATTCAAGATGGCCGCCACGGCTAAAAATAAATTTTCAAAATACAAGTTTGTAGCGACTACTTCTTGAAAACTATAAGTGATATTGATATGGGACTTTTTCTAAAATGATCAGCATGACATGATGTTGGTCCTTATCAAAAATCGTTTTGATTCGACGTTTAACGTGGCTGCCAGCGGCCATCTTTGTTTACATAGAGTTATATAGTAAAAACTTGTAGCGACTACTCCTCTGAAACTACTTGGCGGATTTTCATGAAACTTTACAGGAATGTTGCTCTTAATGTCTAATTGATCCTAGCAAAATTTTAGATCGGCCAGAAATTCAAGATGGCTGCCACAGTTAAAAATAGATTTTTAAAAAATAAGTTTGTAGCGACTACTTCTTGAAAACTATAAGTGATATTGATATGGGACTTTTTCTAAAATGATCAGCATGACATGATGGTTATCCGAGTCGAACATTATTTTGATTCGACATTAAACATGGCTGCCAGTGGCCATCTTTGTTTACATAGAGTTATATAATGAAAACTTGTAGCGACTACTCCTCTGAAACTACTTGACGGATTTTCATGAAACTTCACAGAAATGTTGCTCTTGATGTCTAATTGATCCTAGCAAAATTTCAGGTCGGCCGGAAATTCAAGATGGCCGCCATGGCTAAAAATAGATTTTCAAAATACAAGTTTGTAGCGACTACTTCTTGAAAACTATAAGTGATATTGACATGGGACTTTTTCTAAAATGATCAGCATGACATGATGTTGGTCCTTGTCGAAAATCGTTTTGATTCGACGTTAAACATGGCTGCCAGTGGCCATCTTTGTTTACATAGAGTTATATAATGAAAACTTGTAGAGACTACCACTCTGAAACTACTTTACGGATTTTCATAAAACTTCACAGGAATATTGCTCTTGATGTCTTATTGATCCTAGCAAAATTTCAGGTCGGCCGGAAAATCAAGATGGCCGCCACGGCTAAAAATAGATTTAAAAAAAATAAGATTGTAGCGACGACTTCTTGAAAACTTTAAGAGATATTGATATGGGACTTTTTCTAAAATGATCAGCATGACATGATGGTTATCCGAGTTAAACATTATTTTGATTCGACGTTAAACATGGCTGCCAGTGGCCATCTTTGTTTACATAGAGTTATATAATGAAAACTTGTAGCGACTACTCCTCTGAAAGTACTTGACGGATTTTCATGAAACTTCACAGAAATGTTGCTCCTGATGTCTTATTGATCCTAGCAAAATTTCAGGTCGGCCGGAAATTCAAGATGGCCGCCACGGCTTAAAATAGATTTTCATAAATCAAGTTTGTAGTCACTACTTCCTGAAATCAAAATCAATCAGTAGAGCTTCAAGGTCATTGACCTCTTGTTTTAAGTACGATCTGCTGCCTTTAAATAGTTAGTTGTTTTTAATTAAATCTAGAGAAAGCTAGAGAAAGCGCTTTTATCACACCCTATTATGTGTGACTGCTGCAAGTGTCTACAATGAAATGATACCATAAGGTGAGTGTTCAGGGTCATTTAGCCATCATGTTTTATGTGCTTTCAACAGTTAACAACAACAAATACAGTTTGTGAAGCTGCAGTGTTTTTGTTTGAACTATATATAAATAATCTTGGGTTAATTAGTACAAGCTTCAGCACATTGATTTTTAACAGCAAACATTTTTTTTGTTAACCAATACCAATTTTTTACAAAACAGTTATTATACATGTACCTTCATACTTTGATCAGGTAGAACGTACAAAGACCCGTGGAGTATTCTCGTCCATGGCTTTATCTTTCTGCCTCTTCATTCTTGTTCAGCTTTTCCAGCCTATAGAAATAGAAATGCAACCAAAATAAGAAATGTAGTTATTAACTTTTAGAACTGAATGTTGTTCAACGCAGTATAGATTATTTAGAGCCACCCCAGAGAGAGGGGAAGGATACATAGGAATCCGGGAACCTGCCCTCCTCTTATTATCGAATAGATTCCTATGGTTCTTTAACATGCTCGGAGGATAGACCGATACACGGGACCGCCTGGTTTACGTCCCCATCCGATGGCCGAGGCTAAGGGAAAGTGTCTTGCCCATGAACACTCCGACGAAACTCAGTGGCACCATGGAGGATTGAACCCGGGGCCTCCGGTTACAAATCCGCCGTGCTACCGACTGCGCCACGCCAGCCCTCTTAACTTTTAGAAAGACCAGGTTGATTGTCAGCAGCAAAATGGCATATAAACATACTTTACTGTGGGGCGGGTGTGGGATGGGGCAGTGGAGACCGGGTTGAACGTCGTCAGCAAAATGGCATATATACATACTTTACTGTGTAGGGGTAGGTGGATGGGGCGTGTGTTGTGGGGTTGGGGGAGGGGAGAATTGATAAACCAAAAGTGTACAAATCATTTTCTTGAAAATCCTGATTAAAACATGAATATATGGATACATTTCCTATGTGGGGGAGAATTAAAAAGGGTACAAATCATTTTCTTCAAAATCCTGATTAAAACAAGACTATATGGATATATTTCTTTGTTTCAGAAGCTAGTATCTCATTCAGAATACTTGTTATTTTTGCAAAATATGTCGTTCAGAATCTTTTGTTTTGTCACTTTTGACCGGAAACGCCGTCTGCTTTCCAAAGCATCTCCGTTCTAAAACCTCTAGATGTTATGTTTATAAACGAAACAGTTAAATCAAATTGTTTAAATCATAACAGTAATGAGTATGCATGTAATTAATTGTAATGAGCTTTTTCTAACGCTTAAATGTCTGCTTATATGATCGCCGTAAAATCGCGAAAACTGATGACATAGTTTGCAGCACACGAATTCTTCCATCTAAAAATGAACTAATGAGTTCCTGTTTCGTGAAAGAATATATATATACTTATTACATTGTTTATACGCATGACATATGTTACGTGTACATTCGAAAATACTTACGATGTTGTTAGTAGAAGTTCTGCTGTTGACAGACGCACTCGCTTGTAGCCGCGTTTTCTAAACTGTGACGTCACGTAATTTGGGTGATAACTATTCCGCGGTCGACTTCCCGGTTGAAAAGAGATATGTGTGTTGATGCTTCTGATGTTTTAATGATCTATATGCCTTATTATGTCTTCCCCACATATTGTTTTTAGTTTGGATGTATGTCTGTCTGTCTGTCTGTCGTCTGTCTGTCTGTCCGTCAAAAGTCGTGTCCTCTCCATACCTCTTGAAGGGCTTGAGGGATTTTGAAATAACTTGGCACACATGTTCATCATATCGAGACGACTTGCAGAGCGCAACTTCCAGCCACGTCCGTTCAAGGTCAAGGTCAAACTTAGAGGTCGAAGGTCAAATGCACTATATTTCGTGTCCTCTCCATGTCTCTTGAACCACTTGAGCGATTTTGAAATAACTTGGCACACATGTTCACCATAGTGAGACGACGTGCAGAGCGCCACGTTCGTTCAAGGTCAAGGTCACATTTAGAGGTCGAAGGTCATATGCATTATATTTCGTGTCCTCTCCATATCTCTTGAACCACTTGAGGGATTTTGAAATAACTTGGCACACATATTCACCATAGTGAGACTTCAACATCCAGCCACGTCCGTTCAAGGTCAAGGTCACACTTAGAGGTCGAAGGTCATATGCACTATATTTCGTGTCCTCTCCATATCTCTTGAACCACTTGAGGGATTTTGAAATAACCTGGCACAAATGTTCACCATATCGAGATGACGTGCAGAGCGCAACTTCCAGAAACTTGCGTTCAAGGTCAAAGTCACACTTAGAGGTCGAAGGTCATATGCACTATATTTCGTGTCCGCTCCATACCTCTTGAAGCGCTTGAGGGATTTCGAAATTACTTGACACATATGTTCACCAACACATATGTTCACCATATCGAGACAACTTGCATAGCGCAACTTCCAGCCACGTCCGTTCAAGGTCAAGGTCACACTTAGAGGTCGAAGGTCATATGCAATATATTTCATGCCCTCTCCATATCTCTTGAACCACTTGAGGGATTTTGAAATGACTTGGCACAAATGTTCACCATATTGAGACGACGTGCAGAGTGCAACTTCCAGCCACTTCCGTTCAAGGTCTAGGTCACACTTAGAGGTCGAAGGTCATATGCACTATATTTCGTGTCCGCTCCTTACCTCTTGAAGCGCTTGAGGGATTTTAAAATAACTTGGCACAAATGTTCACCATATCGAGACGACTTGCAGAACGCAACTTCCAGCCACTTCCATTTAAGGTCAAGGTCACACTTAGAGGTCGAAGGTCATATGCACTATATTTGATGTCCTCTCTATATCTCTTGAACCACTTGAGGGATTTTGAAATAACTGGCACAGATGTTCACCATATTGAGACGACGTGCAGAGCGCAACTTCCAGCCACTTCCGTTTCAAGGTTTAGGTCACACTTAAAGGTCGAAGGTCATATGCACTATATTTCGTGTTCGCTCCATACCTCTTGAAGCGCTTGAGGGATTTTGAAATTACTTGGCACAAATGTTCACCCTAGTGAGAAGACTTGCAGTGCGCAACTCCAGAGTTTCTGCCCATTTCCCCTGTTTTTCCGGCCTAGAGCAGGGAAAATATATAGCCGGGTTAAGAGTGTAACCCCTGGAAAGGGTCAGATGTGACTCCAGGGCTACATTAATATATGAGAGCTGTGTGCCTTTTGGTTTCAGAGAAGAAGATTTTTAAGTTTTTCCATATACAAGTCTATGTAAAACATGTGACCCCTGGGGCAGGGACAAATGTAACCCCAGGGTCACCATTTGAATAAACTTGGTAAAGGACCATAAGCTCATAGTAAATGCAAAATATTAAACTTCTAGCTCTTGTAGTTTCAGAGAAGAAGATTCTTAAAGATTTTTTAAAAGTGTTTCCATATACAAGTCTATGTAAAACATGTGACCCCTGGGGCAGGGTTACATGTGACCCAGGGTCACCATTTAAACAAATTTGGTAAAGGACCATAAGCTTATAGTAAATGCAAAATATTAAACCTCTGGCACTTGTAGTTTCACGGGGCCAAATTTTAATTTGCAAGATGTATAAGTCCTCCGATTTTTTGTGTTTATTTATCATCAAAATGAATAACTGTTGAAACATTTTGTTTTGTTCAGTGAATAAGCATTATAAACACAATATGTTTTGCGTTTTATATTATATCTTTTTATATCAGTATTTTGAAAACTTTAAGATAGAAACAAAATCCTAATTGAAGCAAACAGTAAACAAATATGCTAGAGACAATTACTTAAAAAAAAACAACACCATGACAAATTACATGCTGTAATGAACAAGCAGAAATACGTTGAAAAAGAAACATCAGTGTGCAGTCACCTGGAGTGGATAAAAATCAGATCATCTCTTTGCAGTTATTTGGAGTGGATAGCTAAATTAATACATCTCTTGGTAGTGGTTTGGAATGGGTAGATACAATAATATATCTCTGTGGAGTCATTTGTGGTGGACAGTTAAAATTTACAAATCTCATTGGAGTCATTTGGAGTGGACTCGAATGGAGTGGACTCCAACTGTGGTCCACTGCATATCAACTTCTTCATCCACTGCAAATCAACTTTGACCACTCCAAGTTGGTCTGGGATGTGTACCAACTTGGTTTTGGACTTAAATTGAAGATAATAGATTAAATTGACTCATTTTGAAGGTAAAAAGAGACGTGTTCCATTTAATATGTACAAATGTCTGCCCAAATAATAAATGTTATGCAATTTTTAATAAAACAATATTGGTTTACAAGTAGTTTTTGTTTTCTTTTTTATTCCTGTTATAAATTTAAGGTATTTAAAAAAAATAAAAATATGTGTTATTATTGCGAAAAAATGTAATAACATTTTGCAATTCTAAGTAAGTTGACGGACACAGCTCCCGTAAAATTATATGGCTTTGATTAAAGGATTATTATCACTGCATGTTGTAATTAAAAAAAAATAATTATGCTTTGTTTTATATAAATGAATAATTTTGCTCCATTTTCCATATTTTATCTCGATGTACATGGAAGATGAGCCTGGCATGTTCATGCCTTTTAGGCGCCATATAACATTTTCATGTGTCGGTGCGCCTTAAAACCCCAATTCAATTCAATTCAATTCTCTATTTCTATGAAAATGTTTGAGTTTATAAGTGTATGTTATATTTTTTTCCGTTTGATTCGGAACCGTTTTTTCCATGATCAATCTTGTCAAATTCAATGACGTTCGCATAATTTAGTACGTAATATGATGCACTCGTATGTATATTTTGATCCTAAGATGAAACACACAATTCACTCGATTCGCCAAGTTTGGTCGTATCGAGTTCCGCGCGTATCTACGCGGAGTCAGTGTTTGTACTCGGCGAATTCATGCGGCGAAAGTACGCCATTGTCGAGTCACTCACACTCCGAGTCACTCACACGCTGAGTTACTACGCGTAGAATCCAATTAACCATGAGTGCACACCTGTGGTGATTTATTATTGGGGGAAAATCTGAATTTTCCGACAACTTTTCAACTTATCGCGCTTGAAAAAGCAATCAATCGCCAGAAAAAGTACAAACAATAAGACGCCGAGTGAATCTTTTATGTGCAGAGCTGACACGACTGATAAATACAATGAATAAATTTCGAAACATACATATTTCAACCTTTTAATGCATTTAATCACAAGTTTTGTTCGTTTTTTGTTGTCCGAAAGTCAACAGTTTTCCTACCGACATAAATACTAAATACCCATAATCCTTAGCCATGTATGTATCTTTTAACAAGGCGGCACTAATAACGGGTTTATGACCCGGAATTCTGTACCATTTTTAGCTCTACTGATCAGAGATCAGCAGAGCTTATGCCGTGGTGCGGTGTCCGTCGTCCGTCTGTCCGTCCGTCCGTTAACTTTTATTTGTAGCGACTACTCCTCTGAAACTACTGGATGGATATTCATAAAACTTTACAGAAATGTTGCCCATGAAGTCTAGTTGATCCTAGCAAAAATTCATGTTGATGTGAAATCCAAGATGGCCGCCAAATCTAAAAATAGATTTTTAGCTCTACTGATCAGAGATCAGCAGAGCTTATGCCGTGGTGCGGAGTCCGTCGTCCGTCCGTCCGTCTGTCCGTCTGTCCGTCTGTCCGTCTGTCCGTCTGTCTGTCCGTAAACTTTTATTTGTAGCGACTTCACAGCTGAAACTACTGGATGGATATTCATGAAACTTTACAGAAATGTTGCCCATAAAGTCTAGTTGATCCTAGCAAAAATTCATGTTGATGTGAAATCCAAGATGGCCGCCAAAGCTAAAAATAGAGTTTTAAAATACAAGTTTGTAGCGACTTCTTCTTGAAAACTATAAGTGATATTGATATGGGACTTTTTCTAAAATGATCAGCATGACATGATTTTGATCCTAGTCAAAAATCGTTTTGATTCAACGTTAAACATGGCTGCCAGCGGCCATCTTTGTTTACATAGAGTTATATAGTAAAAACTTGTAGCGACTTCACAGCTGAAACTACTGGATGGATATTCATGAAACTTTACAGAAATGTTGCCCATAAAGTCTAGTTGATCCTAGCAAAAATTCATGTTGATGTGAAATCCAAGATGGCCGCCAAAGCTAAAAATAGAGTTTTAAAATACAAGTTTGTAGCGACTTCTTCTTGAAAACTATAAGTGATATTGATATGGGACTTTTTCTAAAATGATCAGCATGACATGATGTTGATCCTAGTCAAAAATCGTTTTGATTCAACGTTAAACATGGCTGCCAGCGGCCATCTTTGTTTACATAGAGTTATATAGTAAAAACTTGTAGCGACTTCACAGCTGAAACTACTGGATGGATATTCATGAAACTTTACAGAAATGTTGCCCATAAAGTCTAGTTGATCCTAGCAAAAATTCATGTTGATGTGAAATCCAAGATGGCCGCCAAAGCTAAAAATAGAGTTTTAAAATACAAGTTTGTAGCGACTTCTTCTTGAAAACTATAAGTGATATTGATATGGGACTTTTTCTAAAATGATCAGCATGACATGATGTTGATCCTAGTCAAAAATCGTTTTGATTCAACGTTAAACATGGCTGCCAGCGGCCATCTTTGTTTACATAGAGTTATATAGTAAAAACTTGTAGCGACTTCACAGCTGAAACTACTGGATGGATATTCATGAAACTTTACAGAAATGTTGCCCATAAAGTCTAGTTGATCCTAGCAAAAATTCATGTTGATGTGAAATCCAAGATGGCCGCCAAAGCTAAAAATAGAGTTTTAAAATACAAGTTTGTAGCGACTTCTTCTTGAAAACTATAAGTGATATTGATATGGGACTTTTTCTAAAATGATCAGCATGACAAGATGTTGATCCTAGTCAAAAATCGTTTTGATTCAACGTTAAACATGGCTGCCAGCGGCCATCTTTGTTTACATAGAGTTATATAGTAAAAACTTGTAGCGACTACTCCTCTGAAACTACTTGGCGGATTGTCATGAAACTTCACAGGAATGTTGCTCTTGATGTCTAGTTGATCCTAGAAAAATTTCAGGTCGGCCGGAAATTCAAGATGGCCGCCACAGCTAAAAATAGATTTAAAATAAATAAGTTTGTAGCGACTACTTCTTCAAAACAATAAGAGATATTGATATGGGACTTTTTCTAAAATGATCAGTATGACATGATGTTGGTCCTTGTCGAAAATCGTTTTGATTTGACCTTAAACATGGCTGCTTTGTTTACATAGAGTTATATAATGAAAACTTGTAGCGACTATTTCTTTGAAACTACCTGACGGATTTTCATGAAACTTCACAGGAATGTTGCTCTTAATGTCTTATTGATCTTAGCAAAATTTCAGGTCGGCCGGAAATTCAAGATGGCCGCAACGGTTAAAAATAGATTTTCAAAAAACAAGTCTGTAGCGACTACTTCCTGAAATCAAAATCAATCAGTAGAGCTTCAAGGTCATTGACCTCTTGTTTAAATTCAAGTTTGTAGCGACTACTTCTTGAAAACTATAAGTGATATTGATATGGGACTTTTTCTAAAATGATCAGCATGACATGATGTTGGTCCTTGTCGAAAATCGTTTTGATTTGACGTTAAACATGGCTGCCAGCGGCCATCTTTGTTTACATAGAGTTATATAATGAAAACTTGTAGCGACTACTCCTCTGAAACTACTTGACGGATTTTCATGAAACTTCACAGGAATGTTGCTCTTGATGTCTAAATGATCCTAGCAAAATTTCAGGTCGGCCGGAAATTCAAGATGGCCGCCACGGCTAAAAATAAATTTTCAAAATACAAGTTTGTAGCGACTACTTCTTGAAAACTATAAGTGATATTGATATGGGACTTTTTGTAAAATGATCAGCATGACATGATGTTGGTCCTTATCAAAAATCGTTTTAATTCGACGTTAAACGTGGCTGCCAGCGGCCATCTTTGTTTACATAGAGTTATATAGTAAAAACTTGTAGCGACTACTCCTCTGAAACTACTTGGCGGATTTTCATGAAACTTTACAGGAATGTTGCTCTTAATGTCTAATTGATCCTAGCAAAATTTCAGATCGGCCAGAAATTCAAAATGGCTGCCACAGTTAAAAATAGATTTTTAAAAAATAAGTTTGTAGCGACTACTTCTTGAAAACTATAAGTGATATTGATACGAGACTTTTTCTAAAATGATCAGCATGACATGATGGTTATCCGAGTCGAACATTATTTTGATTCGACATTAAACATGGCTGCCAGTGGCCATCTTTGTTTACATAGAGTTATATAATGAAAACTTGTAGCGACTACTCCTCTGAAACTGCTTGACGGATTTTCATGAAACTTCACAGAAATGTTGCTCTTGATGTCTAATTGATCCTAGCAAAATTTCAAGATGGCAGCCATGGCTAAAAATAGATTTTCAAAATACAAGTTTGTAGCGACTACTTCTTGAAAACTATAAGTGATATTGATATGGGACTTTTTCTAAAATGATCAGCATGACATGATGGTTATCGGAGTCGAACATTATTTTGATTCGACATTAAACATGGCTGCCAGTTGCCATCTTTGTTTACATAGAGTTATATAATGAAAACTTGTAGCGACTACTCCTCTGAAACTACTTGACGGATTTTCATGAAACTTCCCAAAAATGTTGCTCTTGATGTCTTATTGATCGTAGCAAAATTTCAGGTCAGCCGGAAATTCAAGATGGCCGCCATGGATAAAAATAGATTTTCAAAATGCAAGTTTGTAGCGACTACTTCTTGAAAACTATAAGTGATATTGATATGGGACTTTTTCTAAAATGATCAGCATTACATGGTGTTGGTCCTTGTCAAAAATCATTTTGATTAGATGTTAAACATGGCTGTCAGCGGCCATCTTTGTTTACATAGAATTATATAATGAAAACTTGTAGCGACTACTCCTCTGAAACTACTTGACGGATTTTCATGAACTTCACAGGAATGTTGCTCTTGATGTCTAATTGATCCTAGCAAAATATCAGGTCGGCCGGAAATTCAAGATGGCCGCCACGGCTAAAAATAAATTTTCAAAAAACAAGTTTGTAGCGACTACTTCCTGAAATCAAAATCAATCAGTAGAGCTTCAAGGTCATTGACCTCTTGTTTATGATTATTTCTGACTAAAGAACCCATCGATGTAATAATAAACATCAGAAAATAGTAAAATTTGTTACAAAGAAAGACTAATTAAAAAGAAAATTATAATTTCCAGTATAATTACTAATTGAATATTATGTTCAGTCGCCGCGAAGACGGTAATAGGAACCGCCATATAACTGTCGCGACCCAGTATACTTAATCCGGGCATTAAAATCTTCCCACATCCGCTTTTCCAATTCAAAACAAAAAGTCTTTTGCTTTGATTTTTTTCTAAAGTTACTGAATAATTATGCATTAAAATGACTGCAATTAGAAAAGGTTGCACCTTTTACCTGTGCAGTTTTTACTTGGCGAACTCTGAGTTTGTCTTCGCGGAGTATCGTGGCGTACTTCCGTGGCGAAAGTTCGCCGAGAAGCTTTTCCGACTCCGCGTAGTTTTATCGCCGAAACTCCGCATAATTACGCGATTTGTATATTCCTCACTCGGCGTGAAAGAGTAAAGTGTGGGCTTCGCGTGAGCTGTACTGTATCGTGTTTTTCAAAATGTATGTTGTTTTGATTACAAAAAACAATAAACAAAGTAACAGGTGATGCTGTCAATGTTGCGAATATCATTTCGGTCAAATAAATTAATCAACGTTCGCACCGATTAGAACCGCTTTGGATGGCTCCGTGAGAGTTTCTTTCTTTAGAAATGACATTTACGCCACCAGGATCGCATCGGTATATAACACGGAGCACATTAAATGTCGACACTGTGAATGTGTTTCCGAATCAAACGGAAAAAAATATAACATACTTATAAACTCCTAACATTTTCATAGAAATAGAGAGCAAAATTATTCATTGATATAAAACAAAGTATACATGTACACGCAGAAGATCGTCTTTCAAGCCAATTTTATGTTCGCAACACATGACGTTAGCAACCGGATGTAGCCAATAAATGTTTGCAACACGTGACGTTAGCAACCAGGTGTTAATAGTTGTTGAACGTAAACTTATTCAGTGTCTCAAAAACAATTTAAATTTTGTTTTATATCACAGAGTATTAAAGCAAACGTTTGCGAACTTGATCATATGAATGAAGCCTGCACAAGCATGTGCTGTTGCTACCATCATTTTTTGACCGACATGTGATGTTGTGACTGTCATTTACTGACAGACAACGCATACAATATAGAATTAAATCTCTTTTGCAAAGAGGTTTTGTATACATTTTATTATTATTTCTTTTCATTTCTTGAAACAGTTTAAATATACAGTGCCTAGTTTATATTATTTTATGTATGGCTGTTTTATTCCAGTTCATACATGTACATTTTGCTAACATCACCAAAGTGTGTCAAAATGTCCATCAAAAAGTGATGTAAGCAGCCTCAATTTTTAAACACAAAAATGCACACACTAAAGACAAATCTTGTTTTATTTCCATTATATTTCTCATGTTTTGATAATTTCTTTTCATTTGGGACAGAAGCAAATATAAAAAACTGACTTTGAATTTTGCTTATACCTTGGGACCTAATAGCGCAGTTTTAAATGGAATATGTCAAGATACTTAATGGTGTAACTATTTCATAATTTGCATGTTTTGCTTGTAATGAAAATGTGGTTGATGTTACACAACATATGTTGACAGTATATATTTGATAGTTTTTTTTGGTTTTTAGATTTTTTTTTATTGGTCATATTTCTTACAGTAGTTCAAAAATAACAAAGATAGATAAAATAGCAATGCAAAAACTGAGTAGATCAATGTTAGTAGCATCATGTTTATGTATACACATCAATGTATCAATTACAGAGTAACAGCTATGTTGGTGGATCCTATCTAGACTTCTTATCGCTTTATTATAGTTGTGATTTTATTCTTAGCATTGTTATAAAATTTTCGAACTAAGTACATAAAACAATATATGTTGAGTCTACATAAGATCCATCAACTACATTTAATATTGAGAAATACAACTAAGAGTTGAGTATATGCTTTAAGCAATCCCATTTTTTTGTAATGATTTCCGATTTTTTATACGCGCACATATATCTAGAATAAAGTTCAACATTTTTTTCTTGCTTTAATTTTTCAATATATGGATTCAACTTTGGAGTAACACCCTTAACTTTACAACAATATATATAGTATTTAGCTAATATAGCACAAGTATACAAACATTGGTTCTCAATTGACATATTAGTAATAGTATTCAAAAGAAAGTTCTCCTTTGTTAATATAAATGTCAAGTTACATTCTGTATGAAGATGTTCCTTTAATCTAAGCAAAAATGTTTTAACAACTGCACAATCGTAAAATAAATGTTTATATGTTTCTTTACTTTCGCTACAAAAGGTGCATAACTCTGTTTCAATAAGTTTACATTTATATAACATTGCATTCGTATAAATAATCCTGTGTAAAAATTTGAACTGAAAGTTCTGCATCTTTGTATCAAGGATCTGGAATGGAGTTGAATAAATTATTTCCCATTCAAGCATAGTTTCCGGTTTTATTTCCGTTTCCCATTTTATGATAGCTTTTTCATTTTTAACAGCTATTTTTTCAATAAACAAATTGTAGAAAATAGCTGTTATCTTTTTGTTTCCTTTAAGAATTTTCGTGTATTTGGTTTCAGGATTTTCAAGTTTTCTCTGATTTGCGATAGCATGTTTCCATTGTCTAGGGATAGCGTTTAAAACTCCAAAATAATCTAAGAAATGGGTATTCAAATTGTACTTTGTCAAAAACTCCTGATGGCTTAGGAATGAACAGTCACCTTTCACTAAATCATTAATAAAGAATATGGATTGACGGATCCATGACTCTTTAAGGAGCATTCTATTATTTACCTGGATATTATCATTGTTCCATATGCTTTGAGAGAGAACTTGTTCAGGGGTTGTGGGAGGCAGATCTTCAATGTTAGCCCATTTGCATATTAAACTTTGCCAAAAGATATTAAAATGTATTGCTATACGTTTCAATCCAAGGGGTGAAATAAACAGAAATTTATCTCCTCCAAAACGTTCAATATTGTCCAAAAGTAAGGTTTTCCATTGCGCCTTATAATTCACATCACATATTTTTTTAAACCATGTCATTTTAAGTGCATCACAAAAAGATGCTACGTGTATCATTTTTATTCCTCCATTTTGTTTCTCGTTAATCATAGTTTTCCTTTTTATTTTGTCTCTTTTTTCATCCCAAATAAAGTTGTAAAATACAGTTTCTATTTCATGTAATATTTCTGTAGATGGAGTGTTAAGTACAGTAAAACACTGTATTAAAATAGGAAGGGCCAAAGATTTTATCACTGTAACTTTCCCAATTATTGTTAATTTTCTAAATGACCAATCTTTTAAAAGGTTTTTTATGGATAATAGTTTTTGTTTAAAATTATCAATTGTCATATCGTCCTTATTTAGGTCATACACTATTCCTAATAATTTGAAGTTCCCCTCATGATTCCAAAGTATTGCTTTTTCAGTAACTAGTTCCTCACCACAACCCCTTTTAGCCCCGAACCATATTGCTTGTGTTTTTTCATAGTTAGCTCTCATTCCAGAACAACCAGCAAATTGTTCAATGACATTCAGACATGTATTTAATGAAATTTCATCTCCTGAAAGTGTAAGTGATGAATCATCTGCATATTGGTTAATGAGATATTCTGATCCATTATATTGAAATCCTTTTATATTTGGGTTCATTTTTAAAGCAGCACTTAATAGTTCTACACACAAGATAAATAAATATGGAGAAAGGGGGTCGCCTTGTCTCACTCCGCGTTCTATATTAAACGGTTCAGATAAATACCCATTGTTAATTATAAAACTGTTTACATCATTATACAAGGTATTAAACCATCTAATAATGGAATCCCCAAAGCCGAGGAATACAAGTGTGTCCTTTATAAATTGCCACTCTAACGAATCAAAAGCTTTTTCGAAATCAACTAATAACAGAATACCGGGTAAATTTTCTTTCTTTGCTTTTTCCAAAATATCGAAAATTGATCTGTATCTCCCATGTATCTTCCTTTAATAAAGCCAGATTGTGTCTCGGAAATGAGTTTATCCAATACTTTTTTGATCCTATGTGCAATGGCCGATGATGCTATTTTTTGATCCACAGGAAAGAGGGTTATTGGACGCCAATTTTTCAGGAAAATTTTTGGTTTCCCTTCTTTAGGTATGCAAGTGATAAGTCCCTGTTTTTGACTTACAGATAATTGTTGATGTGTATAAGCATAATTCAAAGAGTTCACTAAATATTGTCCTATATCTGACCAGAAAAATTTATAATATTCTACGGTAAAACCATCCAATCCAGGAGATCTATTGTTTTTCATATTCTTTAGGCTATTCAGACATTCGGCCATTGATAGTGGGCCCTCCAATGAATCCCTTTCTTCTTCATTTAATTTATTTAAAAATGGATTTTCATCGTCAAAGAAGACTTCTCTATCAAATCTATCTATGGTTACTTTTTTTGAGCTATACAAGATTTTATAAAAGATTCTTTGCTCATTTAGAATTTCCTTTGGATTAGTGATTTCTTTATGATTAACAATTATTTTTGGGATTAATTTTTCTGTATAATGTCTCTTTTCTAAGTTACAAAAATATTTTGTGCTTTTTTCTCCCTCCACCTTCCATTTTGCCTTTGTTCTTAATATTATACCCTTAACTTTTTCTTCTCTAATTTCTTTAAGCTCTGAACTTAATTTTAATATGTCATCTTCATTTTTTTCCTCATCGCTTTGGAGATCTCTAATCCGTGATTCAATATCTTTTTCTTTTTTTTCTCGATCTCTTTTTTTATAAGTTGAATATGAGATTGTTTTTCCTCTCATCATCAGTTTTAAAGTTTCCCACAATAATTGATCGGTTATATCAATTTCATTATTATCAGAAGAATACTGCTCAATAGTGTTTGAAATGCATAGCTTTATAATATTTACATATTCAATGTCATTAAGTAAACTGTTATTCATTTTAAAGGTACCTCTACCCCTTTCTTGCGAAATGAATTCCAATGAGATTGAAATAGGATTGTGATCCGATTTATATCGTATGTCAATATCAGCATTATCTATCAACTCTGTTAGCTCTGATGTTATCAAAAAATAGTCAAGTTGTGCTTGTTTTTTATTTGGTCCGGTCCAAGTAAATCTTCTTTTATTTGGATTTATTTCACGCCAGATGTCAAACAAGTCAAAATCTGATATCAGTTCTTTTAAACACCTTTGTGTATTTTGATTATTTTTATGTTTATAATTAATGTTATCTAAATCGTAATCTTGGGTGACGTTCCAGTCACCACCTATTATAATTGCTGTGTTTTCAATAGAATCTATAGTTTGAAAGAGTTTTTTAAAAAACAGTGGATTATCATCATTAGGTCCATATATTGCCACTAATGTTATCTGCTGTTCATAAAATTTAATGTCTACCACTATATAGTTACCATACGGATCTACAATACTGTTCAAGATTTCAAATTTAAAACTATTTTTGAACATCATAGCCACTCCCCGGCTGCTACTGGTATGAGAGCTAAAAATGGCTGTGTAACCCCATTCTGAACGCCATCTACTTTCAACTTCTTTAGTGGAGTGTCTGTCAACCAAAAATGTTATGTCATATTTGTCCATACATCTATGAAATATGTCTCTTCTTTTAAGTGAATCTGTGAATAAGCCTCTGCAATTAATACTACCTATTTTCAAATTAGTCATAGCTGTCTATTACAAATGTATATTGCTTAACTATCTTCTTTCTGAACAAACTTAAGAAACCTAGACCACATTTTTTAAAATTATAGTGCCTCTTCATATATTTGATAGTTTACAGGTTTTATTTACAATAGAAGTCTCTTTATAATGTTTGATGAAGTCTATACTTAATATAAGAAAACGGGGCAATATAATTAATATTTGGAAAAAATGTCACTGTGATGGACGTAACATTAGTTTAAGACTGACAAATGCTTTTTTGTTGTCTTTTTATTTTATTATCTAAACGTAATTACATTTGAAATGTTTGCAGAACGCATCTGCTTCATACAACGTATTACAAATCCTCATTTTCTGAAATTAATGTTGCCAAAAAAAAGATGCCAAGTAAACTTTTAATACGGATGTTATTTTTGACGTGTTGATATTTTTTTTCGTGTAACGTCCACAACATAATTATATTATAATCCTCAAAAAAACCTTGTACTGTTCTAAGAAACCACGGTAAACTGAGAACTTAACATTCTTGTATTGTAAATGTACACTGTACGTGAAAGTATTGTAAATGTACACTGTACGTGAAAGTATTGTAAATGTACACTGTACGTGAAAGTATTGTAAATGTACACTGTACGTGAAAGTATTGTGAAAGTATTGTGAAAGTATTGTAAATGTAAACTGTACGTGAAAGTATTGTAAATGTACACTGAGCGTAAAAGTATTGTAAATGTACACTGTACGTGAAAGTATTGTAAATGTACACTGTACGTGAAAGTATTGTGAAAGTATTGTAAATGTACACTGAGCGTGAAAGTATTGTAAATGTACACTGTACGTGAAAGTATTGTAAATGTACACTGTGCGTGAAAGTATTGTGAAAGTATTGTAAATGTACACTGAGCGTGAAAGTATTGTAAATGTACACTGTACGTGAAAGTATTGTAAATGTACACTGTACGTGAAAGTATTGTAAATGTACACTGTGCGTGAAAGTATTGTAAATGTACACTGAGCGTGAAAGTATTGTAAATGTACACTGTGCGTGAAAGTATTGTAAATGTACACTGAGCGTGAAAGTATTGTAAATGTACACTGTGCGTGAAAGTATTGTAAATGTACACTGTGCGTGAAAGTATTGTAAATGTACACTGAGCGTGAAAGTATTGTAAATGTACACTGTACGTGAAAGTATTGTAAATGTACACTGTACGTGAAAGTATTGTAAATGTACACTGAGCGTGAAAGTATTGTAAATGTACACTGTGCGTGAAAGTATTGTAAATGTACACTGTGCGTGAAAGTATTGTAAATGTACACTGAGCGTGAAAGTATTGTAAATGTACACTTTGCGTGAAAGTATTGTAAATGTACACTGTGCGTGAAAGTATTGTAAATGTACACTGTGCGTGAAAGTATTGTAAATGTACACTGAGCGTGAAAGTATTGTAAATGTAAACTGAGCGTGAAAGTATTGTAAATGTACACTGTGCGTGAAAGTATTGTAAATGTACACTGTGCGTGAAAGTATTGTGAGTGCGTGAAAGTATTGTAAATGTACACTGAGCGTGAAAGTATTGTAAATGTACACTGAGCGTGAAAGTATTGTAAATGTACACTGTACGTGAAAGTATTGTAAATGTACACTGAGCGTGAAAGTATTGTAAATGTACAATGAGCGTGAAAGTATTGTAAATGTACACTGTACGTGAAAGTATTGTAAATGTACACTGAGCGTGAAAGTATTGTGAAAGTATTGTAAATGTACACTGTACGTGAAAGTATTGTAAATGTACACTGAGCGTGAAAGTATTGTAAATGTACACTGTACGTGAAAGTATTGTAAATGTACTCTGAGCGTGAAAGTATTGTAAATGTACATTGAGCGTGAAAGTATTGTAAATGTACACTGAGCGTGAAAGTATTGTAAATGTACACTGAGCGTGAAAGTATTGTAAATGTACATTGAGCGTGAAAGTATTGTAAATGTACACTGAGCGTGAAAGTATTGTAAATGTACACTGTGCGTGAAAGTATTGTAAATGTACACTGTACGTGAAAGTATTGTAAATGTACACTGAGCGTGAAAGTATTGTAAATGTACACTGTACGTGAAAGTATTGTGAAAGTATTGTAAATGTACACTGTACGTGAAAGTATTGTGAAAGTATTGTAAATGTACACTGAGCGTGAAAGTATTGTAAATGTACATTGAGCGTGAAAGTATTGTAAATGTACACTGTACGTGAAAGTATTGTAAATGTACACTGAGCGTGAAAGTAATAAAGTTACCTTATAGTTGACGTTTGTGCTGCTGTACTCTCAAATGCAATTAAACACAACTGTCATGAGGACGAAATAAATATTTAGTTTTAATCTGTAACGGCAACCAATACTAGCTTCCAATGCACACTCTATTTCTTAGCACACGTTGTCTTACACGTTGTCAAGCGCGTTGCCATGGTCAGGACTCTGAATCGGGCATTTTCATGTGTATTGAGCAGAGTTACGATATTGTAAACATGCACTCTACATGTACATGTCGCAGTAACCAGGTTAGATCACGCTTCCATTACACTAGTATAGATCATTAGGGACGTATCGTGGTATTCTCTTGGATAAATAAAATATGTTGTGTAATATGTATACTGAGTAAAGTACAGTATATACATGTATGTAAATACATATTTCGTTTGCGTGCCTGATTGTCTTAGATGTTTTGTGGTACCATGAAACTGAACCTACGTAAGTGGATTTTAAGACCAACTTTATAAAAATATTTGCTGTTTTTGTCAAATACGAGGGTTGATCAACAAAAAAAGTTGATACTGGCCTTATAATTCCTTAACTACAAGTAATTTGGAAACATATGAATTTAGTGTCCATTGACATGAAAATGTTCAAAAGTATGGTGCGTTTTTTTATGAACAGCACCTGCCGCAATCCGTCGCACCAATAATAATACATAATGAAATATTTAAACCATCACTGCAACACTGCAGTAGGCTGTCTATTTATAAAAAGGATGTAAAATTATCCTTTAACCTAGTAACCAGGGCATACATTATTGTTAACAGAAGTTTGGTCGTAGAATCACTTAAAAAAAGTATAAAAGTCGAACAGGAAAAGCAGCTTCCCCAGAATACAGTTAACTCTAAAACACGCAAATCGACAAAATGAATGGAAATGTTAATAAGGAATATGACATCAAAAACACACAAAAAAGGTTGACAATAGAGCTGTCGTCTTCAAACTGTCAGTGGCAAAAAAGACTGGGGTTTAAACCAGGTTCTAGGGTGCACCAAACTTCACACACCCTACTGTCATCCCAAACTCGAAGCTAGTTTTGGGAGCATAACTCATTCCTTCTGATTCATATGGTGTAGTCTAGTAGATATATCGCAACATCTACAGCATTCTTGTTTGTGATCACTCTGTTACATATTTAACATCTGCTAACAAACACTAAACTATTGTGAATTAATAAGAAAAACACTAAACTATTGTGAATTAATAAGAAAAACACTAAACTATTGTGAATTAATCAGAAACAAAAAAACACAGAGTCCTCATGTTTTAATATACAAGCATGTTCTTAAAAAACTAAAAATTCAACCGAACTTGATAAACGGCAAAGTTGTTTGCATTTGTGTTTGGGAATGACTATAGAGGGAGAAGTATTCCATTTTAAAACTTCTAACAAGAAAATATGTTATTGTTCATGTTTATTAACACCTGACATATAAGTAGAAAAGTTACACACACATATATATAGATATATATATATATATATATACAGCAACAAGGAGAAAGCGTCTCCAAATGATGTGTTGGTCTGCAAATTTTCAATGTTTTGCAGTACGTTCTCAGACGTGGGTGCATGCCTTCCGTTCACCTTCGTCCTGACCTCTTTTCTTCTTAGTCTGTCATTAATTTTTGTGACTACTTTTGTCCATCTTGTAGTGATTCTGGTTTCGGGGTAATAAAAATGTGTATACTTCTGAATGAGCAACTTTCTTGCATGTTCAAGTAAGGAGTAACGATCAATACACACGTTTTATATATTCAAGTATATCACAGTCTAGATAAACGTGTATAGACATATTCAACTGCAAGTTACATGTAAACATATTCAGGCTTATTTCAGTTTTACTTTCGTTAAATTTGTGAATAAGGGAATTCGCCAGGGCGATGTCTTTAGACCAATTTAATTACTTTTGGAATATGTAAATCGCGTAGGATGTTGCTTGGTATAACTTACTGGATGCAGTATCCAACTGAATTGATAAATTCAATATTAATCAGGCACTCGTGTAAGATCATTATTAAACATTGATAAGAAAAAAAACGCGATTTACATAAGTAATTACCGTAAATTGGTCTAAAGACAGCGCCCTGGCGAATTCCTCTATTCACAAATTAAATCGTAATTTTAGTTGGAGGGTGACTTGTTTTTTAGCTCTACTGGCCAAGGGCCAGCAGAGCTTATGGGATGGTGTACAGTGATTTTTTTACAATTTCACTTGTACGAGTCCTAGGACTCGCTGGGCCAAAAATCTATGAGTCCGAAAACTAAAGGAGTGAGTCGCAGGTTTTAGTAGTAATTTATTTCAAATTCAAGCACTATTTTATAACATGGTGTTGATAACATTAATCAGGCATACATACGGTGAGAGCATAACAATCGCAGTTGTGAGAACACTGCATCATTCTATCAACATCCCCCTTTCTTTAAGAGAAGTAGTAATAATCCTTAATTAGAACTAACTAAACTGTTAACATCAATGACTTTGCAGACGATGCATCGCCAACTCATGGAATGTTTACTTCCGCACCGTTTCGTGTTTTACCTCACGGCCGATTCCATTGGCTAATCATATGACCATTATCCAATAATAATCGACGTTACAAAATTACGCGGAACGGTGCGAGGGTAAACTTAACCCTCATCGAATAGTCATATAGGGCGGTAGACGCGGAGAAAAAAGCGACGGATTGAATTCTTACAGGGGAAATATGGAGGTAGACGTGGAGAAAAAAGCGACGGATTGAATTCTTACAGGGGAAATATGAATTACGGAACTCTTTACTTGCAATTTATGTGCGTCCCGAGAACGCACATGTTCTGACAATTTGCGTCCACGGAAATATTTGTGCGTCCTGGACGCAGGACGCAGAGGTAAAAAAATCACTGGGTGTATTGTCCGTCATCCGTCCGTCCGTCGTCCGTTAACTTTTGCTTGTGTACACTCTAGAGGCCACATTTCTGATGCAATCATCATGAAACTTTGTCAGAATGTTTGTCTCAATGAAATCTCGGTCAAGTTCAAAAATGGGTCATGTGGGGTCAAAAACTAGGTACTAGGTCAAATACTTGAAAAAACTTGTGTACACTCTAGAGGTCATATTTGTTACCCAATCTTGATGAAACTTTGTCAAATTGTTTATCTTAATTATATCTTGATCAAGTTCGGAAATGGGTCACATGAAGTTAAAAACTAGGTCACTAGGTCAAATATTGGAAAAACCTTGTGTACACTCTAGAGGCCGTATTTTTGACCCGAGCTTCATGCAACTTTGTCAGAATGTTTGTCTTAATTATATCTTGGTCAAGTTTGAAAATGGGTCACATGGGGTTATAAACTAGGTCACTAGGTCAAATACTTGAAAAACCTTGTGTACACTTTAGAAGCCGTATTTCTGACCCAATCTTGATGAAACTTTGTCAAAATGTTTGTCTTAATTATATCTTGGTCAAGTTCAAAAATGGGTCACATGGTGTTAAAAACTAGGTCACTAGGTCTACTTTGGAAAAACCTTGTGTACACTCTAGAGGCCATATTTTTGACCCGATCTTGATGAAACTTTGTCAGAATGTTTGTTTCAATGAAATCTCGGTCAAGTTCAAAAATGGGTCATGTGGGGTCAAAAACTAGGTCACTAGGTCATATACTTGAAAAAACTTGTGTACACTCTAGAGGTCATATTTGTTACCCAATCTTGATGAAACTTTGTCAAATTGTTTATCTTAATTATATCTTGATCAAGTTCGGAAATGGGTCACATGAAGTTAAAAACTAGGTCACTAGGCCAAATATTGGAAAAACCTTGTGTACACTCTAGAGGCCATATTTTTGACCCGAGCTTGATGCAACTTTGTCAGAATGTTTGTCTTAATTATATCTTGGTCAAGTTTGAAAATGGGTCACATGGGGTTAAAAACTAGGTCACTAGGTCAAATACTTGAAAAACCTTGTGTACACTCTAGAAGCCGTATTTCTGACCCAATCTTCATGAAACTTTGTCAAAATGTTTGTCTTAATTATATCTTGGTCAAGTTCAAACATGGGTCACATGGTGTTAAAAACTAGGTCACTAGGTCAAACTTTGGAAAAACCGTGTGTACACTCTAGAGGCCATATTTTTGACCCGATCTTGATGCAATTTTGTCAGAATATTTGTCTCAATTATAGCTTGCTAAAATTCGAAAATGGGTCACACAGGGTCAAAAACTAGGTCACTAGGTCAAATACTTGAAAAACCTTGTGTACACTCTAGAGGCCATATTTCTGACCCGATCTTGATTAAACTGTCGAAATGTTGTCTTATTTATATTTTGGTCAAGTTCGAAAATGGGTCCCATGGGGTCAACAACTAGGTCACTAGGTCAAATACTTGAAAAACCTTGTGTACACTCTAGACGCCATATTTTTTTTCATTCGATCTTTACCAAACTTTACCAGATTGTTAATGTCAATAACAGCTCGGTAAAGTTTGTTTAGCTCTACTGGCCAAGGGCTTGGCCAGTAGAGCTTATGGGATGGTGTGTTGTCCGTTTTCCGTTGTCCGTCGTCCGTTAACTATTCTTGTGTACACTCTAGAGGCCACATTTCTGATGCAATCATCATGAAACTTTGTCAGAATGTTTGTCTCAATGAAATCTTGGTCAAGTTCGAAAATGGGTCATGTGGGGTCAAAAACTAGGTCACTAGGTCAAATATTGGAAAAACCTTGTGTACACTCGAGGCCATATTTTTGACCCAAGCTTGATGCAACTTTGTCAGAATTTTTGTCTTAATTATATCTTGGTCAAGTTTGAAAATGGGTCACATGGGGTTAAAAACTAGGTCACTAGGTCAAATACTTGAAAAACCTTGTGTACACTCTAGAAGCCGTATTTCTGACCCAATCTTGATGAAACTTTGTCAAAATGTTTGTCTCAATGAAATCACGGTCAAGTAAAAATGGGTCATGTGGGGTCAAAAACTAGGTCACTAGGTCAAATACTTGAAAAAACTTGTGTACACTCTAGAGGTCATATTTGTTACCCAATCTTGATGAAACTTTGTCAAATTGTTTATCTTAATTATATCTTGATCAAGTTTGGAAATGGGTCACATGAAGTTAAAAACTAGGTCACTAGGTCAAATATTGGAAAAACCTTGTGTACACTCTAGAGGCCATAATTTTGACCCGATCTTGATGAAACTTTGTCAGAATGTTTGTCTCAATGAAATCTCGGTCAAGTTCAAAAATGGGTCATGTGGGGTTAAAAACTAGGTCACTAGGTCAAATACTTGAAAAAACTTGTGTACACTCTAGAGGTCATATTTGTTACCCAATCTTGATGAAACTTTGTCAAATTGTTTATCTTAATTATATCTTGATCAAGTTCGAAAATGGGTCACATGAAGTTAAAAACTAGGTCACTAGGTCAAATATTGGAAAAACCTTGTGTACACTCTAGAGGCCATATTTTTGACCCGAGCTTGATGCAACTTTGTCAGAATGTTTGTCTTAATTATATCTTGGTCAAGTTTGAAAATGGGTCACATGGGGTTAAAAACTAGGTCACTATGTCAAATACTTGAAAAACCTTTTGTACACGAAAAACCTTTTGTACACTCTAGAAGCCGTATTTCTGACCCAATCTTGATGAAACTTTGTCAAAATGTTTGTCTTAATTATATCTTGGTCAAGTTCAAAAATGGGTCACATGGTGTTAAAAACTAGGACACTAGGTCAAACTTTAGAAAAACCGTGTGTACACTCTAGAGGCCATATTTTTGACCCGATCTTGATGCAATTTTGTCAGAATATTTGTCTCAATTATAGCTTGCTAAAGTTCGAAAATGGGTCACACAGGGTCAAAAACTAGGTCACTAGGTCAAATACTTGAAAAACCTTGTGTACACTCTAGAGGCCATATTTCTGACCCGATCTTGATTAAACTTTGTCGAAATGTTGTCTTAATTATATTTTGGTCAAGTTCGAAAATGGGTCCCATGGGGTCAAAAACTAGGTCACTAGGTCAAATACTTGAAAAACCTTGTGTACACTCTAGACACCATGTAGTACGACACGATTCATCAATGGTATAACAGCCAGTAGAGCGTTCACAGGCCCTCTTGGGCCTCTTGTTTACAATTGTGTCTACCTGCATCTATTGGTTTATTACACATTGTTTTTTCGCATTACACATTGTTTTTTCGCATCTTCTCACTTGCAAAAGTTGAGTCATTATTACGTTCATGAAACAATAGGGGATACATTTTGTGCAGAAAGTCAATTTAAAAAAATGCTTTGATATGGCAAACACATCTTCTCAGTTGAATGACTTCAAACATATACTTAATATTTCATAACAGGCTGCGTACAGGCAATTTAATAAAAATCTAACATGTCATTGAAAAAGATGACGTGTTTTTTCTCACCATCATGATCATTGTCATTACTCTAAGAAATTAGAAGAAAATACGGATTAATAGGTGATAATTGTGCAGGAAGTCGATTTAAAAAAAATGCTTTGATATATCAAACACATCTTCTCAGTTTAAATAACTTCGAACGTACACTTGATATTTCATAATAAGGCCTCATACAGTCAATTTAATAATGATCTAGACATGTCACTGAAAAACAGAATACGTTTTTTCTCACCTTCATAAATATCTACTTGCAGAAAAATTTAGAAAAATATGTACGGGGTGGGTGTCATTGTTTTTCAGTTTCAATTAATAGTTAAAAAGAAATAATCCACTTTGCAAAATATGTCTGTACTAAAGATATGTAGTAGTGAGTCGTCGGCGTAACAATACCACATATACTTGCCTGAAAACTAACATCAAACAACTTTTCTATGTTTTTATTAATTATAAACGTACAGTCATACAATGATGGGTTCGGTGCTCGCGGGTATACAATATATCTGATTGCACTGCGCTTTCGTTTAATCATCCGTTAACGTGCAACAGTCTGCGAAATTAACTTTTAGACTTGACTGTCCTTCGGGCAACCATTTCATTCAACAACTGGTTGCCCGAAAGGAAAAAGTGGTTGCCCGAAATGTTTCTTTTAAAAATACTCTTTAGAGTCATCATCGATTTTTGACTGTTCCTGCTTTTTATAGTGTCAATACAGCCCTTTACCAAGGAACATCAGTGTCTAATCCGGATTCTGTGCACCAAGTGCACTGCATTTTTACCATCGTTCGGTACATTAAAGTCACTCAGGGGCACAAATTATCGGTTGCCTAGTCGCCTATTGGCGAGTAAAAAATGGTCTGGGCGACCAAAATTTGACTTTCCCACGCACCTCATGTGGCGACCAAAGATATACAATCCAAAAAACCGAAAAAAGGGTAATCATTCAACACAAAACATTTCAATTAGAGGATCTTACCTCCCGCAGATTTTGGCTTTGGTCCCGTGAACTACATACTGTTGGGCCGAAATAGACAAACCCTTAACAAAATAATAACGAAACAAAACGTTGTTTTAATTTTTCCACTGCGGAAAACGAGACCATGTTCGAGATGTGCGATGTACGGTTCCCCCACAAAACGGTACTCCTGAGCTTCGAATGTCATGTAAAATTAGATGTGCAAGAGTACAAGTAACATTTGCTGGTATAAAATCAACATTAAAACAGACATGGTATTGTTTTATTTTACATATGATCATAAATTCGTGTTATAATTTGAATGGGAAAATAATTAGGTTTCACTTCCGGTTATTGGATATTCTAAAACGCGGAGCTTTTGATTAATAAAATGCGGTGCTTTAGAAATCATCAATAATAATTATAATGGCATCATGTTGATGAAAAAGGTCTCCTACATTAATTTTAAACTGTATGTCAACCAAGTCAACATAAAATATTTATAGCAAAATAAAACATTAATTTAATAATATCCAGGGATTTTTTTCATGATTTTGGGAACATGACCCGTACCCCTGGAATTGGAATTTTTAGAGCGCGGTTTTTTCATAAAATTGGATTGTAGCGCGATTTTTAATAAAATTCGGAAAAAATATTAAGTAAAGCTTTCCTTTCATAATTAGATCTTTAATACGTTTTTTGTACACCAAGATAAACAGAAGCATTTATAAGCTTTGAACCCCAATCATTGGATTGGGACACTAAAAAAAAAAAAAAAAAAAATTTAAAAAAAAAAAAAAAAAAAATTAAAATTGGGAATTTTTTCCTCTTAATTGGGAAAAAAAGGTATGTTTTGGCATTGGAATATGACCGAATTTCGGCTATAAAAACAGCCAAAAAAACCCCTGATATCTAATCTTTTTTAATCTTTTATTACATTAATTTACATATCTAGTTGTGATCATTTATAACAAAACTCATTAACACTACTATTTATAATTAAAATAGATAACTTGGACTTGTAATGATCAGTAATGTTGTATAATGATATTCAATAAACACTGAGTAAATGCATGTAATTGTTCATAAATTATGCACCAGAGTGGTAAAATAAAATAATATTTTGTTGGGCCCCTAACTTTTGGGCTGGGGCACTAAAAATTCTATGTCAGGGGCCAGCCTGCTCCTAGCTAAATAGAGTAGTCTGTGCCCCTGTCACTCTCGACCAACTTGCCAAAAAAAGAACAAAATTTCTGTCTCTGTTGCTTCACAACGCTTACTTGACTCTGTTTGGACTCTTTCACTGGTTTATTCACCTTGTTTATTAACTGGTTTACAGGGAATGGCACCATCACATACCGCAACATTGACATTTTGTGACAACCGGAAACAACGTTTTTACCAATGCATGCCTAAATTAGCATATTGATGATGTTTATTTTATTCTCATTGGATGAAATAATCACGAACCCGTTGCACTATCGATCGGAATTACTCTTCGCCAATATTGGTAATGTGGATTCCCGAGTGAGGAAATGCGATCAAAAACGTAGGTCCTGACCGTGTTGTGTTGTGACCTTCCGTAGAGGGATACAATTAATTGATTAATTCCTCGTAGCGTTTATACCGGTGTCACAGTAATTTTCTCAATGTCACTGAAAAAGCCGAACTCGTGTTTCCTTGTTCGACTTCTATACTTATTTGATTGAAACATATAGCTTTGCGCTTTCATAAATTTTTGGGATCGGACCAACAAAGTGGGAACACGTGGTTGTCCTTTCGTAAATTAGTTGTCCCGGACAACCACTATTTCGCAGACTGGTGCAAGACTCATGCTCTACTGTATTTATACCACAATAACTAACATATGCTGTGTATATCCTTCGGGTAATAATAACAAGATGCATAGTGTGTATTTAGGATATTGTGGTACAAAATAACTTGCAGCTCCTAGTGAGATCTTCACTGTGATGGACATTACTTAAAACCGATGACAAATTATTGTTACTAATTGCTATACTTTGGCTTTTACACAAATACATGTACTTTGAATAATGTTCAAACAAAATTAAAAACAATAACAACTTATTGCTGCCTTTAAGATGCATTGCCGAGTAGTCAAATTAATAAGGAAGACATTCGATGACGGATGTTTTGATGTTACGAGTTTGTCAATTGTTACAAGTCTGCTGCAGTAAATCTCACGCAAACCCTCACACTTTACTCGATTCGTCCGAGTTTGTGTGCTATCGAGTGCCGCACGGATCTACGAGAAGTCAGTGTTTGGACTCGCCGAAGTCCACTGTTGCCAAAAGTACGCCATTGTCAAGTCACTCGGAGTGATTAAACACTCAAGAGTTACTAAACAATCAGAGTTACTCTGCGTAGAATTACCAGGAGTGCACACCTTTGGTGATTTATTATTGGGAATAAAAACAAAATCTGAATTTTCCAACAACTTTTTAACTTGTCTGAGAGCGCAGCTTGAAAAACCAATCCATCGCCAGAGAAAGTAAAAACAATAGGACACCGAGTGCATCTTTTCTGTGCAAAGTTGACACGACTGATAAATACAATGAATACATTTTGAAAACAAATGTGTGTTTCAAAACGTTAAATGCATTTAATCACAGGTTTTGTTCATTTCTGTTGTCTAAAAGTCACAGTTCTCAATCGACATAAATACCCATAATCCTTGGCCGTATATGTAACTTTAACAAGATGGCACTAACAACGGTTCATGAGTCAGAATTCTTTACAATTTTTTCTGATTATTTCTGACTACAAGACTCATCAATGTATTAACAATAACAGCAGAATAGTAAAAACTGTGTTACAAATAAACGATTAATTAAAAATATAACTATAATTCCAGTATAATAATTACTAATTGAATTTTATGTTTCAGAGCGCCGCAAGCTGGTAATAGCGAACCTCCATATAACTAGCGTGACTCAGTATACATAATCCTGCATTCGCTATTTTTCCACATCCTTTTTTCCATAAACAAAAGTACAATTGCTCTTCTGCTTCGATTTTTTCTAAAGTTATTGAATATTATGCGTTTAAAATGAGCTGCAATTTGAAAAAGTGCAACCCTTTACCTGTGCAGTTTCGATTGGCGAACTCCCAGTTTATCTTCGCGAAATATCGTGGCGTAAGTACGCCGATAGCTTTTCTCATAGCTGATTTCAACTCGGAGTAGTTTTAGTCATCTAAACTCGGCGTAAGAACGCGATTTGTACATTCCTCACTCGGCGTGAAAGAGTAAAGTGTGGGGTCGCTGTGAGCTGTACTGTATGTGTCACGTCCATTACGTCAAATACTACATTGTGTGTCCTAGTTAAAACATGTTTTTTGTATCTTTTATTTTATTATTTAAACATATTACATTTGAAATGTTTCAGAACACATCTGCTTTAAATACAACATTACAAATCATCATTTTCTGAAGGAAAAAAGATAGCAAGTAAACTTTTAATAGGACATTATTTTTTGATGGTTGACATTTTTGTGTAGATGTCCACAACATATAATACATTGAAGAAATAATGGAAAGTTATTTCATATACTGTCAGTCACTATTTCAATTGCATCATGGAAATTAAAAACAACTTGCATACTTGAGGCTGTTTTTTTATAAGGACGTGATTTAAATATTGATGTCAAAATCTCACAAAATATAACATCCAGATCATTCAGTTGAATTTTGCAGTCGTCTCCACACGATCGTAAGAAAAATACCCTTAAATTTTCATAGTCCTAGTAATACGTATTTGTTTCATGACTATATTATACCCTTCTTCGATCCTTCTTTACATGTATTTGGAGGTTGATTTTGTTTTGTAGTGGATGTTACATGTACATTTATGTTGACCGATTTCAACTTACCTCTATTTTCGTTTTCACAGAAATTTACTGTGCACACAAATCGATGACATAGTTTGGCGGAAAAGTTTTGTGGAAGAATCCATTTTGTTTCAAGGGTAGTGTAAGCGATAACAGTTCAGGCATCAAAGTTTTGGACGTTATTTTATCAATTGACCGATAAACGACCATTTTTTTTAAAACTTGATTTAATAGATATTTAAGCACATCCTTCTAGCTTGAAACCGATCAAATTTATTGCTTATAATAAACTTCTCAGGGCTGTTCCTTCATTCGGTGGGTTTAAAATTTCAATGAGGGAATGTGCAGTTTGTGGACCGATCTTGTAACATCCAAATGAACAGAATTCAAAATCGATTAAAACCAAGAAAACAATTGTTTGAGAATGTTTTTAATGTATTTTTTGGCATAACTAGCCATTTTTTTAAATAATAAGAAAAAATAAAACTTAATTTACAATAAAATATAGTAATATACAAGATGAGTGCCATCATGTCACAAAACAGTGGCGACAAAATGGGGCAATTTTCTGTTTCACTTTAAAAAAGCTTAACATTGACTGACTTAAAACAGAAAAGTAGACGATCAATTTCTTGACAAAAAAAATATGGCATTCAAAGTTGGAGGAGGGTACCTGTATTAACCTTATTGCATGTTAGCTCAGAAGGACCCGCATCTATTTTAAGATAAATTGTTATCTGGGTTTCTCTAATCCATAGCATCATTAAAATATAAAGAAGATGTCATAAAACGTTAAGAAATGGATACATTTTGACTTAAGATATTGCTGTGAAGTTATATTAATACGGACCCTGGTCTAGTAGCGAATATATTATCCGGACATTGCAGTTGAATGAGTTTTGGCGGAGTTACGGGATTTTGAATTTTTTCGGATCTTAACCTTGTCCGCTCAACTCCTACATTTCTTGTGTTTTAAAGTTTAAACCATGACAGTGGATTATTGTCTCCTGATATATAAAAATAGTTGTGAGCATTTGTTCATTCCAGGATGTATTTTTAACGTACATGTAAGTTTGAATAAATACACTTGTCCTTCATTTAGATATATATATCAAGATTCAATTTTCAGAATAGAGAGGCCCGCAACTCGATCATGCACTCATCAAATCTCGAAGTTACGGATGTTCAGTTGGGACAATACATTGATGACATGATTGATCTCCTGAATGACAAACAACAGCTTGTGAATCACCCGGATGCCATTACTGCCAGACAGAAACTAAATCAGGTATATATTTGTTTCTTGTCGTAACGTCATTTAGTATGTATAGTTTTTACATCTGACTTAATAAATGTTTACCTCGACCATAAACTAAAAAAGCTTTTAATGCTCTTGATATAAGTATTGACATATATGGTAATATAATATTATACTATACTCGGCTGCAAAAGAAACTGGACACTTTGAAACTTTTACTTTACACCATATCCTGTTTATCAAGTGACCGTCCCTTAATGATTCGACCTATTTTGAAAAACAAATGACAACATGATATTGGCAATGGAATGATAAAAACGTTTGTACCAAACATGGCATATTCATTTTGGAATTTGTCAATTTAATTCTAAAAAAACTTTATACAGTTAAATCGAAACAAAGCTCAGTGTCCACTTTCTTTTGCAACTGAGTATATTATAGTATATTATACCTACAGTCTTGACTTTTTTTTTTGTACAAAATAATTAGTGTCCAATTAATTAGCAACAAGGATACCTTTTGTTTGCTAGCTTATGGGATGGCGAGTTGTCCGTCTGTTAACTTTTACATCGTTAATAGGACGATAGGGCCTTCTTTTTTTTTTCAACTGATCTTTACCGAACTTTACCAGATTGTTACTATCAATGATGGCTTGGACAAGTTTGAAAACCAACCAAATCGAGTGAGTAACACCGAAGTTATGGCCCTTGATTTAGTTAAAAAATGCTGTGTTTTGCCTCGTTAAGACGAAAGGGCCTTCATTTGGCCGGATTTAAATGAAACTTTGCAGGGATGATCAGTACCAAACCTAGTTGTACATTTCGTCACTAAGTTCTGGTTGAATTATTTTGGCGGAGTTATGTCCCTTTGAAGGTATTAACAGTGCTTGACACAGACGGTCGCCCACTCGCCGGCGGCGAGTAAAACCTCTCCTAGGCGAGTGAAATTTGATCTCTGCTGGCCCAAACAATATTCTTTGGGCGAGTGCATAGTTTGCTTTAATAAATACTAGTAGATGCAAGCACGGTGTCATTTATTCAGAAGTGGAAAATGAATGTTTGACGCAGTAAATATCGAATAGCGAAAAAGAAAGTAGACTTTGTCGGCGCGAATTTGGTGAGAATGTTTGATTTATTTAAAGCAATTAATGATGTTTATAAAGATTTTACTTCAAAGAGAGTTCCGTTATTGACGTTCGTTGCTTTTGTTTCATGTTTGTACTTTGTCTTGGACCAAATTAAAAGTTGGAAATATTAAATTAAAAAATAAATTAATAATAAAAAGGAAATTAAAAAAAAAGAAAGAAAAAAAGCATGAAAATAAAATATTGTTTTTTTTTGTTTTTACTCATTTCTTGTTATCCGGCTCCCGAGACATCAATGAAGAAACTTGTTTAAAAGTGTATTTTCAGATATTATGGTTAAAAACATACTGCCCGCGCGCTAAAAATATCCCGCGAAAAAATCTCCCAGATTTTTGCATGAATCTACTTACAAAAATCACTAAACTCCCAGATTGAGGTCCTGAAAGTATCACATGTATGGGCGTCAAATTCAGATTTGCTGTCAAAAGGGTCTTTTATGAAATGACACACCAGCAGAGGACCAAAAAACGGTGAAGTATGCAAAGTAAGTAATCAATGCAGACATCATAAGTTATTAGGATTTTTGACAGGGGACATGGGCACACATTCCCTGCCTGGAAATTATATTCACCCGAGCCGTTAGGCGAGGGAGAATATATATTTCCAGGCAGGGAATGTGAGCCCATGTTCCCTGTCAAGAATCCTAATAACGAATTTGTCATACTTCAAAGTTGTCTACAGCGATGACGAGGACTATAGCACCGAGGCTATGGTTTTCAGGGCAATGTGCAGAGAGGGCCTGATGGACTAAACTGGAATTTGAGACACTAAACTGTTGAATGGAAACATAATTTATGCTTTATTTGTCTATTTTTAGCTCTACTGATCAGAGATCAGCAGAGCTTATGCCGTGGTGCGGCGTCCGTCGTCCGTCTGTCCGTAAACTTTTATTTGTAGCGACTTCACAGCTGAAACTACTGGATGGATATTCATGAAACTTTACAGAAATGTTGCCCATAAAGTCTAGTTGATCCTAGCAAAAATTCATGTTGATGTGAAATCCAAGATGGCCGCCAAAGCTAAAAATAGAGTTTTAAAATACAAGTTTGTAGCGACTTCTTCTTGAAAACTATAAGTGATATTGATATGGGACTTTTTCTAAAATGATCAGCATGACATGATGTTGATCCTAGTCAAAAATCTTTTTGATTCAACGTTAAACATGGCTGCCAGCGGCCATCTTTGTTTACATAGAGTTATATAGTAAAAACTTGTAGCGACTACTTCTCTGAAACTACTTGGCGGATTGTCATGAAACTTTACAGGAATGTTGCTCTTGATGTCTTATTGATCCTAGAAAAATTTCAGGTCGGCCGGAAATTCAAGATGGCCGTCACAGCTAAAAATAGATATTTAAAAAATAAGTTTGTAGCGACTACTTCTTGAAAACTATAAGTGATATTGATATGGGACTTTTTCTAAAATGATCAGCATTACATGATGTTGATCCTAGTCAAAAATCGTTTTGATTCAACGTTAAACATGGCTGCCAGCGGCCATCTTTGTTTACATAGAGTTATATAGTAAAAACTTGTAGCGACTACTCCTCTGAAACTACTTGGCGGATTGTCATGAAACTTTACAGGAATGTTGCTCTTGATGTCTCATTGATCCTATCAAAATTTCAGGTCGGCCGGAAATTCAAGATGGCCGTCACAGCTAAAAATAGATTTTTAGCTCTACTGATCAGAGATCAGCAGAGCTTATGCCGTGGTGCGGCGTCCGTTGTCCGTCCTTCTGTCCGTCTGTCCGTCCGTCTGTCCGTCTGTCTGTCCGTCCGTTAACTTTTATTTGTAGCGACTACTCCTCTGAAACTACTGGTTGGATATTCATAAAACTTTACAGAAATGTTGCCCATGAAGTCTAGTTGATCCTAGCAAAAATTCATGTTGATGTGAAATCCAAGATGGCCGCCAAAGCTAAAAATAGATTTTTTAAATTCAAGTTTGTAGCGACTACTTCTTGAAAACTATAAGTGATATTGATATGGGACTTTTTCTAAAATGATCAGCATGACATGATGTTGATCCTTGTTGAAATTTATTTCGATGCGACTTTAAACATGGCCGCTAGCAGCCATCTTTGTTTACATAGATTTATTTAGTAAAAACTTGTAGCGACTACTCGTCTGAAACTACTGGATGGATATTCATGAAACTTTGCAGAAATGTTGCCCATGAAGTCTAGTTGATCCTAGCACAAATTCCTGTTGATGCACAATCCAAGATGGCCGCCAAAGCTAAAAATAGATTTTTAAAATACAAGTTTGTAGCGACTACTCCTTGAAAACTATAAGTGATATTGATATGGGACTTTTTCTAAAATGATCAGCATGACATGATGTTGGTCCTTGTCAAAAATCGTTTTGATTCGACGTTAAACATGGCTGCCAGTGGCCATTTTTGTTTACATAGAGTTATATAGTAAAAAGTTGTAGCGACTACTCCTCTGAAACTACTTGACGGATGTCCATGAAACTTCACAGGAATGTTGCTCTTGATGTCTAGTTGATCCTAGAAAAATTTCAGGCTGGCCGGAAATTCAAGATGGCCGCCACGGCTAAAAATAGATTTAAAATAAATAAATTTGTAGCGACTACTTCTTGAAAACTGTAAGTGATATTGATATGGGACATTTTCTAAAATGATCAGCATGACATGATGTTGATCCTTGTCGAAATTTATTTCGATGCGACTTTAAACATGGCCGCTAGTGGCCATCTTTGTTTACATAGATTTATATAGTAAACACTTGTAGCGACTACCCCTCTGAAACTACTGGATGGATATTCATGAAACTTTACAGAAATGTTGCCCATGAAGTCTAGTTGATCCTAGCAGAAATTCATGTTGATGCAAAATCCAAGATGGCCGCCAAAGCTAAAAATAGATTTTTAAAATACAAGTTTGTAGCGACTACTCCTTGAAAACTATAAGTGATATTGATATGGGACTTTTTCTAAAATGATCAGCATAACATGATGTTGGTCCTTGTCAAAAATTGTTTTGATTCGACGTTAAACATGGCTGCCAGTGGCCATCTTTGTTTACATAGAGTTAATTATATAGTAAACACTTGTAGCGACTACTCCTCTGAAACTACTTGGCGGATTTTCATGAAACTTTACAGGAATGTTGCTCTTGATGTCCAATTGATCGTAGCAAAATTTCAGGTCGGCCAGAAATTTAAGATGGCCGCCACAGCTAGAAATAGATTTTTAAAAAATAAGTTTGTAGCGACTACTTCTTGAAAACTATAAGTGATATTGATATGGGACTTTTTCTAAAATGAATAGCATGACATTATGTTGATCCTAGTCAAACATTATTTTGATTCGACGTTAAACATGGCTGCCAGTGGCCATCTTTGTTTACATAAAGAGTTTGTATAGTAAAAATGTGTAGTGACTACTCCTCTGAAACCACTAGACGGATTTTCATGAAACTTCACAGGAATGTTGCTCTTGATGTCTAGTTGATCCTAGCACAATTTCAGGTCGGCTGGAAATTCAAGATGGCCACCACAGCTAAACATAGATTTTTAAAAACAAGTTTGTAGCGACTACTTCTTGAACACTGAAAGTGATATTGATATGGGACTTTTTCTGAAATGATCAGCATGACAAGATGTTGATCCTTGTCAAAAATTATTTTGATTCGACATTAAACATGGCTGCCAGTGGCCATCTTTGTTTACCTAGAGTTATATAGTAAAAACTTCAACTTGTAGCGACTACTCCTCTGAAACTACTTGACAGTTTTTATGAAACTTCACTTCACCTAGCTATCAAAATCTATCAGTAGAGCTTCAAGGTCATTGACCTCTTGTTTATTTTACAATTCAAAAAAATTTGGGCCACCAACATTCAATTTGGGCTAGTGGTTCAAATTTCTACTGGCTGGCCCCTGTGTCAAGCACTGTATTAATACACAGACTTTGTCCAGATTAGTTCTCCTGAATCCCTGGCCGAATTTAAACAAAACTTTTTAGGGATGATCAGTTTCAGGTATAGTTGTGCAAATCATCGTCGTGTTCTGGTTGAATGATTTAAACGTTTTAATAAACAAACTTTGTCTTGACTAGTTCTCCTGAACCCCTTTGCAGGGATGATCAGTACCAAGCCCAGTTTTGCATGTCATCGTCATGTTATGATTGACAGATTTTTGGCGGAGTTCAGGCCTAGTTCTCCTGAACCCATGGCCGGATTTCAACGAAACTTGACAAGGATGATTAGTATCAAACCTAGTTGTGCATATCATCGCCGTATTCCGGATGAATGACTTTGGCACAGTTGTGGCCCTTTAAAGGTTTTAATACACAAACTATTTCCAGACCAGTCTCTTCTGAATTCCTGGCCTTGTTTCAACAAAATTTGGCAGGGATAATGAGTGCCAAGCCTAGTTGCGTCTATCATTGCCGTGTTCTGTTTGATTCTTGGCACAGTTATGGCCCTTTTTAGGATTTAATACACAAACTTCACCAGACTAATTCTCTTGATCCCCTGGCTGAATTTCAACGAATCTTGGCAGGGATTATCAGTTCCAAGCCTATTGCGCATTTCATGGCCGTGTTCCAGTTGAATGAATTTTGGCAGAGTTGTGGCCCCTTTTAAGATTTTGTCCCGCTTTCTCGAGAGAAAAAAAGACATAGGTGTTGCTTTTCCGGTAGCGAAAGCGTCAACATTCAAGTTTTGCGTTTAGGTCACTTTCTCACAAACTGTATGCATCAGACCTTTTAAACTTTGCTTATAGTTGTATCTTGGCTACTGCATCGCAATGCGAAGCAAACGACAGATAATAATTTTACATTCAACTTTTGCTTTAGATAAATTTCTCAGAAACTGTATGCACTAGACCTTTCAAAGGTTGGTTATAGTTGCATCTTGGGTAGTACATCGCTACGTGACATAGTAATTGCGGATGTGACCTTCACCCTCCAAGAACCCCGTGTGGTTCTCGTGGGGGGGGCCCCGTTTGGTCACGGGGCAAAGAATAGGGCCACTGCAGATCCCTTTGGAGGGGTAGGCAGATGGGTATGTTCATTTTATCATTTTTTGTTCATGTCCATTAAAGGTCTTCATCATGATCCCTGCATTGTTTCAGGTGCTATCTCGCTCGTATCAAAGAGCAGTGGCAGAAAAACAATAACGTGGCTCCAGCGTAAATGGAGTTTCTACGATAGAATTTGCAGCAACTCTGTAGTTCAGGGTGAGAAGGTTCTAAGCCCATTTTCCATATTTTATCTCGATGTACATGGAAGATGAGCCTGGCATTGGCATGTTCATGCCTGTTAGGCGCCATATAACCTTTGCATGTGTTGGTGCGCCTTAAAACCCCAATTCAATTCACCCTCCAAGCAAAGGGCAAATAAAGCCAAACAAAATAATAGTTGTGTTTCCGGTTACCCGACCTACCCTAGAAATTCCCGCCGACCCTATGGTTTTTATTGCATTCCAAAAAAAAATAAAAAAAATTCAAGCCGACCCCCGTCCGTAATGGATTCCGTAATATACCGTCTCCCTGTCAGGCAGGCGCCTGATTGAGTTGATAGATATCAGGGTTCTCAATAGACGCGTACACACGCGTTTTGACGCATGGAAATTCAATTTGACCCAATTCTGACGCAGCTAATTTACCACCTGTGCGTTTTTATGACGCGCGTGTATTTGCTTCCAAGCATCAATCCAATACACACGTACCTATTTTCGATAGCCCAAACATCACAATAAATGAGCACGCACTGCATAACAGTGATTGACACCTTGGCTGACGACCTTGATCGCCTCTCGACCAATCAAATTCGCTGGCTGCTGTCACAGCTTGTGTGCGGAAATAGACTGTCTATAAATGGTGTCATTGTGTAATCTAATCTAGAGGTAGCGCCGTGGTGAAATGGTTAGCACTGCGGCTTAGTAACCCAGGGATCGCGCGTTCAATCCCAGCCAGGACCGAATTTGGGTTAATTATCGAAATATTTCAAAAGTATTTCCTACCTTACCAGTCCTTCGGATGAGACTTTAAAACCGAGGTCTGCTCGCTAAAATGCTTAGTGCAATACAGCGAGGATAAATAAACGCTTATACACACACACTCTAATTGCTGCTATTGTGTTAATAATTTAACGATTATCTTTGAAGTTTATGATGCTTTTTGCGGGTGGAGACTATTATGACCTCATTGGATTAATTGGTTTATTGATTGCTACCAGCTTCTGATTGATTACTGGTTAATTAGACCGAACTGAAATAAAACAAGTGCTAGCGGTCAAACATGTGAAAAATATAAAAATCGGCAAAAATAAAATTGACTTTATTTGTGTTTGTTGACGTTGTTTTTTATTTGTGTTTGTTGTTTGTTAATTTTGTTTTACGCACGTTTTAAAGAACAAAGAAATATAATTTTTAATGAGGATAATTTAAATATTTATAAATCGGCGAAATGTACATAAACAGCGCGTATTTTAACCTGGGTTATCGTTCAGTCAAAACTTACCGGACATTACGCATTGTTATATTTTGTGTTGACATACTATTTTTGTGCTGTCGAGTAACGGACTTTATTAATTTATGTATGTTCAAAATTTATGTATGTTCTGTTCAATACACAAATGGCGCAAAGAAGTATATTTTCATTTATGTCATCGCAGTCTACGAAACGGCCTGTGTGTTGGGGATGCACTGTTTGATGTAGTCTCATTTATTTGACGTCTTCGGGTGCCTTTTTCTTTTTTTTTTACATAAGGACGTTTATAGATGCACCGTCTGACCCCGTGGCAGCAACTGTAGGTGCAGTGTGACCCCGAAGAAGCAGAAAATAAGAGAGCTAGTACTATAATAACACCAATATCTTATAATATATAATATCACCAATAACTTATAATTTTAACAGATGTGGACCCCAACTTATTAAACAGCCTTTCATAACTTTGAATCTTTGACATAATGACACATTATTGTAAAATGGAATAGTAGTTTTTTAAGTTCAAATGCATATCCTTGCACACCTTTTTTGGCAATAAAATATTTACAGACTTCACAAAAATTAAAGTTATTAAAGGATGTTTTATAAAACGGCGCTTCGATTTGTTTGATTTATATTTGACCTTTGACATTTCAATGTAATGTAATATACATAGTGATATAGAACATGTGTAATACACATAGTGATATAGAACACAAGACGAGGCAGGAATTGTCCGGCACCAGTTTCAGCACCATTTATTAAGGTTATACAAAATATGTCACAGGTGTAGGTGATATTAAAGAGTGTGAACTTGCTCTATATCATGAGGAGTTTTATTGTAAGACAAAAATAAAAAACAAATAAAAATCCCTACCTACTAAATTGGCAATAAAAAGTAAAACCAAAAAAAAAGATTTCACCTACCTACCTACCCTATCTTTTTAGCTCTACTGATCAGAGATCAGCAGAGCTTATGCCGTGGTGCGGCGTCCGGCGTCCGTCTGTCCGTAAACTTTTATTTGTAACGACTTCACAGCTGAAACTACTGGATGGATATTCATGAAACTTTACAGAAATGTTGCCCATAAAGTCTAGTTGATCCTAGCAAAAATTCAAATTGATGTGAAATCCAAGATGGCCGCCAAAGCTAAAAATAGAGTTTTAAAATACAAGTTTGTAGCGACTTCTTCTTGAAAACTATAAGTGATATTGATATGGGACTTTTTCTAAAATGATCAGCATGACATGATGTTGATCCTAGTCAAAAATCGTTTTGATCTAACGTTAAACATGGCTGCCAGCGGCCATCTTTGTTTACATAGAGTTATATAGTAAAAACTTGTAGCGACTACTTCTCTGAAACTACTAGGCGGATTGTCATGAAACTTTACAGGAATGTTGCTCTTGATGTCCAATTGATCCTAGAAAAATATCCGGTCGGCCGGAAATTCAAGATGGCCGTCACAGCTAAAAATAGATTTTTAAAAAATAAGTTTGTAGCGACTACTTCTTGAAAACTATAAGTGATATTGATATGGGACTTTTTCTAAAATGATCAGCATTACATGATGTTGATCCTAGTCAAAAATCGTTTTGATTCAACGTTAAACATGGCTGCCAGCGGCCATCTTTGTTTACATAGAGTTATATAGTAAAAACTTGTAGCGACTACTTCTCTGAAACTACTTGGCGGATTGTCATGAAACTTTACAGGAATGTTGCTCTTGATGTCTAATTGATCCTATCAAAATTTCAGGTTGGCCGGAAATTCAAGATGGCCGTCACAGCTAAAAATAGATCTTTAAAAAATAAGTTTGTAGCAACTACTTCTTGAAAACTATAAGTGATATTGATATGGGACTTTTTCTAAAATGATCAGCATGACATGATGTAGATCCTTGTGGAAAATTATTTTGATTCGACGTTAAACATGGCTGCCAGTGGCCATCTTTGGTTACATAGAGTTATATAGTAAAAACTTGTAGCGACTACTCCTCTGAAACTACTTGACGGATGTTCATGAAACTTCACAGGAATGTTGCTCTTGATGTCTAGTTGATCCTAGAAATATTTCAGGTCGGCCGGAAATTCAAGATGGCCGCCACAGCTAAAAATAGATTTAAAATAAATAAGTTTGTAGCGACTACTTCTTCAAAACAATAAGAGATATTGATATGGGACTTTTTCTAAAATGATCAGTATGACATGATGTTGGTCCTTGTCGAAAATCGTTTTGATTTGACCTTAAACATGGCTGCTTTGTTTACATAGAGTTATATAATGAAAACTTGTAGCGACTACTTCTTTGAAACTACCTGACGGATTTTCATGAAACTTCACAGGAATGTTGCTCTTAATGTTTTATTGATCTTAGCAAAATTTCAAGTCGGCCGGAAATTCAAGATGGCCGCCACGGTTAAAAATAGATTTTCAAAAACAAGTCTGTAGCGACTACTTCCTGAAATCAAAATCAATCAGTAGAGCTTCAAGGTCATTGACCTCTTGTTTTTCAATGTAACAGGAAACACAACTATTATTTTATTTGGCCTAAGTAATTATTATGTACATGTCACTATCTCAACTATAGATATTTCAGACTTAGTTTATAGTTTAATCTTTGGAATACAAACGTTTCTATTTTCACATAGTTGTGTCTTGGGTAGTGCATCTTTTTGGACAAAAGTTTCATCTATGACTTTTTATTAAAGTAAGATATTCAAATACCGTTTTTTTTCCTAAACAAAAGCAATTAAATGTCATACCATATACCTCCATACAAACATTCCCACCTCCCCCTATCTAATGTGTCGTGTTTAAAATCTCAAGAGTTTATATACCTAATAACTTGGCATTGAGAAGGAAGCAGTAAACACATATTTGTGATTAAAGGCTTGATAAAAAATCAACTTTTCTCGATTATAAGTATTAAATGCGTGGCGCAGTCGGTAGCGCGGCGGATTTGTAACCGGAGGCCCCGGGTTCAATCCTCCGTGGTGCCACTGAGTTCCGTCGGTGTATTCTTGGGCAAGACACTTTACCTTAGCCTCGTCCATCGAATGGGGACGTAAATCGGGCGGTCCCATGTATCGGTCTATCCTCCGAGCACGTTAAAGAACCATAGGAATCTATTCGATAATAAGAGTAGGGCAGGTTCCCGGATTCCTATGTATTCTTCCCCTCTCTCTGGGGCGGCTCTAAATAACCTATACTGTGTTGATGAGCCGTTAAACAACATTCAATTAAATGACAGGTTCGAGTCTAACAAGGTTTCAAAGCCTTTCCTATCAGATCTGCAAGTGCCTTGTTTAGAAATCAAATGTCTTATTGATACATAAGAAATGACAGGTTTGAAGTGAAAGGTCTCGCAGCCTAAAAGTAATTAATTGTTTGTTTTGTTTGTTTGTTTGTTTGTATGGTGTTCTACGTCATTTTCAACACATGTAAGGTTATATATGACGGTCGATTTTTTTGTGACGGCGACAGACCACCCACTTTTCCTTTCCTGTGTAGAACCAGTACTGTACACCTCCCGCCATCCGTAAGAATCGACACTTCCTCACTTACAAGTCGAGTTCCCAGTGGGATTCGAACCCGCAGCGGTGAGAGGCGAAGGTTTACAGGACAGGGATGATCAGTACCATGCCTATTTGCGTATTTCATTGCCATGTTCTGGTTGAATGATTTTTGACAGAGTTATGGTCCCTTATAAATAATCTTATTCTTTAGCCAGTAGAGCGTCCACAGGCCATCTTGGGCCTCTTGTTATGGTTATGGTTAGCAGTTCAAGGGTCAAGGTCACTGAACTGATCATGAAAACTGCTGTTAATCATGAATTATATGACTTACACTTTATACAAATAGTGCTCTTGGTTAAACAACCACTATAAATTAGTTCAGTCTGGTCAAAGTTCACTTGAGTTATATTGACCCGACACCTAGGAAATGTTTTTCACAAAAATCAAACAACCCAAAACACTTGGCAAACAGGCTTATAATGTACAGTTGGGTGCCACTGTTAATACAGCTGTTGACACAAGTGTTCTGTGGATGCACCTTCTAGAATAATGTTTACTGGGTGTCTGAAATTTGACTTTTGCCACAAACAAAATGTTTAGCTCAGTTTCTAAGATACTACCCTTCAAATATCTTTGTGTATGTATATTGACAGAACCACTACATGTTTCTACCAAAGGAAAAGTCATTATATTCTTCAGTTCTCAAACTGCAACAGGTATAGATATTGACCTTTACTTTAGAAAAATGTGTAAAGTAAAATGTTTAGATATATTGACCTCTTCTTTACACATATGTGTACATATATTGACCTTTTTTTTACACAGATACACAGATGCAAGGATGTCTCTAATAGCCGGCAGCCAGCTATATTTGCCGTCTGTTTTAAAATTCGAGTCGGCTGTAACAATTTTCTTTTAAAATCAATATCAGATATTATGGAACTATTTCCAGGGTTCCCACAGGTTCTTGAAATCCTTGAAAGTATTTGAATTTGAAAAAAAAAATCAAGGCCTGGAAAGTGCTTGACAATCTGATAAGGTACTTGAAAGTTCTTTAGGCCAAAAATAAAATTATGTTTGTTTCCCCTTCCCGACCCATGCAAAAAAGGGTTGGGTAGGTAGGTAGGTAAAATATTTTTTTTATTTCATTTCTTTTATTTGAGATCAAAACTGGAATACATGCTACCTATTAGACACATTTAAGACAAAAAAAAAAAAAAAAAAAAAAAAAAAAATCGCCAGTGTCGAAAAAATAATTCGGGTCGCGGCAATTTCGGTGGGTCGGTCGGGAAGGGGAAACAAACATAATTTTATTTTTGGCCCAAATTCTGGATTTTTGCTGTTCATCCCAAAAATGCCTATTGGTTGTGCGTTCCTAGAATATTTGTTGCTGTTTTCAGATGGCATAAACCATGTCGCTTGCGCGAATATTAGTCCTTGAATTTGGAAAAAAAGATCCTTGAAAAGTCCTTGAATTTGGCCTTCCAATAAGGGTGGGAACCCTGGATTTCATCATCTAAAAGAATCATGAAATAACTAAAAACCCTGACCTTAATTAGCACCAAAAACAGGAGATTGCAATAATCTGAATTATAAAAGTAGGGGGATTTCCCCCCTATACTTGAAATAGGGGGGATTTTAAAAAAGCAGGGCGGAATATGTGAAAACACATGAACTGACAGATACCTTTTAAATTTGCCGTACATCTGACTATAAACAACAATTTTACAATTTTAAATCTAATGCATGTCCTAAACTTATTTTCGTCTAAATTATTCCGTACAATCTGAAATCGAGTGACATCAGCACGCCATGTGATACCTAGCGCCACCTAACCTGTGAATACACAAATAACGGTAACTCTGCTAATATTTATACGCTTAGTCTAGATCATCTGCGACGCTTGCTTATTTTCAAGACAAATGTTTGTATTTACAATCTTACAATAATCAGAATTTGTTTCCATTTAGTTAAAATTTACGGATTACGATGTCGCATGCATATTTGTCACAAATTGAATTGTTTTCTATGTTTGTATGCGTGATCATGTTTGTACGCGCGATCAGCGTGCATTAGGTTTACACAAAAGCGCGATCTCATAGAAAATGGCGCGGATCGCGCGTCCTAGAATACACACTGGTGATATATTGAGCTTTACACAAATATTTATGTCAGGGCTTTTTTTTTCTGAAACTGGAAGAGGCCAAGGCCCTTCAATAGAAGAAACAATAGTGTGATTTCGAGATATAGAGTTTTGTAGGAAAAAGTGGGCTATTTTGCTAGGGGAAGGGGTCGAATATCAGCCCCTGTTTAGTGTTTATGCAGGGGAAAAAGCCCTGAATGTGTAGCTATATTGACATCTTTACAAAAATGTGTAGATAAATTGTAACTAAACTTCTTCTTTACAAAAATGTGTAGATATATGGATAGTGTTATTCCGATTAATCGATTTCATGATGATGACATCGATCATCAATCAGTTATGCCTTTGATCTGATTAATCAATTACAATTTTTCATGATCGACTTTACTCAGTTGTTCAAAGTTATGGCTTATATCATTCTCTTGTACTAAAATATACAAGAAAATAAAATGAGCTGTAATTTTGCAAAAGTAATCACTTATTTATAGTGGGTAATATCACAACTTATTTTTTTAAATGGATGTTGGTCAGTTTCATTCAGTTCCTTTATTACCAGAACATACTTCAAATGTGATTATTTTCTTCATTATAGTTTGAAAAAGGCTTACATTTGTCTTTTATAGCAGCCACGTTTAATCGATTAATGATCGATCATCGGTCGGTTAAATGTTCTGATGATTGATCATGAATTTTCAGCTGATTCCCAACATTATATGTTGACCTTTACCTAAGTACACAAATGTGTTGAAATATTGACCTCTTTAGGGCATGTTTTTTAGGGAGACATGTGATTGACATGACTAACAGCCAGGCCAAATGCACTGGGGGGGCAGGGTTACTACGCTTTGAGGTAGGGCATTCCAATTTACTATGGTTCTGGGGAAGAATGAGTATTTTTAAAACAGGAAACTCAAACTTACAGTCCAATAGCATTGTTAAGTTGTATTGGTAAATTAATGGAAAGGGTTGTTTATAAACAAACACTTGTATAATTTTTTCATTGAAAATAGTCTTATTTATAAGCTGCAGTCCGGCTTTTTAAAAGGACGTTCTGCTGTTTATCAACTGATTGATATGTATGTTTTACCAGATTTGTCAATAACCAATTCACATGTATAATCTTCGGTGATGTGTCGAGGCCATTTGATGGAGTATGGATCAAAGGCCTACTTTTTAAACTCACGACAAAATGGTATTAATGGCAATATGCTAAAATGGATCGAAAGTTATTTAACAGAACGCACACAAAAGGTATTTATCGGTTCAAGTAACTCGAACATTAAAGGGACATCTGCTGGTGTCCCTGAAGGGTCAGTCTTTGGTCCATTATTGTTTCTTATATATATCAACGACATTGCTGACAATCTTTTTAGTATAACTCGTATTTTTGCAGATGATACATCTCTTGCAAGTACTTCGTCTAATATTGCAGATCTTGAGGGAATCTTAAATCACGATCCTAATATTATATCTGCTTGGTCTAAACAGTGGCTTGTCGATTTTAATCCAAGGAAAACTGAAGCTATTATTTGTACTCTCAGAAGAAATATAGAACAACCCTCGTTGATTTTTAATAAAATGCCAGTTAACTTTGTTGAACACCATAAACACTTGGGTATAACGTTTAGATGGCACAAACATATTACCAATATTACTACGTCAGCCTCTAAAATATTAGGAATGATGCGGAAAATAAAGTTTTTAATCAATCGTAAAGCTTTAAACCAAATATATTTATCGTTTTGAGACCAGTACTTGAATATGCTTCCGTTATTTGGGACGGCTGCACACAGTATGAAAAAGACACTTTAGAAAAAATTCAACGTGAAGCAGCTCGCAGCGTCACTGGATTAACACGATCAACGTCTATTCGTAATTTATATACCGAAATTGAGTGGTTATCATTAGAAGACGGAAGAAAATACCAAAAATTAATAATTATTGCTTATAACGTTAAAGCTGGTTATTTGCCTGATTATTTTGCAAATTTATTCCCTGACATCAGGGGTGTTAAATTCCACTCGACCGCTCGCCATGGCCAGTGGTACTGCCCTTTCGGGCGAGGAAGAATTCAGATGTACTAGTCCAACAGGGCGAGTGAGGTTTTACAGTCAAAATAAAAATAAACGCATGTTTAAAACTTTTTGAGTAAAAAAATGACTGAAATAAGATTGAAATTAACCGGAAGTGAGATTAGAAAGTGCTCGTCCGTTGCTAAGCAATAATGGTAGACTGAGTTTCATTGTGTTTCTTCGCGTAAAAGTCGATATACATATGCCACAATGAAGGTAACTGGTAAGCAGTCTGAATTTCACGCCCGGTGTATTTGTTTACATTGACACCGGCTAATATCGCGCGATATGGTAAAAACATACTGATTTTATATCGGGTTTTTTTCTTCAAAAATTGGAGAGGGCGATGACGAGAAACGAGAATCGGATAAGGCACATACAGTTTTACAGGCTAATAAAAGAAAGTTCCAGCAGAAGGAACATGACCAAAAATAACGAATAAAAGAGGTAACATTTATGAAATGAATATATAGTTTTGAATTCAATGTAACACGTTGTAAATTGCATTTAGGTAAGGGCAAGTGGAAAGTTGTTAAGGGCGAGTAGCTTTTTCCATCTACTAGTCCTACAGGGCGAGTGACTTTTAAAATAATTTTACACCCCTGGCCTGACATAATTGGCAGAGTTGCTCCTTACAACTTAAGAAAGTCAAATGATTACATATCTATTCATACGAGAACGCAGCTTTAGTATATTTAGTAATTCGTTCATTCCCTCGTGTATATCGTTATGGAATACAATACCTGAACACATACAAAATGCAGACTACCTTTCTGCTTTTAAAACTCTTATTACAAATCAATACTTTAATCCGCCCAAAATACCTATTTTCTATTTTTCTGGAATTCGTAGATTGTCTGTATTTCATGAACGGATAAGAAACAAATGCAGTAACCTGAAATATGATTTGTTTATAAACAAAATAAAAGAAAACGCAACCTGTGAGAAGTGTTGGCATGAAAAGGAGGACGCCTAACATTATGTTATGCAATTTCCGTTTTATTTAAATGAACTACTTCGTCTTTTTCATGCTACCCGTCCATTTCACCCGCTTAGCGTTCATGTATTTTTATTTGGAAAATATAGTTGTACAGATAAAGATAATAGAACTATTTTTAATCATGTTCAAGTATACATTAAAGATACTAAACGATTTGATAACGACTAGACATTATATACACTATTATGACAACCGCTCGGGGCAGGATCCTACAACCACAGCATCATCATTCATTCCTTCTTGTTTAATTATTCTTTTCTTTACTCCTATCCTTTTTATGCCCTCAAAAAGGTTTCCATGGGGGAGGGGTGGGGTGGGGGGCATATAGTAATCTCACCGTCCGTCCATCTGTTCGTCCGTCATTCCGCAGTTCGTGTACTTTCAAAACGATGTGCCGCGCGCAAAACCCAGGTCCGTACTTCAAAGGTCAAGGTCACACTTGAAGTTCATAGATCAAAAACAGGTACGCAATTTCGTGTCCTGACCGTAACGTCCCAACCCCTGCAGGGATTTTTAAATAACTTGGCATAAGTGATCATTAAAACAAGACGATGTGTCGCACGCAAAACCCAAGTCCGTACCTCAAAGGTCAAGGTCACACTTGAAGTTCATAGGTAAAAAGCAGGTACGCAATTTCCTGTCCGGACCGTAACGTCACAACCCATGAGGGATTTTTAAATAACTTGGCACAAGTGCTTACCACAACAAGACGATGTGTCGCACACAAAATCCAGGTCTGTGGTTCCAAGGTCAATATCACACTTAGAGGTCAAAGGTCAAATCGTGTCCGGTCAATAATTTTTGCATCCCCTCACAGATTTTCAAATAACGTGGCCCAAGTGCTAACCACAACCAAACGACATGTCGCACACAAAATCCAGTTTTCCATGGTCTAGGTCATTCTTAGAGGTCAAAGGTGACTTCCGGGGTATTTGTCACTTACAGTGATATTTCTTGTTTTTTCTTCTTTTGTTCATCGAAAAATGTATTTGAATATTTTACGTTAATTATATTGCCAAGATATCTTGTTAACTGTTAATTACAATATTGTTGGGCTGGCCTTTATTAATGTTGGAAGAACTTGTGGCCCAACCCTTTTGCTTGTATATGTAGACGAAAAGCAATAAAATATGTTTAAAGTAAAGTAAAGAATGCATTGAAAATCGAAAACGGAAACGGTCATTGCTAAGCGACGGGACTGGTATAATAATTCATTTGCGTTGTCATTGTCGCGATTTTTTTACCGCTATAAAAAATGAAATTACAGTTATAAAATAAATACGGTCGGGGGATAAAAATCGGTTGGGTTACAGAAAACCAACAATTTCTTTGTTTAGGCCTTACCAATGTGTAGATATATTGACATCTACAAAAATGTGTTGATATATTGACCTCTTCTTTACAAACATGTGTAGATATATTGAAATCTTTACAAAAATGTGTAGATATATTGAACTTATCTTTACAAAATGTGTAGATTAAAAAAGTTAGGGATGTAACACATATTCCTGGACAGTGAATTCATGACCATATTGACCTCTTTACAAACATTTGTAGATACAGTACAGCTCAGGCGAATCCACACTTTACTCGATTCGCCGAGTTTTGTCGTATCGAGTTCTGCGTGTATCTACGCGGAGTCGGTGTTTGTACTTGGCGAAAGTACGCCATCGTCGAATCACTCACTCTGAGTTACTCCGCGTAGAATCCAATTAACCATTAGTGCACAAAGGTCCTGTGGTGATTTATTATTGGGAAAAAATCTGAATTTTCCAACAACTTTTCAACTTGTCCGATATCGCACTTGAAAAAGCAATCAATCAACAGAAAAAGTACAAACATTGAGAGGCCGAGTGCATCTTTTATGTGCAAAGTTGACACGACTGATAAATACATTTCGAAACAAATACGTATTTCAAACTTTTAATGCATTTAATTACAAGTTTTGTTTGTTTTTGTTGTCCGAAATTCACAGTTTTCCTACCAACATAAATGCCCATAATCCTTGGCCATGTATATATCTTTTAACAAGGCGGCACTAATAACGGGTTTATGAACCGGAATTCTTTACCATTTTTTCTGATTATTTCTGACTAAAGAACCCATCGATGTAATAATAAACATCTGAATAGTAAAATGTTACAAAGAAAATTAAAAAAACATAATTATAATTTACAGTATAATAATTACTAACAATGTTATGTTCAGTCGTCGCAAAGCCGGTAATAGGAACCGCCATATAACTGTTGTGACCCAGTATTTTTCTAAAGTTATTGAATAATTATGCATTAAAATGACTACAATTAGAAAAAGTTGCACCTTTTACCTGTGCAGTTTCGACTCGGCGATTCAGAGTTTGTCTTCGCGGAGTATCATGACATACTTTCGTGGCGTAAGTACACCAAGAAGCTTGTCCGACTCCGCGTAGTTTTATCATCGGAATTATGCGATTTGTAAATTCCTCACTCGGCGTGAAAGAGTAAAGTGTGGGTTTCACGTGAGCTGTACTTGTACTGTATATTGTTATGTAAAAATTGTGGAGATAAATTGACATTCACTTTACACAAATGTGCAGATATATTGAGTCAATGACATGTTCTATACACAAATGGATACATACAGTCGTGTATATTGATCTCGAGTGTCTTTTCTAGGACGCTCGAATCACGCATTTTTTATGAGATCGTGCTTCTTTTGTAATCGCGCGTACAAACGTAGAAAACAATTTGTGACAAATATGCATGCAACATCGTAATCCGTAAATTTTAACTAAATGGAGACAAATCCTGATTATTGTTTATCAGAGCTAGTCTTGATCATCTTGAACGCTTGATTGTAACTACAAACGTTTGTCTTGAAAAGAAGCAAGCGTCGCAGATGATCTAGACTAAGCATGTAAATCGTAGCGGAGTTACCATTATTTGTGTATTCACGGGTTAGGTGGCGCTAGGTATCACATGGCTAGGTATCAGATTGTATGGAATAATTTAGACGAAAATCAGTTAAGGACATGCTTGTCTTGCCTTGCGGTTGCAGACATTATTTCCGTTCGTTTGAAAATTTGTAAAATTGTTGTTAACAGTCACATAAGGTATCTGTCAGTTCATGTGTTTTCACATATTCGCCCCTGCTTTTTCAAAATCCAACCTATTTTTAGCTCTACTGGCCTTCGGCCAGCAGAGCTTATGGGATGGTGTGTTGTCCGTCGTCCGTCCGTCGTCCGTTAACTTTTGCCTTGTGAACACTCTAGGGCCTTCATTATTAATCAAATCTTTTTGAAACTTTGCCAGTGTCTTTATATCAATGAAAGCTCGGACAAGTTTGAAAACTAGCCAGATCGGAGTAATTTCACCGGAGTTATGGCCCTTGTTTTGCTGAAAAATGCCATATTAAGCCTTGTGAACACTCTAGCACCATCATTGATTATTTGATCTTTACCAAACTTGCACAGATTGTTAATATCAATGAAAGCTTGGACAAGTTTGAAAACCAGCCAAATCAGATCCGTAACACAGGAGTTATGGCCCTTGTTTTTTCTGAAAATTGCTATTTTCTGCCTTGTGAACGCTCTAGCACCTGCATTTATTATTTGATCGTTACTAAACTTACATAGATTGTTAATACCAACTATCGCTTGGACAAGTACGAAAATCAGCTAAATTGTGTCAGTAACACCAGAGTTATGGCCCTTGTTTTTTCTGAAAAATGCCATTTTCTACCTTGTGAACACTCTAGCACCTTCATTTATTATTTGATCCTTACCAAACTTGCACAGATTGTTAATATCAATGAAAGCTCGAACGAGTCCGAAAACCAGGTAAATTGGATCAGTAACACGGAGTTATGGCCCATGTTTTTCCTGAAAAATGCTATTTTCTGCCTTGTGAACACTCTAGGGCCTTCAATATTAATCGGATCTTTACTTAACTTTGCCAGTGTCTTTATATTAATGAAAGCTCAAACAAGTTCGAAAATCGGCAAGATTGAAATAATTTCACTGGAGTTATGGCCCTTTTTTTGCTGAAAAATGCCATATTAAGCGTTGTGAACACTGTAGCACCTTCATTTATTATTTGATCTTTACCAAACTTGCAAAGATTGTTAATATCAATGAACGCTCGGAAAAGTTCAAAAAACAGCTAGATCGGACTATTAACAGCGGAGTTATTGCCCTTGATTTAGTTAAAAATGCTATATTTTGCCTTGTTAAGACGATATGGGCTTCATTGTTCATCCGATCTTTACCAAACTTTATCAGATTGTTAATATCAATGAATGCTCGGAAAAGTTTGAAAACCATTCATATCGGACCAGTAACAGCGGAGTTATGACCCTTGATTTAGTTTAAAATGCTATATTTTGCTTCGTTAAGACTATTTTTTATCCGATCTTTACCAAACTTTATCAGATTATTAATGTCAATAAAAGCTCGGTCAAGTACGAAAACCAGACAGAGCGGAGTTATGGCCCTTGCTTTTGTTAAAAATGCTATAATTAGATGCTAATTATAGCATTTTTAACAAAAGCAAGGGCCGGACTTTCATTTTGCATCTGATCTTTTCCAAACTTTACCAGATTTTATGACTTATTATTTTATATTATTATTATTTTGGGGGCGTCCGTGGCCGAGTGGTTAACGTCTCTGACTTGAAATCACTTGCCCCTCACCGCTGTAGGTTCGATCCCTCAGGGGCCTAGGAATCTTTATGTGAGGAAGCTATCCAGCTGGCTTGCGGAACGTCGGTGGTTCTACCCAGGTGCCCGCCCGTGCACAAAAATTGCCCGGAGGGGAACCTGGGGTCTTCCTCCACCAATGGAAGCTGGAAAGTCGCCATATGACCGTAGCTGTTGGTGCGACTATAAAATCCAATTCAATCAATATATTATTATTTGAATTATTTTTTTTTGTTTTTTTTTTCTTTGATTTTTTAGCATCAGCAGAGCTTATGCCGTGGTGCGGCGTCCGTCGTCCGTCTGTCCGTAAACTTTTATTTGTAGCGACAACTCCTCTGAAACTACTAGATGGATATTCATGAAACTTTACAGAAATGTTGCCCATAAAGTCTAGTTGATCCTAGCAAAAATTCATGTTGATGTGAAATCCAAGATGGCCGCCAAAGCTAAACATAGAGTTTTAAAATACAAGTTTGTAGCGACTACTTCTTGAAAACTATAAGTGATATAGATATGGGACTTTTTCTAAAATGATCAGCATGACATGATGTTGATCCTTGTCAAAAATCGTTTTGATTCAACGTTAACCATTTCATTCTGCAGGCAAATCTGATAAGTACTCCTGTAAATCTGAACAGTTTTGTGGTTTCTGCTGCTGCAGCAAATTACATTTCGGTGATGTTAGTAAAATGTGGTTTACTTCATCAATTTTGAAAATAAATTAACAAAACTATATATCATTATTTAGGTATTTAAATTCCCTACACAGTGAAATAATTTTAAAAGCCATATCCGTGCAAAAACTAATTAAATGAACATAAAAATCATATGTGAGCATGCGATTCGGGTCAAAATTTTGTACTACCTTATTTTCACCCAAGTTTTCTGTAAGATATATTCACATTTTCTCGATAACCCAGTGTGTAGATTGTAGAGAATTCTAAGTCATTTCTAGTGCTGAAAGAATCTTTAAAATCCATAGAGAACTTCGAAAGTTATACTGATTTTTATAAATTTGGTCGAATCCTATGCGTATCGAAGTCTCGGTGACCAACCGTTCCCAAAGATCATCTTCCCACTCATACTGAAGGAATAATGGGTTTTTTGCTTCTTCAGGGTGCTGGAAAAAGCACCTCATGGTCTAAATATTGTCTGAGATGGCATGGATGGAAGATTTCCCTAACACATTCCTCCTGAAACCAAACATTTTCATTATTACCATAGTCATCCAAGTCAAAATCGGCAAAAAAAAAGTTGAAGTTCCTTTCGGTCTAAAAGTTGTCCAAAACATTGTCTTCTTCATCCATAAACTATAATTCGTCATGAAATCCCACATAAATGTATCTCCCTTCACTCGGTACATAAAATCTATCATCCATATTTACCGATTCACTCGAAAAATCGAGGAAATACACGCAAAAAATAGCCGAAAAACATTTATTTTTTCACTTCCTGAAGTGTTTAAAATTCCCAAACAATTTTATATTTACTGCGCATGCTCACTCTGCCTTCTATCTGAAGAGTACCCACAAAGTAATGACGTTTTATACGGGGTTTCCACATGGAAAACAACGACATGTCAACAACAGTCAAAACTACTCGTGGACGGGTATCCCGAATGAAATGGGTAAATACGCACGCACGCGTATCCCGGATGAAATGGGTTAAACATGGCTGCCAGCGGCCATCTTTGTTTACATAGAGTTATATAGTAAAATCTTGTAGCGACTACTCCTCTGAAACTACTTGGCGGATTGTCATTAAACTTTACAGGAATGTTGCTCTTGATGTCTAATTGATCCTAGCAAAATTTCAGATCTGCCAAAAATTCAAGATGGCCGTCACAGCTAAAAATAGATTTTTAAAAAATAAGTTTGTAGCGACTACTTCTTGAAAACTATAAGTGATATTGATATGGGACTTTTTCTAAAATGATCAGCATGACATGATGTTGATCCTTGTCGAAAATTATTTTGATTCGACGTTAAACATGGCTGCCAGTGGCCATCTTTGGTTACATAGAGTTATATAATAAAAACTTGTAGCGACTACTCCTCTGAAACTACTAGACGGATGTTCATGAAACTTCACAGGAATGTTGCTCTTGATGTTGATCCTAGAAAAATTTCAGGTCGGCCGGAAATTCAAGATGGCCGCCACAGCTAAAAATAGATTTAAAATAAATAAGTTTGTAGCGACTACTTCTTCAAAACTATAAGAGATATTGATATGGGACTTTTTCTAAAATGATCAGTATGACATGATGTTGGACCTTGTCGAAAATCGTTTTGATTTGACGTTAAACATGGCTGCCAGTGGCCATCTTTGTTTACATAGAGTTATATAATGAAAACTTGTAGCGACTACTCCTCTGAAACTACTTGACGGATTTTCATGAAACTTCACAGGAATGTTGCTCTTAATGTCTAATTGATCCTAGCAAAATTTCAGGTCGGCCGGAAATTTAAGATGGCCGCCACGGTTAAAAATAGATTTTCAAAAAACAAGTCTGTAGCGACTACTTCCTGAAATCAAAATCAATAAGTAGAGCTTCAAGGTCATTGACCTCTTGTTTTGTTAAGTTATTTTTAAAAAAAATATTAAAATTCTTTTTTTACTTTTTTTGACATATTTTTTTAGCTCTATGTTGGCCCAGTCGAACAGTAACAGAGGAGTTATGGTTCTTGATTTAGTTAAAAATGCTATATTTTGCCTCATTTATATGGTAGGGCCTTCATTTTTCATCTGATCTTTACCAAACTTTACCAGAGTCTTTAGTTATGGCCCTTGATTTAGTTGAAAAGCTGTATTTTGCCCAAAACTTTCCAAAAAACATAAATGACAGTCTCCCGTTTCATTGATGTTATAAGAGCCATGTTAGCCAGTAGAGCGTCCACAGGCCCTCTTGGGCCTCTTGTTTAAGTATAGGGGGGAAAATCCCCCCTACTGGAAAATCCCCCCTACTTTTCGATTTCTAGAATAGACACTGTGACCTTTACAAAAATGGATAGATATGTTGACTTTTACAAAAATGGATAGATATATTGACCTTTACAAAAATGGATAGATATGTTGACCTTTACAAAAATGGATAGATATATTGACCTTTACAAAAATGGATAGATATGTTGACCTTTACAAAAATGGATGGATATGTTGACCTTAAAGGCTTTACAAAGATGGATAGATATATTGACGCTGATGGGGTCATTGTCGTATCGGGTACTACAGAAAGGTACCCGGGGTACATTTATGTATACAAAAACGTACCCGACATCTTTGAATTCCAGAACGGCCCCCCAAATATACAGAAACGTACAGGGCTCGACATTAGGCATTGTCCGATAGGTTTTGGCAACCCAGACGTGGGTCCGGACAAGTTGATTCTGAATCCAGGTTGTCCGATCGGGCAAGTAGAACAAATTTTATAAAACAAAATCAAAATGAAAACCCACGCCAAAATTAGCTGAAAACCCACGCCAAATGACAAAATTCAAACCTAACCGTAGCGAGTGTTGTCTAATAGGAAGTGATTGTAAACTAGACAGTTTTGCGCATGCGCGGCAGGATTTTCCCTGTCAATATACATAGATAGTGTATATATAGATAGTTGCTTGTCGCAACACGTTGCTTGGGATCCCTGTATTTGATGTTTTATTCTCCCGATTTTGAATGACAAAAAGCATTCCTTATGTTGTGAAAATATTGTTAATAAAATACAACAAAAGCAAGTTGTTTAATTATACGCTAATCATAAATTTTACGGAATAAAAATCGCTTGAACATTTTGCGACAATCACATACGACCGCTTTGCGGATTGTGTACATGTATCACGCTTCATCGGATCGCAATCTCTGAATAGAAATGCTTTATTTTACATGTTTTAATGCCTTTACAGTAAACAATTGAGATTTCATATTCGGACAAGTTCATTATGGGTCAGGACAAGTGGAATTCTGAAGTCACTTGTCCTGTCCAAAAGTTAATGTAGAGGCCTGACGTACCCGGACAAACAAGATCTCATTGGCGGAATTAAAACAATTTAGAACTTTATAAAACAACTACTTAAAAAACATTGTTTATCGTTAACTATTGCGCTATTATTCTTAAAACTATTTTTAAAAAGTAAATCGATTAAAATTTGTAAACAATGAAAGTTTCGTTTCCGTGAAGTAACAGAACGCGTTACGGCCGCATTTTACGACATTGTATTTTGTCTCGGGTACATTTATGTATATTTGAGAGCCTTTCTGGTTTTCGATGATTTTCGGGTACGTTTCTGTATACATAAATGTACCCCTTGTGCCTTTCTGTAGTACCCGGTACGACAATGACCTCATCAGCTATATTGACCTTCACAAAAATGGATAGATATATTGACCTTTACCAAAATGGATAGAGATATATTGACTTTTACAAAAATGAATAGAATATTGACCTTTACAAAAATTTGTAAATATATTGACCTTTACTTTACACAAATGTGTAGATATATTGATCTCTTCTTTACAAAAAAAAGGTAAATATATTGACCTTTACACAAATGTGTCGATATAGTGACCTTTACACAAATGTATTTACCTCATAAAAACAAGGCCATCTTATATATTGGCCTTTATATTTTGCACTGTCTTCAATGTTGTGACATTGTCAAGGCAAAAAAAAAAGTTTTGCATATAAATAGTTGTATATGCCAAACCCAAAAACTACATAATACAGCCTGGTACAATGTATAGGTGGAATTGTTCTGCCTAGCTATGCATGAACCTTTGTTGCTTACCTAATACTCAGCCTTTGACATTTTCAGTTGAAATCTGACAAGATGGTCATTACAAACAGTGATGAGCTTGAAGTTTGCACAGAAGCTCTTAAAGCTATAGAAGAAAAGAAACAAGCAGCATTACAAGCTTTGGAAACAAAGCTTCTGGATAGTTTAGATAACATCAGCACAAAGCAGCAAGAACTAGTGGCGTCTACCAGCGTACATAAAACACAGGTTGGAGCTTACCTAGATGAGACAAGAGACAAAATAGCAGCTGATTTGCAGACCAGCGCAAAAACCACTGAAGCAAGTGTGGCAGGAAAGTTGCAGGAAACACTGAATGTTCTGAAACATGCAGAGAGTGATTGCCAGAAAAAACAGTCTGATCTACAAGAACAGTTTAACACAATTCAGCAAGATGCAAATTATCAACACATTCAGCAACTATTTAAGAGTGTTCAACAGGTAAATTAATCCTAAACAAGAAATTGTTGAGGTAATGATTACTGGTCCTTTGGGACCAACGAGCCCAATATAGGTGGCTTTAAAGTAGAATACCGCTTAAGCCGGTGCTAGGGGGCGTGAGAGGTGTTGCTTCTTTCATTACTTCTCATGAACAGACTCAATAAAACCGAGTCTGCTGCTTTATTCTCTGAATTGTGTTTGTTGCTTGCAAAAGGATCACCTTTATCAGTATTTATTTATGCAAATTTTAGCAGATCTTGATATTAACATGAACCCGCATTTGGCATCTGGGGTTGATTGTTACATAATAAAAAAAGTTACTGTCACTACCTGAGCATGGTTACAAATATGTCATTGTCTGTAAGTGCATTTAAGTCAATTTGTCATTAAGTATTGCTGTAACTGATATAACAAACAAGCTTGTACCACGCTTGCACCTACAAGTAGGTATAAAGGTAAAACAGGAAATGTAGCTTTCACAGAGATAGTGACTGGGCTCTTCATTAGCCTTCGCCAGTCGCCATAGACTAAACCAGTTTTTAAATGGCTTTTTTTGCGGATTTGGCAAAAGTCATGTTGGCCTATACAAATAAAGTTTGGCATTGGCAAAGAGGCGAAAATGAAGTTCAAAGGCAATCGTGAAAACTCGTCAAAGCCAATCACGTCATTTTTTTAGCTCATGCTTCTTGTGTATATCGATGCATCGGTATGTTCGAAATCTTGACATTTTGTTAGCCGGAAGGCAACGGCAGTGTTCCAGATAAGCTTTCAGCACAATGCGTGTTGTACGCATGAAGAAATTACATTATGCAGGCCTTTTTCTGGGCTTCCCAAGGGGCCGAGGCCACCATTAATTTTTTTTTCCGACCCATGGCTTTTAGGGGTGGGTCGGTAGGTAGGGATATATACAGTGTTTCCGCGAGAGCGCGTTTCTTGCGTTTTTGGCACACTAAAATGATCGGCGACGCGACATAAATCAGCTTGTGAGTTTTTCGTCACGCAATGAAATTGACTAGGCTAGAAATGAAATACCCGTCAAATTATCGTCGTAATACTTTCTTGAAAAGCTTCAAATGTAAGGAATCACGACGGACTGAACTTATTTCTATTTAAATCTTGGTCTTTATTTAGAACAGGAAAAACTAATACCTGTACTTTCGTGTTATTGTCATCGTCATATCGATCATATTACATCTTATAATTTCATTACAATTTACTGTTATTATGCTAAGCTTTTGTTATGTTTCATTATGTTTTTCTTTTACGGTGATTATAATGCCATCTTCGTGGCCCATGATTGGTGAATAAAGTTATTCATTCTTGGTCTATTTTTAGAACAGGTTAAACTAATGTCTGTACTTTCTGCGTTATTGTCGTCATCATATGTGTGTGGGTTTGAGTAGGTAGACGCTTATATAAAAACAATAGCAAATAAAAGCACGTAGATAATCACGATACGGCCGCTAAAATGGCTGACAAACCTAAAATGAAACATAACGCTGGTTAAATGGACACGTAGCAATCTTGAATTTTTGAAAACTCGCGGTGTCCCGTTAGTTTTCCTAAATAACATGCATAATAGTATAAACCAAATTAATTTTGTATATATTACTGACTTTTGATAATACTGCACCAATAATATATTTCAACATTTGGTAAATTGAAAACACAGTGTTTTTATTTAATGATATTGTAACAACACAACACACACGTGACAAAGTTTGTATAGTTTATTAAGATGTATATCCAAGTGATTGTATAGCTTTTATTAACAAGTAATTGTTGATGTAAGCAAGTTCAGTTCAAATACAAAGTTAATCAGTTACTTAACCCCCCTATACGAATCCTATTTCTGCAGGATGTCGAATCTTAAGTATCACTACTATGATGATTATACATTGGTCAACGTTTGATTGGTCAATTGAATGACACTACTTAATGAGGAAACAAAAGCATCCTACGTCTTTTGATAACTAAAGTTCAAATATCATCCATGTCCTGGTATACAGGATGGTGTCACTTAACCACTTATGAACATGTATAATTCAATGGCTAGATTCTACAAGTTATAGAAATATAATATCAGCGTTAGTAAAATACCCATAAACGAGAAATGATGATGTATAAGTTAAGTCCCCCATGCATGACTCTGTTACAATATACAAGCCGGTTTAAAGTCAAAATGTTCCTTGATAAATAAGTAGAGATGCCAATATTGATGCTTGATAAAAACATCAAGATTGCCGTGCGTCCCTTTAACTTCCTTCTTTTTGCTGACCAATCCACCGAAAAAGATGTCTTATCAACTAATAATGCATGTCTATCTGACATCACATGGTCTATTCATCAAAATGCATGTCCAAAAAATATGACCCCTATATTTACAAAATGACCCCCAGTTAATTCCATAGCGGGTCAAGGATGACCCCTAAACATTTTGAGTCCTGCAGAAACACTGTATATATTGTTTTAATACATTCTTATTAACGCATGCCCATCGACAGCATGCAAATATCGTGTGCTTCACTAGTATTATCCATAGAGTTTGTTTTTTTAAAAAGGGTTTAGTTAAATATTAACAGAACATGCAAAATATTGATCAAATGTTCATTTATGGACACATGAAATAGACTTAGTAACTATTAAACTATTAACTATTAAACAGTGCTCAACGCTAACTTTTTCAAAGTAATGTTTCAGTTGACAAAATCTTTTGTTTGGTACAAGATATGAACAATATGGTCAAATGTTTAATTGCCCAGGGCAAGTGGATTAGACAATGACATTATTAAATTGTAGAGATATACACTTTACTCAAAATATTGTTCCCACGCGTAAAATTTCCAAAGTTCAATGTCAAGCCCTGTTAAAGTATAAACATTGAACTCTGTGTCAATTTCACTTCTCAGTTTACGTTACTGCTAAGAACAATATTCTCTTCAAGTGTCCTTTGTGCAGACACTATCCTCATATTTTTCCCACAATGTCAGTCATGTAGACGCTTTCAATTTGCTATAGCAGCAGAGATTATTTCCAAGCATCCAATATATCAGAGCATTATGAAACATCCCAAAATAATTAAAGCAACCAACAATATTTGTGATGAACACATTGGGGAAAAAAGAAATTTGAAGGAAAAAAAATACAGAAAAAAAGAAAAAAGAAATTGTTTCGGTCGGCGGATTTGCAGTGGGTCGGTCGCAAACTGCAAACAAACAATCTTTTAATTTAGGCCCAATGCCAAATACCAAATACCAAAGGCTGGCAGAGCTTATGGGATGCCGAGTTGTCCGTCGTCCATCCGTCGTTAACTTTTGTCTCGTTAAGACGATAGGGCCTTCATTTTTCATCCAATATTCACCAAACTTTAACAGGTTGTTAATATCAATGAAGGCTCGGATGAGTTCGAAAACCAGCCAGATCGGAAAGGTAACAGCAGAGTTGTGGCCCTTGATTTAGTTAAAAATGCTATATTGCTATATTTTGCCTCGTTAAGAGGATAGGGCCTTCAATTTTCATCCTATCTTTACCAAACTTTACCACATTGTTAATATCAATGAAAGCTGGGACAAGTTCGAAAACCAGCATGATCTGACCAGTAACAGCGGAGTTATGGTCCTTGATTTAGTTAAAAATGCTATATTGCTATATTTTGCCTCAAGACGATAGGGCCTTCGTTTTTCATCCTATCTTTACCAAACTTTCCACATTGTTAATATCAATGAAAGCTCGGACAAGTTTGAAACCAGCCATATCGGACTAGTAACAGCATAGTTATGGCCCTTGATTTAGTTTAAAATGCTATATTTTGCATCGTTAAGACGATAGGGGCTTCATTGTTCATCTGATCTTTACCAATCTTTATCAGATTGTTAATGTCGTTGAAAGCTTGAACAAGTTTGAAAACCAGCCATATCGGACCAGTAACAGCGGAGTTATGGCCCTTGATTTTGTTAAAAATGCTATAATTTGCCTCGTCATACGATAGGGCCTACTGTTCAGAATCAGCAGAGCTTATGCCGTGGTGCAGCGTCCGTCTGTCTGTCCGTAAACTTTTTTTTATAGCGACTACTCCTCTGAAACCACAATGGATTTTCATGAAACTTTACAGAAATGTTGCCCATGAAGTCTAGTTGATCCTAGCAAAATTCATGTTGATATGAAATCCAAGGTGGCCGCCAAATCTAAAAATAGATTTTTAGCTCGACTATTCGAAGAATAAGAGAGCTTATGTAATCACCCCGGCGTTGGTGTCGGCGTCGGCGTCCCACATCAAGGTTTGCGTGTAAGCTGTGTTTACAAGTATATATCTCTTACATTTCTTATCCTAGCACAACCACATTTGGCCGAGGACTTCCTTATAGCATTATCTTAAGGGCTGCATAAGCAGTTCCTGTAACCCATGGGCTCCCATGGAACCCAAATTATGATAGCCCATATTGATTTTATTTATTTTTTGCATATTTCTGTGTTTTTTGGTCAATTCTTACACATAGCTTCTTACACATATGTTGCTCCCTATCCTCCATATTTCTGTGTTGTTTAGTCAATTCTTACACATATATGTTGCCCCCTCCACACCCACCCCCGCCTCACACACCCCACACCCACTTGAAACTTTTATTTTTATTTTTTATGCCCCCGAAGGGTGGCATATTGTAATCGCACTGTCTGTCCGTTCGTCTGTACACTCGTGTCCGCTTCATAACTCTGACAATAATGGACGGATTTTCAAATAACTTCGCACAATTGCTCACCACAACAAGACAACGTGTCACGCACAAAAAACAGGTCCGTGGCTCCAAAGTCAAGGTCACACTTAGAGGTCAAATGTCAAAATCTGAAGGTCTATACACTCGTGTCCGCTTCATAACTCTGACAATAATGGATGGATTTTCAAATAACTTCGCACAATTGCTCACCACAACAAGGCGACGTGTCGCACACAAAATCCAGTTCCGTGGCTCCAAGGTCAAGGTCAATATATCTGTTGGTTTCATATTGCTCCAAGGTAAAGGTGACACTTATTGGTAGCTTCGGGGGCATTTGTCACTTACTGCAACATTTCTTGTTTTTACATATTTCTGTGTTGTTTTAGTCAATTCTTACACATATATGTTGCCCCTACCCCCCTCTCACGCCCCCCCACCCCCACACTTGAACTTTTTTGTTTTTTTTAGCTCGACTGATCAGAGATCAGCAGAGCTTATGCCGTGGTGCGTCGTCCGTCTGTCTGTCTGTCCGTCTGTCCGTAAACTTTTATTTGTAGCGACTACTCCTCTGAAACTACTGGATGGATATTCATGAAACTTAACAGAAATGTTGCCGATGAAGTCTAGTTGATCCTGGCAAAAATTCATGTTGATGTGAAATCCAAGATGGCCGCCAAAGCTAAAAATAGATTTTTAAAATACAAGTTTGTAGCGACTACTTCTTGAAAACTATAAGTGATATTGATATGGGACTTTTTCTAAAATGATCAGCATGACATGACGTTGGTCCTTGTCAAAAATCGTTTTGATTCGACGTTAAACATGGCTGCCAGTGGCCATCTTTGTTTACATAGAGTAATATAGTAAAAACTTGCACCCCCCTGAAACTCCTTGGCAGATTTTCATGAAATTTTACAGGAATGTTGCTCTTGATGTCTAATTGATCCTAGCAAAATTTTAGGTCGGCCAGAAATTCAAAATGGCCGCCACAGCTAAAAGTAGATTTTTAAAAAATAAGTTTGTAGCGACTACTTCTTGAAAACTATAAGTGATATTGATATGGGACTTTTTCTAAAATGATCAGCATGACATGATGTTGATCCTAGTCGAACATTATTTTGATTCAACGTTAAACATGGCTGCCAGTGGCCATCTTTGTTTACATAGAGTTATATAGTAAAAACTTGTAGCGACTACTCCTCTGAAACTACTTGACGGATGTTCATGAAACTTCACAGGAATGTTGCTATTGATGTCTAGTTGATCCTAGAAATTTTTTAGGCTGGCCAGAAATTCAAGATGGCCACCACGGCTAAAAATAGATTTAAAATAAATAAATTTGTAGTGACTACTTCTTGAAAACTTTAAGTGATATTGATATGGGACGTTTTCTAAAATGATCAGCATGACATGATGTTGATCTTGTCAAAATGTATTTTGATGCGACTTTAAACATGGCCGCTAGCGGCCATCTTTGTTTACATAGATTTATATAGTAAAAATTTTAGGCTGGCCAGAAATTCAAGATGGCCACCACGGCTAAAAATAGATTTAAAATAAATAAATTTGAAGCGCCTACTTCTTGAAAACTGTAAGTGATATTGATATGGGACGTTTTCTAAAATGATCAGCATGACATGATGTTGATCTTGTCAAAATTTATTTTGATGCGACTTTAAACATGGCCGCTAGCGGCCATCTTTGTGTACATAGATTTATATAGTAAAAACTTGTAGCGACTACTCCTCTGAAACTACTTGACAATTTTTTGTGAAACTTCACAGGAATGTTGCTCTTGATGTCTAATTGATCCCAGAATATTTTTAGGTCGGCCGGAAATTCAAGATGGCCGCCATGGCTAAAAACAGATTTTTAAAAAAATAATTGTGACTACTTCTTAAAAGCTGTAAGTGATATTGATATGGGACTTTTTCTAAAATGATCAGCATGACATGATGTTGATCCTTTTCGAAAATTATTTTGATTCGACATTAAACATGAGCTGGGCACCAGTGGCCATCTTTGTTTACATAGAGTTTGTATAGTAAACATTTGTAGCGACTACTTCTCTGAAACTACTCGACAGATTTTCATGAAACTTCACAGGAATGTTGATCTTGATGTCTAGTTGATCCTAGCAAAATTTTAGGTCGGCCGAAAATTCAAGATGGCCACCATGGCTAAACATAATTTTTTAAAAACAAGTTTGTAGCGACTACTTCTTGAAAACTGTAAGTGATATTGATATGGCTGACCTAGCTATCAAAATCTATCAGTAGAGCTTCAAGGTCATTGACTTCTTGTTTTTACATATTTCTGTGCTGTTTTAGTCAATTCTAACACATATATGTTGCCCCTAACCCCCTCTCACGCCCCCCTCCCCCCCCACCACACACACTTGATTTTTTTTTTTACATATTTCTGTGTTGTTTTAGTCAATTCTTACACATATATGTTGCCCCCTACCCCACCCACCACTCTCACCCACCCCCCACCCACCTACACACAGTTGAAACTCCTTTTTTTCTTTTTTTTTTACATATTTCTATGTTGTTTTAGTCCTAGGAATCTTTATGTGAGGAAGCTATCCAGCTGGCTTGCGGAACGTCGGTGGTTTTACCCAGGTGCCTGCCCGTGCACGAAAATTGCCCGGAGGGGCACCTGGGGTATTCCTCCACCAATGGAAGCTAGTGGATGCTGGAAAGTCGCCACATGCCCTTAGCTGTTGGTGCGACTATACAATCCAATTCAATTCAATTCAATTGTTTTTGTCAATTCTACATATATGTTGCCCACTCCCCTCCAACCCACTCCCTCCTCACACCCTGCTACCCCCCACCCCCTCTTGAACTCTTTTTTTTTTACTGGTCAAAGAGGAGGGCTTATGCGATCACTTTTCGTCCGTCGTCAGTCTGTCTGTCCGTCCGTCCGTCTGTTAGAATTTTATAAAATCAACATCTGCTCTGAAACCCCTTGAAGGATTTTGATGAAACTTCATCACAATGTTACTTGGGAGGGCCCCTTTGAGACTTATGTTTTTCGCGGCCGCCAGTCATCTAAGATGGCCGCCATGGTTAAAACTAGGTCAAATTCAAGGAAATTTCAAACAACATCTTCTCTGAAACCACTTATTCCATTCTACTGAAATATCATATACATGTTCCTTGAGATGGCCTCTATCAAGTTTGTGTTTTTCGTTATCGTCAAATAATCAAAATGGCCGCCACGGCGACCAAAAGTTTACATAGAGTTATATAGGAAAAGGTTAAAAATTACATCTTCTCTGAAACCGCCTGAAAGATTTTGATGAAACTTAAATTAAGCATAATGATATTTGGTATAGTTCCTCTCAGATTTGTGTTTTTCACGGCCGCCAGTCATCCAAGATGGCCGACATAGCTAAAACTAAAACCACCACGGCGACCCAAAGTTTATATAGAGTTATATAGGAAAAGGTTGAAAATTACGTTTTTTCTGAGACTGGTTGAAGGATTTTGATGAAACTTAATCACCATGATATTTGGGATTTTCAGATTTCAGATTTGTTTTTTGCGGCCGCCAGTCATCCAAGGTGGCCGCTATGTCTAACACATTTGTTGAAAATCGTTTTGATTTGATGTTAAACATGGCTGTCAGCGGCCATCTTTGTTTACATAGAGTTTACTAGTAAAAACTTGTAGCGACTACTCTTCTGTAACTACTTGACGGATTTTCATGAAACTTTACAGGAATGTTGCTCTTGATGACTAATTGATCCTAGCAAAATTTCAGGTCGGCCGGAAATTCAAGATGGCCACCATGGCTAAAAATATATTTTTGTAGCGACTACTTCTTGAAAACTATAAGTGATAAAACTATAAGTGATATTGATATGGGACTTAATCACTTTTTCTAAAATAATCAGTATGACATTATGTTGATCCTTGTCAAAAACTATTTTGATCTGACGTCAAATATGGCCGCCATCTTTGTTTACATAGAGTTATATAATGAAAACTTGTAGCGAGTACTCCTCTGAAAGTACTTGACGGATTTTCATGAAACTTCACAGGAATGCTGATCTAGCTATCAAAAAGCTATCAGTAGAGCTTCAAGTTCTTTGACCTCTCGTTTATTTTTATTTTATTTATTTATTTTTGTATTGTTTTCAATTTTTTTTTTTTTTTTTTTCAATTTTTTAGTTATTATTAGCTCTACTGATCAGAGATCAGCAGAGCTTATGCCGTGGTGCGGTGTCCGTCGTCCGTCCGTCTGTCCGTTAACTTTTTTTTGTAGCGACTACTCCTCTGAAACTACTGGATGGATTTTCATGAAACTTTACAGAAATGTTGCCCATGAAGTCTAGTTGATCCTAGCAAAAATTCATGTAGATGTGAAATCTAAGATGGCCGCCAAATCTAAAAATAGGTTTTTAAAAAACAAGTTTGTAGCGACTACTTCTTGAAAACTCTAAGGGATATTGCTATGGGACTTTTTCTAAAATGATCAGCATGACATGATGTTGGTCCTTGTCGAAAATCGTTTTGATTCGACGTTAAACATGGCTGCAGCGGCCATCTTTGTTTACATAGAGTTATATAATGAAAACTTGTAGCGACTACTCCTCTGAAACTACTTGACAGATTTTCATGAAACTTCACAGGAATGTTGCTCTTGATGTCTAATTGATCCTAGCAAAATTTCAGGTCGGCCGGAAATTCAAGATGGCCGCCGTGGCTAAAAATAGATTTTTCAAAAATAAGTTTGTAGCGACTACTTCTTGAAAACTATAAGAGATATTGATATGGGACTTTTTCTAAAATGATCAGCATGACATGATGTTGGTCCTTGTCGAAAATCGTTTTGATTCGACGTTAAACATGGCTGCCAGCGTCCATCTTTGTTTACATAGAGTTATATAATGAAAACTTGTAGCGACTACTCCTCTGAAACTACTTGACGGATTTTCATGAAACTTCACAGGAATGTTGCTCTTGATGTCTAATTGATCCTAGCAAAATTTCAGGTCGGCCGGAAATTCAAGATGGCCACCACGGCTAAAAATAGATTTTTAAAAAATAAGTTTGTAGCGACTACTTCTTGAAAACTATAAGAGATATTGATATGGGACTTTTTCTAAATTTATCAGCATGACATGATGGTTATCCGAGTCGAACATTATTTTTATTCGACGTTAAAAATGGCTGCCAGTGGCCATCTTTGTTTACATAGAGTTATATAATGAAAACTTGTAGCGACTACTCCTCTGAAAATACTTGACGGATTTTCATGAAACTTCACATGAATGTTACTCTTGATGTCTAATTGATCCTTGCAAAATTTCAGGTCGGCTGGAAATTCAAGATGGCCGCCATGGCTAAAAATAGATTTTCAAAAGACAAGTTTGTAGCGACTACTTCTTGAAAACTATAAGTGATATTGATATGGGACTTTTTCTAAAATGATCAGCATGACATGATGGTTATTCAAGTCGAACATTATTTTGATTCGACGTTATACATGGCTGCCAGTGGCCATGTTTGTTTACATAGAGTTATATAATGATAACTTGTAGCGACTACTCTTTGAAACTACTTGACGGATTTTCATGAAACTTCACACGAATGTTGCTCTTTATGTCTAATTGATCCTGGCAAAATTTCAGGTCGGCCGGAAATTCAAGATGGCCGCCATGGCTAAAAATAGATTTTTAAAAAATAAGTTTGTAGCGACTACTTCTTGAAAACTATAAGAGATATTGATATGGGACTTTTTCTAAAATGATCAGCATGACATGATGGTTATCCGAGTCGAACATTATTTTGATTCAATGTTAAACATGACTGTCAGTGGCCATCTTTGTTTACATAGAGTTATATAATGAAAACTTGTAGCGACTACTCCTCTGAAACTACTTGACGGATTTTCATGAAACTTCACAGGAATGTTGCTCTTGATGTCTAATTGATCCTGGCAAAATTTCAGGTCGCCGGAAATTCAAGATGGCCACCACAGCTAAAAATAGATTTTCAAAAAACCAGTTTGTAGCGACTACTTCCTGAAATCAAAATCAATCAGTAGAGCTTCAAGGTCATTGACCTCTTGTTTTTTTTTGATTTTTTTAGGTTTATGTTGGACCAGTCAGACCAGTAACAGAGGAGTTATGGCTCTTGATTTAGTTAAAAATGCTATATTTTGCCTCATTAATACGGTAGGGCCTTCATTTTTCATCTGATCATTAACAAACTTTACCATATTCTTTAGTTATTGCCCTTGATTTAGTTAAAAAGCTGTTTTTTGCCCGAAACTTTAAAAAAAACGTCAGAGATCAGTAGAGCTTATGTCGTGTTGCGGCGTCCGTCGTCCGTCCGTCTGTCCTTCCTTTTTTTGTAGCGACTACTCCTCTGAATGGATTTTCATAAAACTTTACAGAAATGTTGCTCATGAAGTCTAGTTATCCTAGCAAAAATTCATGTTGATGTGAAATCCAAGATGGCCACCAAATCCAAAAATAGATTTTTAAATAACTAGTTTTGATTCGATGTTAAACATGGCTGTCAGCGGCCATCTTTGTTTACATAGAGTTATCTAGTAAAAATTTGTAGCGACTACTCCTCTGTAGCTACTCGACGGATTTTCATGAAACTTCACGGGAATGTTGCTCTTGATGTCTAATTGATCCTATCAAAATTTCAAGATGGCTCCCTGGCTAAAAATAGATTTTCAAAATACTAGTTTGTAGTGACTACTTCTTGAAAACTATAAGTGATATTGATATTGGACTTTTTCTGAAATGATCAGTATGACATGAGTTGATCCTTGTCAGAAATTATTTTGATTTGACGTTAAATATTTTCTGCTAGCAATCTGCCAAAATCTACTTGCATAAAGTTTAGCAAGTAAAAAAGTGTTACATTTTAAGCCTTGGTATATAAGGGCATATGAGATGTATAGGAGGTGTATATGAGATGTCCGGAAAGTACATAGGGGCAGTTATTTTTTGGTTGATCTAGTCTTTCCATGAAGCGTCTCCGTGGCCGAATGGTTAATGACGTTGCGTTGTAAACCTTCGCCTCTCAATGCTGCGGGTTCGAACAGCAACAATTCATCACATTGTTACAAGTGCTATATTACAACTAGGAGAAGGTCCGCAGACATTTTGAACATTTTGAGCTAATTAGATTCTTCACTTTTTGTTTCAGGACATTCATCAATGCCAGAGAGATATTGTAAGTCTACAGAGAGATAGTTTGAGTCTACAGATAGAGATGCAACTTGTGAGAGACAGTCTTAAAACAAAAGTGGATGAGCTTGTCCAAAAACAGGGTATTGAGTTTGTTTGAATTATATCTCATGCTGTCTGACACCAGGTCTTTAGAAATTAAATTACTAATGTTTGGCTAATGTTTCAAATAAAGGGTATACAAATATATCTGATCTTCAGTCTAGGTCCATTCAACAGTCGGTCACACTTTTAATTGCTGAACAGAAGTATAAAAATATCTGCACACAATTTCGCCAAAGATATCAAGCATGGGCTTGTGGCAGATTTTGAAAACGCCAAAAGCCAGTCAAGCTTATGGAGCATATGCAATGGTGCATTGTCATCGTCGTCATCCGTTAGCTTATTTTACGTTTAGCTCTATGGACCCAAAGACCAGTTGACATATGCTGTGTTGATTGTCCCTCATCATCCGTCCGTTAGCTTAACAACTAAATTCTACTAATTATTAACATATGCATTGTGGAGTTATTGTCCTTGATTACAGTAAAAATAAAGATTTTAGTTTTATTAACAAGATTACCTCTGTAAACACCACATAATTCTAATAAACATCCTCGGGAGCGTAACATTTTTGAAAAGGGGTGCGTTTATTTGAGATCAAACATACATAATTTAACTTTTAAATTATTCAGACATTCTTTAATGATTTTCTTTACCATGAAAACCAAAGTCTGCATGTCAGTCAGTCAATTAATGCATCGGCTTTTAAGTTTTCAAGTGATGTGTGTTCCATTGTGAATGAAACTGGTTAACTTGCATCATTTGGTAACTTTTAAAAGAAACATTTCTGAAAAAAATGGTGGATGGGGAGAGGGGTTGGTGATTATTAGGGATTATACGGTAGTTTCATTGAGCCCTAGTCTGTGAAGACCAGAAGAGAAGATCAGCAGAGCTTGTGGGATGGTGACTTGTCCATCGTCCGTCCGTCGTTAACTTGTGTCGATTCCTACGGATGGTGGGAGGTGTAAAGTACTGGTTCTACCCAGGAAAATTTAGGTGGTCTGCCTCCACCACAAAAAATTGACAGTCATATACATTTGTTGAAAATGACGTAAAACACCATACAAACAAATAAATCAAATCAAACAACATCTATGGAACTACTGGGTAGAATTTGGCAAAACTTCACAGAAAACATCCTTTCATCGTCCTTTCTCCGATTTATAAAATCGTACTTATCCGTCAACAAATATGGCCACCATAACTAAAAACAGAAACATCTTCAAAATGACCTCATCTTCTAATGAACTGCGGGGTAGAATTTGATGACCCCCAGACACACAAAACAAGAGGGCCCTCTAGTGACTATATGGAGACTTTGGGGATGGAGCTGGGGTGGGGATGGGACAGTGTGTTAGATATGTCAGATATAGCAGTATCTAAGAATTTACTTTTTCTTATTTGTCCATGCTTTCTGAACCGCATAAATTAAAACTAGAGCTTGATGGGCATATATGTGCCTTTCCAGGAAACAAAATATGATTTTCCAATTAGTAGGTCAAAAATAGTTTAAGCACTTTTGGCAAACCCATTGTCCTGCATTGAGAAAAATGGCAGTCGCAGTTCCTCAAGCTGTACCCATGTAGAGGGCCACTTTATACTGGAGGACGAAAGCCATCCTCAGATGACCATACCAAATAAGGATCAAAGTATTCGCATTTGGAATGCATTTGCATTTGGACAAGATGTGCATTTTTTTAACCGTTTACCTAATTTGGGGCCCCAGCGAATAGAGCCAAAATACGAAACTTATTGCTCATCTACATATCCTACTAAGAAATACAATACGCATGAACTTGAAATCTCAAAGGATATAGAAGGAGTTAGCGTCACAAAGCTGTTAATTTATAATAGTAAATTACTGCAAGCTCCCCAAGCTGTACCCATGTAGAGGGGCACCTACTGGCAGGAGGACCAAACTCATTTTATATATGTTGTGCCTCGAGTCCCTTAATGACCATGCATAATTACCATTCTTATTTGGACAAGATATGCATATTTGAACGGTTTACCCACAGGGAGTCCCAGTAGGCGGATCCAAAACCTTGCTGCACCCCCTTGGGTCATATGTATTTTATACTACTCAAAATTTTCTATTTTTGTGCTGTAAATTTCTTGTTGAAATAAATAGCATTATTTCTATTTACAAGAAATTATTTAGTGCAGTGTATGGTAATGTGATGTCATGACTTGAAGCATCAATGAAATTAATATCGTTATTGAGAATTAATTTCGAATAAAATTATATGGAACAATAAAAGTGATCCTTATCAAATTTTGAGCAGTATACATACAAAATACCAATAAATATTTGCTGTTGTTCAGGATTATATTAAATATAGCACATTAAGAAAATCAAGAGACACAACTCCGCTGTTAGGATCCTATATGGCTGGTTTTCGAACTTGTTCGAGCTTTCATTAATAACTAAATCAAGGGCCATTACTCCAGTGTTATTGGTTTTCAAACTTGCCCGAGCTTTCATTGATATTAGTAATCTGGAAAAAGTTTGTAAAGATCAGATGAATGATAACCCTATCATCTTAACGAGGCAACATATAGCATGTTTAACTAAATCAAGGGCCATAACTCTGGTGTTACTGGTCCAATCTGGCTGGTTTTTGAACGTATCGAAGCTTTCATTGATATTAACAACCTGATAAAGTCTGGTAAAGATCAGATGAAAATGAAGGCCCTATCGTCTTAACGAGGCAAAATATAGCATTTTAACTAAATCAAGGGCCATAACTCTGCTGTTACTGGTCCTATCTGTCTGGTTTTCGAACTTGTCTGAGCTTTCATTTATATCAACAATCTGGTCAAAACAGATGAAAAATGAAGATCCTATTGTCTCGGAACGAGGCAAAATAAAGCATTTTTAACTAAATCAAGGGCCATCACTCCGTTGTCACTGGTCCCATCTGGCTGGTTTTCAAACTAATCCGAGCTTTCATTGATATTAACAATCTGGCAAAGTTTGGTAAAGATCAGATCAAAAATGAAGGCCCTATTAACGAGGCAAATTATAACAATTTAACTAAATCAAAGGCTATAACTCTGCTGTTACTGGTCCTATCTGGCTGGTTTGTCCGAGCTTTCATTTATATTAGCAATCTGGTACATTGTTACTAATCCCATCTGGCTGGTTTTCAAACTTGTCCGAGCTGCCATTCACAATAACAATGCGGCAAAGTTTGGTGAGATCAGATCACAAAATGTGTCCTATTGTCTTAAAGAGCATTTTTAACAACAAGAAGGGCCATAGCTCCGCTGTTACTGGTCCAATCTGGCCCTATCATCTTAACGAGAAAAGTTAATGGAAGGATGACGGAAACTCGCAATCCCAACAACATTTTATAAGATGGCCCCCCTTGGCATTTTGCTACTATAAAATATAATATACAGTGTATTTGTATTCTATAAATTGTGACGGTTTGAGTTCAGGACAAAGATTGTATGAATTAGCAATATTGCAACTTAATAAGTTATATTTTTTTCCAGGTTTGCAAGCTCTCCTCATCCATTTATACAAGTCCAAGTACCTCTCAACTCCTCTGGCAGCACGACAGAAATTGGAAGCTGACATTTTAGATGTTTACGTTTAAACCAAGTATGCAGAGTGTTGACCCTTGGAAGACAAACAACCAACAAAATGAAAATATAAATGTCAATTCCCTTGATGAAATATTCTTTAAAGACGCCAAACGATGTTGTAATATATATGTTAGTGGAGACTCAGGATGTGGGAAAACGACGCTTTGTCAAAAATTAATCTCAGCTTGGTGTCTTACTCATTCCGATGCTACGGATGACCCCATTTCATCAACAGATTTGGTTAAAACAATGGAAGACTTTGAATATCTATTTTATATTCCATTGAGACATATGGAGTCTGAGTATCACGTTGAGGAGATGATCAAAGCTCAGTTTTTGAAGACAGATCCTCAAAGAGAAGTTTTCTCACGCATACTGGAAAAAGAATCGGAACGCTGTCTCATTATATTAGATGGACTGGACGAATGGATTACCCCATCAACATACAAGAAGTCGTACGGTGTAACTAAGGGTCTTCCAGATAGGAATGATATGTACAAGTACACAATATTGACAACATCACGTCCATGGAAGCTTGAAGTCCTTCGATTGGCTACATCTGAGATTGACCAACAGATAAAAGTCTCCGGCATTGATGATGAAGCTGCATCTAAGTATATTGAAAATGTTGTACATCACTTAAATGCAAGGAATGGATCCTCAAAGTCGGCTTCTGATTTTGAGAAAGAACTCGAAAGCAACAAATTGTCTCAATTTAAAACAATTCCTGTAATGTTGAGACAGTTGATCTTGTTATGGTACAGTGGAAAAACCCTTGGTAAGTCACAATGTGATATTTATAGCGGGATGATTGACCTACTGCTGACACAAGCCGAGATGCGAGATGAGACTTTGTTTGAAAATGTCTGCAGAAAATCAGATCTCCAGCTTCCAGAGTGTTTCAGTGACAAGTCAAAATGCAAAGAATGTGTGCCTCTAATATATTCTCTTGCAAAATTGGCATTTGAAACATTAATTAGTAAAAACAGAGAAACTTCCCTGGTCTTTGAGCAATCTGTTGCTAAGTCTCACGGTGTGGCTGAAAATGTCATACAAACTTGTCTTAAAGTCGGCATTATGTCGCAAGACATAGTTCCAGACTTACTAACGGATAAGACAAGCTTGTCGTTCTTGCATAAATCATATCAGGAGTACCTGGCAGCTCTATACATCACGATGCGTGAGGGGGATGACAAAATAATAGAACATATATTCAGTGTCTGCCATACAGTAGAAATGTTACTAGAAATGTCAAAGGTAGTTTTGTTTGTTAGTGGAATGAATCCTGCCATAGCAGAAAAAATGTCGCCAGGCATCAGAAATGTGACGGGGCAAGAGAGCCGTATCCAGCAGTACAGACGAGAAGTGGGAGGGGAGGACGAGTATATCGAGACCATTCAGAATATGATTATTGACTGTATGAAGGAGAGCTCAGATAATGGCCATGATCATCTCAATCTCCCTCTGGATGACATTAATATAGGCCAGTATAGTAGATATAGTGACAGAGATCTGGAAGCCCTTCAACACCAGGTCACACAAAACACTGCTAATATCAAGTCTGTTAACATTCACTGTAAGTCAGAAGCCAGATATTCAGATCTCCTTCAACACATTGTACACTGTGAATCACTAGAGAAAATAGATCTGGGGGGAGATTTAACTAATATGTCACTTGATAATTTCACTAACATGTTGAACTTACCAAAGATAGTGGCTCTAGAACTCTTCAAATGTGAATTAACTCATGACCAGATATGCAGCTTAATCACATCTCTGTCACTGAGAACTGTGCTCAGGAAGTTAGTGGCACTCAGACTATCAGGCACTATACGCTCCTATATAACATTAACTCATGACCAGATATGCACGTTAATGACTTGTCTGTCACAGACAACACAGCTCACACAGATTGTGTTAGAGGGGGTACGATGCAGTAATCATGGTGACCAGTGTAGATATCAGCTAGATTTATCACAGAATAAACAGCTGCAGAAACTTACACTACATCATCTATATATAGACAAGGTGACATTGAACCCAGCAGAGATGACAGACTGCAGTATTACGTACCTACGCATTCCTGGTGCAGCAAAGTCCCTACTGTGATGTCTACATGGGGCAACTAAACTACAAACACTGGTGTGTGTGGGGTTATATCATACTGCTGACATAGACTCACTACAGACAATCTTGCCCACTCTTGTAAGCTTGAGAAAGGTTGAGTTAAGGTATATAGACTTGAGTGATAGAAATATTCTCTTGTCTCCACAGATGATGAACCTGGAGTATGTAGAGTTACTGGATGTTACATGGACAGATGCACGTGTGTGTGAGTTTGTGGCCAGTATTCCTGACACACCACATCCAGTGACATGTTGGTTGGGGTTACGCGGTGTGGAGTATACCAGAGTATGTGACTACATCCACTCCTCTCCAAGATTTGTTGTGACAGGCTATAATCCTGGTGGTCGTTATACAAGGATTGATTTCCACACCCAGCAGCCTGGAGAAGGAACGCGACCACAGAAGTAAATACAAACATGTGCAGGATATTTGTTGTTTTTCAGTAAACAAATGTTTATGTGTATTTTAAGTTGTTGAGTTGAGTACAAATTCATGTTTTTCGGACGATAACTTTTGAAATACTCGAGCGATTTTCAATTACTTTGACTTGTTTTCTTCGTTGAATCATTTCCAAACTAATCATGTAAGTTTTATATCGAATTTCAAAAAAAAGTTGTTTTTGTTCAAATTGGGTGGGGTTTTATCAGAGTAGACAATTTTAACAAAAATTAAAAAATATATATTTTTTCGAAAACTACTCAACCGATCGTTAAATACAACCACTTGTTTTCTTAGTGGGGTTATTTTCTACCTATTGAAGTGACTTTTATTAAGAATTTCTGAAAAAAGTTGTTTTTGTTTTTAATTGGGTGTTTTTTTTTCAGAGAGCTATTTTTAACGAAACTCAAAAAAAATCATTTTTCGAAAACTACTCAACCGATCGTTAAATACAACCACTTGTTTTCTTAGTGGGGTTATTTTCTGTCTATTGAAGTGACTTTTATTAAAAATTTCTGAAAAAATTTGTTTTTGATCAATTTGGCCAGATTAAATACTCAAAAATGTTGTTTTTCCTTCATAGATTTAAAGGGAAACTATTAAAAATCATCGTCTCAACAACCATTGTACATACGTTGACAGTTGTTTACTTCGAAATGATTGTTGTATCCTAGAATATAAGATGTGTACAGATGAAACCACTTGGGTGAAAATGAGAGTCCTGGGTTTCCCATTTTTAGCGCCTGATCGAAAAGGTTCGGGAATATAGAAATGACCTTGGCGTCCGTTTGTCCGTGAGTCTGGAACTTGAAAGGTCGAATGTTCTTATTTCCTTGGTTGACCTGTAACCTTTTAACCGAGGGATTTGAAGAAATGGTTTGAAAACCACAGCAGGCAGTGTGTCGTCCTAATATATCCCAACCATACTTTTTAAGGTCAATGTCATGGCCAGGTCAGGGGTCAAATGCACGACTTTTAAACCAATTTTTTGTTTTTGCAAAATTGGGATTTATATTTCCCATGTTAGGAAAGTTATTTTGCATATTTGTATAGAATTAGTGGTGTAATTTCTAACATTTGCACAAGTTGTAAAGGAAACCATGTACGATGTAAGGAATGTTATTTTGCATAATTTGATAGTTTGTATTTGTACATGTATAATATTAGCAGTGTGAGTTTGTGATATTTGTATGTGTTATTTACTATAAATAATTTTAAGATTTCACGGGCTGTATTCAAGAAGCATTGTTACCACCAAAATATCATATCATCTTGAATATGTGCGTACAAATCAAAGTTCCCCTTTAAAGTTATTTCCGATGATCCCGTCCAATTTAAGATGGCTGCCATTACAAAACATAGTGAAATCACGTTTTAATATTTCCTCAAAACTCCTAAGTCACTTTGAACGCAACATTCCTGTTGGCTCCATATAACCTTTTTGTGTTTGTGGGATGTAAATTCAACTTTTCTTGTTAATACAACCTAGAACAGTGTCTATTAATTGGACATCAATGCTTTTAAAGGGACACACGGCAATCTTGAGTTTAATATCAAGCATTAAATACCGCGATTTATTATTCCTGTATCATTTTGTCTTGGAACCTGCTTGCATATAATCAAAATTTGAGATTTCAATTGTCTTCATTATTCTACCAGGTTTTTAAATATATTATTGTTGGAATATAATATATAGTTAGTAATTTGTAAACACAGTTTGCTTTGAACTAATCTAATAATATAAATGATTGAACAAATGCAAGTTATGTAGAAAACTAAAGGGACGCCTGCATTTTTAAAAAATCAAGGTTGCCAAGTGTCCCTTTAATTTGTAACACGTGGCAGATGTTGTTAACTGAAACAATTCATCATGATCGAAGTCTGAAATGTGTTATTAACAAAGAACTTACAATAATAAATCATAGACATGATAAAAATTCCATTTTTTATTTTGTTTTTTAAAGGGATACCTGGCAATCTTTATTTTTTTTAAACTCACTACGTCACGCTAGTTTTTCTGCATAACTTGCATTTGTTCAATCATTAATATTAATTATAAGAATAGTATTAAGCAATTTGTTTTTGCATATTATTAATTTTTGTTATTATTGCACAAATAATATATTAAAACTTATAGTATAAGACGAAATGGTAAATACTTAAAATTTGATTTATTCAAAAGTGACCAGGGTAAAAGTAAAAATGATACTGTATATATAAATCGAGACACCCATTTCAAACACCAAGATTTTAAAGAGAGAAAAACTGTTTAGTATCTGACGTCGTGGCAGATTTATTCCATTACAATTTTTTTAGACATTCACACCGTCATGTCTTGTGATAAAACTATCTTTAAAGGGACACTCAGCAATCTAAACTTTTTAAAACTATTTTTTTTTGCATATTTGCAAATTATTTTTAACTATTATTTGAATATAACAAAGCAAATTGCATGACTAATTGTTGATCACATTGCACCAATAATATATTTACACCTTTGTAATTATATTGAAGAAACTGCAAAGACTTCAAGATTGCCGTGTGTCCCTTTAAAGAGAGAAAACAAACTGTTTAGTATCTGACGTTTATGACGCGATGTTTTGGCACTAAAGTTTATCTGACGTCATGGCGGATTGATTCCATTTTGATTTTTTAGACATTTGACTGTCATGTCTTGTGGTAAAAACTATCTTAAAGGGACACGCAGCAATCTAAACTTTTAAAACTAGAGTTTTTTGCATATTTGCAAATTATTTTTAATAATTATTTAAATAAAACAAAGCAAATTGCATGACTAATTGTTGATTACATTGCACCAATAATATATTTACACCTTTGTAATTATGTTGAAGAAAATGCAAACTAATTTAATTACCTTTTGCTTAATTATATACAGGCAGATTTAGACAAAATGTGGTGCTAATTTTGATGGTCCATAAACACCTCAAGATTGCCGACTGTGCCACTTTAAACTTGTTTCATTCCATATTAGATTCGTGCAACTTTTAAACTATTTTGATATTTTAACTAATCAAAAGGCTTGTTAATAATTCAGAACTCGTTTCATTAATTGTATATGGAACGAAAACTCTTCAAGAGTTTGATGGCAGTAATGCTTCTTAAAGTATGCCATTTATAAATAAATGTTGTCTTATCAAAAGAGCAGTGGCAGAAAAACAATTACGTGGCTCCAGCGTAAATGGAGTTTCTACGATAGAATTTGCAGCAACTCTGTAGTTCAGGGTGAGAAGGTTCTAGGCCCATTTTCCATATTTTATCTTGATGTACATGGAAGATGAGCCTGGCATATTCATGTCTGTTAGGCGCCATATAACCTTTTCATGTGTTGGTGCGCCTTAAAACCCCAATTCAATATTATTACCTGTGTTTTTAGCTCGTCTGTTTTTGAAAAACAATCGGTGAGGTATTGTCACCACTTGATCGTTGTCTGCGTCTTTCATAGAGCCAGGTTCTTTAACTCATGCTTTTATTTTATTAATTAATTTTATATACATGTAATAAAATTATGGCCCCTCTTGACTTTAATAGAAACAATTGGTACAAGTTTTGTATAAGCCTGTATCTCGGAAACTTACAAATAATAAATTAAAACTTCACACATGTATAACTCGTGTGACAGCCAGGTTCTATAACTGGTGCTATTATTTTTATATACTTACGTTTTAATTTTGTCAGTGTGTGACAGTCGAGCGTCTGCACCAGCAGGCGGTGCTTCTTGTTAATTGTTAAAATCGGCTTAACTATCCGACATGGTTTATGTCCATTTTGATTACGGTAATTTTTGAGGCATTTGACCATCATGTCATGTAATAATTAGGATGTTAAAGGGACACATGGCAATCTTGCTTTTTAAAACTCTGTGTCGTGTTATTTTTTCTACATAACTTGCATATATTATTAAAATATATCAAAGTTGATTGCTTTTGCATATTACTAATTGTTTATAACATTGCACCAATAATATATTTATACCTATAAAGAAACAGTTAATAGAACTGATTTATTACTTTTTATGCCCCCGAAGGGAATGGGGGCATATAGTAGTCGGACCGTCCGTCAGTCCGTCCGTTCATTCGTCCGTACAGTCGTGTCCGGTTAATAACTCTTGACAATAATGGACGGATTTTCACAAAACTTAGCACAATTGCTCACCACAGCAAGACTGTCGCGCACAAAATCCAGGTCCGTGGCTCCAAGGTCAAGGTCACACTTAGAGGTCAAAGGTCAAAATGAAGTGCTTTCGTGTCCGGTTAATAACTCTGACATTCATGGACAGATTTTTGGCACAAGTACTCTCCACAACAAGATGACATGTCGCTCACAAAAACCAGGTCTGTGGCATCAAGGTCGCACTTAAAGGTCAAAGGTCACTTCGGGGGCATTTGTCACTTCAGTAACATTTCTTGTAATTTAATAAATTACAAACAAGCAAGGTTTAAAGTCAAAATAATAGTCATTTAAAATTCTAGTTTCTAATTTTCATGCTTTAAACCTTCAAGATTGCTGTGTGTCCCTTTAAACTCATCTCCATTCCCAATAAGATTTATGTAGCTTGGGAATCATTTTGAAATTTTAACACCAAAAGTCTTTTTAAAATTAAAATAATTTGTAATTGTATATGGAATGGAAAGTCATTCAAGATCCTATATATATGTTGACCAAAGTTCTTATGTATTTAGGAGATTAAAGATTTGCAAAAGGATGAGGAGTTTGATGGCAATAATGCTTCTTATAGGACACGCGGCTATCTTGATTTGTGAAAAACTCCGGGCATCCCATTAGCTGTTCTACAGAACTGGCATTCGCTCAATCATTAATATTAATTATCAGAATAGTATAAAGGAAATTGTTGTTGCATATTATTAACTGTTGATTATATTGCACCAATAGTATTGTTAAACCTATATATGACTAAAAAAATATATCTAAATTTTATTTAATAATATGCGAGCCCGTTTCAAGTCTAAATGATAGTGCATAAATAGAGACGCCCATTTTAATGCTTGATAAACACTTGAAGATTGCCTTGTGTCCCTTTAAATGTATGTCAGTATAATCAGATATTGCTTGTATTAGCTCTTGTTGGTACGAGTATTTGTATTTTATTAGTGTTTATATTTATTCCATATGCAAAGATTTCCCGTGTGGTTGCCGGGGTAGTATACAACCACTGCAATCTCACAAACAAACTGTCACATGCAGATAGGGTAGCACCCTCCCCCACCCCATTCATATTTATTTTGTTTTTTATCATGAACATTCAAGGTCTTTATCATGACACAGTATATGCAAATGTGGAAATGAGACTTCATCGTAAATGGAGTGTCTACCATAGAATTTGCAGCAACTCTGCAGTTTTGCAGGTAAGAAGGTTCTAGGCCCATTCTCCATATTTTATCTTGATGTAAATGGAGGATGAGCCTGGCACGTTCATTCCTGTTAGGCGCCATATAACCTTTCATGTGTTGGTGCAAAACATTAATGAATGCATTAAGAGTACGATTGTTGTCACTACAATCACCATGAACTTGTTGTGAAAACAACTGGCAGTTCAGTTTTATTTTACTGATTACCACAACTAGTCATTCAGTTTTGAAGGGATTCAATTCATTTTTGGTAGGATTATTTGCCATCCCATGTAGATCACCATTTTGTTTCGACAATTTTTACCGCAGTCATGGCCCTTTTTGGACATTTTATGGTCTAATTAGAACCTTTTGGTCACAACTTGTCAGTGAGTTTTGAATGGATGGTCCAAACCTTGGATGTTTAGTTATATTGTTTGCCATCATGAGATGATGGTCATATTACATCACCATTTACCTACGACAATTTATACAGGAGTTACGACTCCTTTACAATATGGTTCGTATGCATGTTGAAATGGCATTTGTTTGGATGATCTTGCACGATTAACAATTCTTCATTTATACATAATTTAAAGTGACTGGAGCGGTCTGGAAGAAGTGTGGATGTATATCCAAATATAAAAAAAAAAATTGATGCGCTTTATTTGCGCATAAAAAGTACATGTTTACTAAATTGGATCTCTTGTTGTGTCCGGTTTAATTATTGTTCATAAAAATTATTGGTATGGAAAACCCTGCAAGTTTTTTTGGTAAAAAGTATTAAAGGGACACCCAGCAATCTTATTTGTGTTAAAACTTGTGGCATCCCGTCAGTTTTTTCGGCATAACTGGCACATTTGCTGTCATTAATAATGATCATTTAAATAGTTCAAAGCAACGGTTTTTCCAGATTACTAATAGTTGGTTACTTTGCACCAATAATATATTTAAAATAACAAGGTAAAAATAAAACATTAAATTCTATTATCTGATATTTAAATTTATGCAGGCAGATTTAAAGTCATGATACCAGAGAAATGCATTGTGTTGCTTATTCTAATGCGTAATGCTTGAAAAATACTTGTCATGATTGTGTCCCTTTAATTCATATGGGGATTCAAGATTGCCATGTGTCCCTTTAATTAATATGGGGATTCAAGATTGCCATGTGTCCCTTTTATTCATATGGGGGATTCAAGGTTGCATCCCTTTAATTAATTTTGCGATTCAAGATTGCCATGTGTCCCTTTAATTGATTTGGGGATTCAAAATTGCCGCGGTCCCTTCAATTTATTTGGGGATTCAAGATTGCCGTGTATCCCTTTAATTTCATATCAGGATTCAAAATTGCTGTGTGTCCCTTTATTTCATATCGGGATTACTGATTGCCGTGTATCCCTTTAATTCCCTTGGCAATTCAAGGGTGCTGTGTGTGCCTTTAATTCATGTGGGGATTCCAAATTGTTGTGTTTCCCTTTAATCCTTAAAACACCATACAAATAAACAAAACAAAACACATCTTACGTGGATTCAAGGTTGCCATTTGTGCCTTTAATTCATATGGGAATTCAAGATTGCCATGTGTGCCTTTAATTCATTTGGGAATTCAAGATTGCCGTGTGTCCCTTTAATTCATTGGGGATTAAAGATTGCTGTGTGTGCCATTAATTCATTTGGGGATTCAAAATTGCTGTGTGTCCCTTTAATTCATTTGGGGATTCGCGGTTGCTATGTGTCCCTTTAATTCATTTGAGGATTCAAGATTGCCATGTGTGCCTTTAATTCATATGTGGATTCAAGATTGACGCATGTCCCTTTAATTCATATGAGAATTCTCGATTGCGGAATGTCCCTTCAATTTATGAGATTTAAGATAACTGTGTGTCCCTTTAATTCACATGGGGATTCAAGATTGCCATCTGTCCCTTTAATTCATTTAGGGATTCAAGATAGCCATGTGTCTCTTTAATTCATATGGGGATTCAAGATTGCCATGTGTGCCATTAATTCATTTGTGGATTCAAGATTGCTGTGTGTCCCTTTAATTCATTTGGGGATTCGCGGTTGGTATGTGTGCCTTTAATTCATATGTGGATTCAAAATTGACGCATGTCCCTTAAATACATATGGGAATTCTCGATTGCCGAATGTCCCTTTTATTTATTAGATTTAAGATAACTGTGTGTCCCTTTAATTCACATGGGGATTCAAGATTGCCCCTTTAATTTATTTAAGGATTCAAGATTGCCATGTGTCTGTTTAATTCATATTGGGATTCAAGATTGCCCTGTGTCCCTTTAATTCATATGGGGATTCAAGATAACTGTTGATTCATTTGGGAATGTAAGATTGCCTTGTGCCCCTTTAATTCAAGATCGCCGTGTGTCCCTTTATGCATATGGGTATTCAGAATTGTGGTCTGTCCCTTTATTGTCGAGCCTGTTTACGGATCTTGACTAAGCGAACACCATGTCATCCGGGTGAATGTGCGTCCGGTCATCTGTCCGATTTTTATTTCTTAATATTTTAATCGTCACTTGCAGGATTTTCACCAAACTCCAATACTTCACTAAAATACAACCACTGCAAACACACTGTCACATGCATCATATTCATTTTTTGTTCATGCTCATTAAAGGTCTTCATCATGACCCCTGCATTGTTTCAGGTGCCATCTCGCTCACATCACTAAGAGCAGTGGCAGAAAAACAATAAACTTGGCTCCAGAGTAAATGGAGTGTCTACAATAGAATTTGCAGCAACTCTGCAGTTCAGGGTGAGAAGGTCCTAGGCCCATTCTTCATGCCTGTTAGGCGCCATATAACCTTTCATGTGTTGGTGCGCCTTAAAACCCAATTCAATACAATAATGTTCCTAATGTTGTGACACTAAAGCAGTTTACCAGTCAGTTGGAAAGGACCGAGATTTTGTTGTAAAATTCAGAATTACATTACTGCTTACCAATATAATTTTGCGACACCGTATCAGTTGTTTAGCTACAACTACACTAGGAAAAGACCGTTATTTGTTGTAAAATTCCAAGTAACAATACCATTAACCAAATATATATTGTAATTTGGTGACACGGTATTCGGTGTTATTTGCTACCAGTAAGCTAGGAAAGACCTGAGATTTTGTTGTAAATAAAACAATACAAATATGATGAAATTAACAATTTAAAGGGACACAAGGCAATCTTAATTTTGACTTTAAACCTACTTGCCTGTATTTAAATAATAATGAAAAGTTTACTTCGTTATTCTATTATAGTCTTAACTAGATTGCAGTATAATCAACAATGAATCATATTTAAAAAAAAAAAATCAACAAAATATTCAATATTACGATTTGCACAATTTGTAATTTAAGTAGACCAACAAGCATGTTTGAACTAATCAAGATTGCCATGTCTCCCTATAATTGTTATTATATATAAATATTGCTATGTAGAATTTATTTAACTTTTGTTGACAGTTAACTAATTAATGAAGAAAACATTAAACTTAATGTATTAATTGACAAAGTGTTTGTTCCATTCTTTATAAAACATTATTTAGCTTTACTGATCAAACATCATCAGAGCTTCTGCCGTGGTGCGACGTCGGTCATCCATCAGTCTGTAATTAGCTTTTGTGTGACAACTTCATCTGAAACTGCTAGATGAATTTTCATGAAACTTTACAGGAATGTTGCACTCGATGTGTAGTTGATCCTATATAAAATTTGGGTCGACTGGCAGTCCAAGATGGCCACCATAGCTCAAAAATATTTCAAATGACAGTTTTGTGGTGATTACTACTCTGAAACCACTAGATGGATTTTGATGACATCAAACAAGGGAGGTTTTATATGACGCTCTTAAGATGTGACGTATCATGCTGTGGTGCTGTCCGTCTAGCTGACGAGCGAGTGTGGCTAATAACTTTAAAAAGTATTAGGCATGATCCAATGAATACACCTGAAAATGGCCCACAACCTGAATTTATATTTTCACGCGCCGCCATGAAAGACTAGTGAAGTGGGCATTATATACTGAAAGGGAAAAGAAACGCATAATCAAACAAATACCTATACAAATACTATTATATACACCTAATTGCACGTAATATTTCAGATATATCTCAACATGTTTTGTACAAAAAGGGGCTACAACTAATTACAGAAAGGACAACTCTGTCATGTAGTAGACCTTTTAATGAAAGTATACTTTGTTACACGAAATTCATAAATGCTGAAGTTTTGCTTGAAAAAGTCTAGCCATTTCAGTATTGTATTTAATGTTAAAAGACTGCAACGTTTAAAACCTAAGTTTGCTCACCTGCTTGAGCCAAATATGCTCATTCTGTCGATAATTAAACTTTACAGGGGAAACCATTGGTGTGTTCGGTGCTGTTTAAAACTTCTTTCAGAAAGGACAGGCCTAATGTCGCCCTGTACCATTTGAGCATATTAAACCTACAATATATAGCGGAAATACCCATTATGGGTTTCTTTTTCCTTTCAGTCTAGTATTACCCTTGCACTGATTCCTATTTTTGGATTACTTTCCTTGGACAAATTACAGGTGATTGTGGCTAATGACTAAGCACGTACACTTCTTCAGCATGATCCAATGATTCGGGCAATGAATACATCTGAAAAAGGGCCACAAATCTGAATTATATTTTTATGCTCGAGGGAGAATATATATATATTTGCTTCTTTGTGCAGAGCACAACTTTACATTACTAATGGGACTGGAAAACAATATTCCAAAAAGTGATAAAGTGAAATGATCAAGACCCATAAATATAGCTTCAATCAAGTACACGTAAGAGTAATTGCCCTTTGTAATTATACTTAAGAAATAGAATATCATTTACGGTGAATTATCGTGTAATATATCACGGTTTGGAGTTCAATTGTAAGGCGAGTGAAATTATTGTTTACAATTGAACGACAAACCGTGATATATTACAAGATAATTCACCGTATAAGATATGCTATTTGTATTCTAATACCCCTAAAATTTGAAAATAACGCACACATCTGAAATATTTCTCATTGCTTTGCTTACTCTCCTAACGTTGCAAACATTAAGACGTTACAGTGATATCTTTCGCACTGCCTTGCTTATTCTTCTAACACTGCAAACGTAACAGTGGTATATCGTTGAATATAACGAGATATTTTAAACTAGGCTATATAGTGCGGGTGTATTAGAATAATAATTCTTTCTCAGTTTCTGGAGCATAACTTGAAAACTACTACTGGGACTGCAATGAAACTTCACCCAATGAGGGGAAGTGCAGTGCACAAGAACCATAGTTCTATCTTCATTCAAATATTTATTTCCCTTGGTAGTGTACATGTAATACTTGTACTTCTTGTCCGAAGCATATTAGCGTTATTGCGAAAACTACTGATAGGAATGGAGAATATGCAGAGCACAAGAACCATAACTAACTTTAGCTTGAGTAAAGACAGAATTATTCTTCTTTGTAAACTAGCTTTTATTTTAAACATGTTTGTCGGACATATCTTGTCTAGAATGTCATGGATTGTCATTCTTCTAACTGGTAGGCACCATCGTCTTCTGGTGACCCAGCCGGGAACTGAAACCCCGACCTCCCGTACGCGAGGCGGACGATCTACCAGTAAGCTACCGTCATGGTCCTAAGTAAAACCAGCTCGAAATTAAAATGGCTCTCAGCTCAAAATAAAATAGTTGTGCGTCGGTATTAATTCCTGAAACAATTGGATACATGTTTATGATATTTGGCAGGACCAATGCACGATATCTACGGATTAAAGTTCAGCAGAGCTTATGCAGTGGTGTGGCTTCCGTCCGTCTGTACATCAACAATTTTAGTGGCAAATCCTCTTAAAGGGACAATCTTGAAGTTTTCTAAATGGAATGTCTACAATAGAATTTGCAGCAACTCTGCAGTTCAGGGTGAGAAGGTTCTAGGCCCGTTCTCCATATTTTATCTCGATGTACATGGAGGATGAGCCTGGCATGTTCATTCCTGTTAGGCGCCATATAACCTTTTATGTGTTGGTGCACCTTAAAACCCCAATTCAATCAATTAAAAATATTTTTTTATCAAACATTACAGTTAGCATTTCGATTTTTATTCGAATATCATTTTGACTTTACATATAGTTAAATAAAATTTGAGTTTTCATTTGTTCTTATTTTACCATAGGTTTAAATATATTATTGTTACAATATAATCAACAATAGTTATATGCAAAAACAATTTGCTTTGTTTTTCTCTAATATTATATTAAATACAGAACAAATGCAGGATATGCAGAAAAACTAAGGGACGGCGCAGGTTTTTAAAAAGTCAAGATTATCGTGTGTCCCTTTAAACCACTTCCTACATACAGAAATGTTGATGTTTAGTTGATCTTCAGTAAAATTCCGAGTTGTCGGTAGTCAAAGATGTCAGCCATAGCTAAATTTGGATTTTCAAAGACAATTTTGGTTTAAAGATATTTTATTTTCATATTATACAACATGCATATGTAAATAGTACAAAGTTAATAGGGTTGGAACAACAATCTGATACAGTTTCTCTCCTTGATATTTAACAAATGCAGTTGATGTTGGTCGTTAATACAGTTTTAACATCAATATGTATTTTTATTTTTGATTATATATCCTCGTTTTACGTAAAAGGAAAACAGACAATTTCGTGATGGCTTCTCCTCAGAAACTAATAGATGGAGTTTCTGGAAAGATGTACTTGATTTTTACTTGGAATGAAGGGGAAATTAAGTGAGCCTGAAATCTAGAGCTAATAGTAGATTCTCAAGACAAGTTTGTTTTGTTTGTATGGTGTTTTACGTCATTTTCAACACATGTAAGGTTATATACGACGGTCGATTTTTTGTGGTGAAGGCAGACCACCCACTTTCTGGGTAGAACCAGTACTGTACACCTCCCGCCATCCGAAGACAAGTTTGTGACGTCTTCTACTCTGAAAGTATAAGTTGGATTTCCCTAAAATTTTCAGGAACATTTGATACCAGCTAAACATATACCAACTTTACTGATTGTGTACAGGAACATTTGATACCAGCTAAACATATACCAACTTTACTGATTGTGTACAGGAACATTTGATACCAGCTAAACATATACCAAATTTACTGATTGTGTACAGGAACATTTGATACCAGCTAAACATATACCAACTTTACTGATTGTGTACAGGAACATTTGATACCAGCTAAACATATACCAACTTTACTGATTGTGTACAGGAACATTTGATACCAGCTAAACATATACCAACTTTACTGATTGTGTACAGGAACAATGCACAAAGGAACAATGCACGTCAGTATAGTAAGCTCTACTGATTAATAAAGATTGACAGAGCTTATCATCCGTCTGTCCGTCCTTCCGTAAACAATCCTTTGAAACTACTTGATGAAACTTGATGGTGGAAATCTGATGAAAAACCAAGCCTCAATGCTCTTAACAAAATAATGGGGGAGATAGGATGGGATGTCAGATATGGCCGTTTAAAACTTGTTCAAGATTTTATTGATATTAACACTCTAAATTTTGAACAAGTTTCGTAAAGATCAGATGAACAATTGTGTAGCTAACATATTTAACAAAACAATAAATAGCATTTTTCAATAACTCGGGCAATGAATTTGCTGTTTCGAGTCTGGCAAAAGTAGCTTTTAAATTTGACCCAAGTCTGTCTATGACACAGATGTCATAAAACAAAATATAAAAGAAAACAAGAGGTCAATGACCTTGAAGCTCTACCGATAGATTTTGATAGCTATAGTAGATCAGCCATGGAAACCTGTGAAGTTTTATGGAAATAGGACCAGCACTTTCAGGGCTTGCACTGGCTATTTTTTTCTTTGCGCAACTACTTTCGCCAAATGAAAAAAATTAGAGCCAAATTGAAGAAAACATTGGAGCCAAATATTTTCTTTATGGCACAAACTCATTACGTGAAATGTCAAATTAACGTGGTCCACAAAACAAATCATTTGGAGATACTTAACTATAACCCTGTTTACTCACTAAAACAAACTGAGGTTACAGATAGAATTTTTAGAGTCACATGTATTGTTCTATAGTAAAAATCATGTTAGAACATTTCGAAACATTTAGGAATTGGAAGCTCAGGTAACTAACAGAGCTTTCCCCAGGACTTTTTTTAAGGAGTGGTGGCATTAAACAACACACATTAATATTATCACTAAGCTTCGAGCAGCGAAGCCCCAAATTATTCATATTTACGACATTATGTCGACCGCGTTCTTCATGTCCGGAGTTTACATCGTCCGGCCTGCTTCATATTTTTCAGAACGGCGTATGGTACGCGGATTCAGACTTGCATCAATCAGCGTATAAATGTAAATTTCTTACATTTTTCTTGTGAGAAGCAGCATGTGACGTCAAGACTTGAGTAGGGTTAAACATGACGTCATGCGATATTGTAAACATAACGTCAACTGTCATGTGCGTGAACATGTGCTAATTGCTTTGGTCTACAATGTTTGCCAGTCTGGCAATGGGGAAGGGGATGTGGGTATTTTCAGATACACATCTGTGACAGTTTACTTACCTAATTAATGCATTCTAAAATGAAATAAAAAGGCCGGATGATCATGCCTCCACGCCCCCAACCATAGGCCTATGCTGTCATTTATGCCTAGCTATGTTACAGTACATGTAGTCCGGAGTAAACTTATGTAATTCATGATAAATTAATAATTACAAAGTATTGAGCTTAGTCCGAAGCGAAGCCCCGAACATTAAATAAAACAATAATATTTTGGTAAGCATCGCGAAGCGAAGCCCACAGGCCATAAGCTTCGAGAAGCGAAGCCCCAAATCGCTTACAAATTCATATGTTATATGTTATAACAATTTTATGACAGTGTGGTAAACGTGGTGAAATGGTGCTGTAAACGCCAAAATAACGCTGAGCGCAGCGAGGTGTATGACAACAATTTAACAAGATGTGTGTATCTCACAAAAGGTTTAAATAGTCCCCGTCATCCAAACTCACACACGATGATTGCAGCGTCTGGTCTCCATTTCATTAAAATGTTTAAAGGAATATTTTAAATACCGCTTCATAATTTATAAAGGGGCTGGCGTGGCCCTATAGACAAACGCTGAACTTGAAATCTGCTGAACCCGGGGTAAAGCCTCACCATCGCCACTGAGTTTCGTCTTTGTGTTCTTCAGCAAGACGCTTTTCATTAGCCTCGTCCGTCGGATGGGGACGTAAATTGGGAGGTTTTGTATATTAGAGTTTATCCTCCAAGCACGTTAGTTTAAAGAACTTTCCTTCTCCCCTAGCCTGACCCCTGAAATATTAATATTATGTTCAGAATTGTCCAACATTTTTTCCAGCAGCCAGCTGCAATTTCTTGTTAAATTTGAGAACGTCATTTGTTTAAAAAATAGATTCACTCATAACTAACATACAAAAGGTGTGACCGAGGTGAGGATTCGATGCAATACGATCTTATTGATCTAAGTCATGTAAATTTTGTTTGAAAAATGCTTTAATTAAGGTTATTGCACCAATGTTATGATGGCTGGTCAAAATCATGGTGAGCGTCAACAACTCGCTTTATCATCGACGGAAACAACTAAAATAGGCGTCTCCTTCTCCTATAATCTCGTTTGATGAATAGCGTATTGTCTGTTCTTTGATTTAAAACTGATTTCATGTCTATGGGCCTATAAATAAGGAAGTTATGTCAGTTTTATGATTTGTCGTACCCCACTCACCTTCGTTTTACATGGACCCTATTTGATCGGGTCAGTGCATGGTTCGCGGGACCAGACTTGATTTTTTTTGTGATGTTAGTTTAAAACAGTTATATTAATGGTTAAATAACAAATAAATTTATGTTGTAAATGGAGCTGCTGTGGTCGAGTGGATAGCATACTTTACTCTCGTCCTAGAAGTCATGGGTTCAAATTTGTATCCGCATTGGGGCCACATCCAAGGTATATCAAATGCACTCCGATATTATTTTACCCGGGCAAGACACTGTGAGAATATGAACTCAGTTGAAGGGGATGTAAAGCCGTTGGTCCTATGTGCAGGGGTGGTGGAGGGGATATCCTGGGGGGTGGGGGGATATCCTGTGTGTACATTAAATATCTGAACTGCTGTCAGCCATACAAAATCTCTTAATAAATAAACTCTTCCTTGGAAATGAGACTTTACATATTTTACATTTTACTGAAATTACACTTACACACAGTTTAATGGTATGCCGTGTGTGTGTGTAGTTCTAAGGTTTATAGACCGTCCGCCAACTAACACGACAAGTTTCCCTGCCGCGATGGGCACAATAGAGTCTGGTCTGTTCTAGATGGATGCGTTGGTTATGTTGTGCTGCTGCGTCGTCATTTCTATTGTAGATGTGTAGGTGGCTGTTGCTTTCGCTCTGTATAGTCTTCGCTGCGGCGGTGAGTGGTCTGTACTGAACTGGCATGGTGGTCGGCTGCTGGCGTGGTGGTCCTACATCCGCTACTGTGTCCTACATCCTCTACGAGTGGTGACGGTCTTTTTTGGGGCCACACCCATCACAGTATGACCCCTGCGCCGCACACACCACCCGACGTCCTTCCCCCTTGGTTGTCGAATGTAAGCCGAACGGTGAACTATTCCTTCCGGCTCGCGGACAAGACTTCCGGGATCTGTGGACGTCAGATGATGTGTGCTGTGATGGGAAGGCAGGAGACATCTTCACTTTCAGTCAATCAGCAATCCTCCGTTCTTGCAGTAAGACAATATACTGCAAGATAAACGGTGTTCCGGCAGTCCCTGCGGTACGTTCGAGGGCGGTGCGCGGCAAGGATCGACCCACTTGGTCAATCCTCTTTGATTGCTGACTGTGCCCTCTCCGCGACGTGCACGCTGTGAAGATCAGGAGTGGGTTTAATGGTATGCCTGATAGTGGCTCTCAAGTCACATAACCTTACAGTTTAAATAGATTTTGCTATACCAGTAAGTCCATTTGGACTACAAAAGGGTGTTTTGAAGAATTAATTGGCAGAGTAGCCAACAGCCTGACTTTTTTTGTGAACTCTGATGACCTGGATATACATGTTGCATTGTTCATTGAATTTTGTTTCCAGGACAACGGATAACTAGATTTTTTATTTTAATACATTTGAATTCCTAGGTTCAGAATGGACTGACAAAGAAAATGAATGTTTGCAGACATTTGCACTTATTTAATAACTGATAAAAAAAATCTTTGTTCTTTTTATGAAAATATTATATAAATGCATGTACATGTATGTCTATATTTTGCTAAATGTTGAAGGCACAGATACTAGTTTAAAAAAAAGTCATATATATTTAATAGATATATTACCTTTTTTTTTAAACCGGTATCTGTGGTTAAAGGCACATGTGTACCCTAATATCAGTCGATGAATTGAATGTCGTCTTGTTGTTTAACAGCTCGTCAACACCAAGGTTACATGTATAAAGAGCTTCACCAGAGAGACAGGAAGGATACATAGGAAGCTAGGAACCTGTCCAGCCCCTACAAATATATTTCGTTTCATGTCAAATAATACCGGGACAGGATAAATTTACAAGCAGCTTTCGATGAAAACTTATATAAATTCATGTTCTCAAAATTATTTGTTACTAGGAGTAACAACAATGTTAAACATACAGCTTCAACTACAAATTCTTTTGACCCAAATCTGAAGACAACACCATCATATATTCCAATTTCAGACAAAAAAACACTCCAGAACTTGAGGTAAATTAAATATATAATTCAGTTGACAGATAGTTATTTTATTCATTTACTGAATTATGGAATTCATTGGAATTTTTTTTAGTGACTTCATTAATTGATAGGTATGTTTGGATACCATTATAACATATTCACTCACAGTGGTGAGCGGACGAGTGGAATATTCCTGCCCTGGATCAATACAACTGGTATAGGATGTTGGAACCAGCATCTTTAATCTATTCTAATGTACCATAATTGGGTATTTGGAATGGCCATCATATGAGCAAAGATGAGATTTCACTACAGAATACGTCTCCTCAAGAAGAGAAAGTGTCTTTATCCTATGTATATATTTAAATGGTTTTCTATGACTGACATGTACATTTTTCTGTCAGGCATTTAAAACTAGCATTGGATAATTACACAAACATCATTTACATGTGACTACAAAATTAATATATCATCTGGACTGCTGTGAAAATGGACTTAGATAAAGAGCAAAGAGGATGTCAACTACAGAAGAGCTGCATCACAGTGAACAAAAATGTATATCCTGTGCATAGTTCACATCTGTAAGCAGTCAAATCGTTGGATAATCCCAATTATGAATTTAACGGGACACATGGCAATCTTGTTATTTTTTTTATATAAAATCTCCTGGTGTCCTGTCAGGTTTTCTACAAAAGTAACATATATGCAATTATTCACTCATTTATATTAATCAAATTGACTTTGTTTTTGCATATTACTAACTGTTGGTTATAATGCACAAATATTATATTTAAACCTTTGGTCGAATAATAAGAACAAATTAAAACTCAAAATTTAATTTAACTTTATGTCAGACGCTTACAGATAAACACTTCAAGATTGCTGTGTGTCCCTTTAAGACAATGACACTGAAGTGTATGTCGGTCAGTATGAATCTTGCTATCAAAAAGAACAAGAGGTCAATGACCTTGAAGCTCTACTGATTGATTTTGATTTCAGGAAGTAGTCGCTACAAACTTGTTTTTTGAAAATCTATTTTTAGCCATGGTGGCCATCTTGAATTTCCTGCCGACCTGAAATTTTGCTAGGATCAATAAGACATCAAGAGCAACATTCCTGTAAAGTTTCATGAAAATCCGTCAAGTAGTTTCAGAGAAGTAGTCGCTACAAGTTTTCATTATATAACTATGTAAACAAAGATGGCCGCTGACAGCCATGTTTAACATTGAATCAAAATAATGTTCGACTCGGATAACCATCATGTCAAGCTGATCATTTTAGAAAAAGTCCCATATCAATATCTTTTATAGTTTTCAAGAAGTAGTCGCTACAAATTTATTTTTTAAAAATATATTTTTAGCTATGGCGGCCATCTTGAATTTCCGGCCAACCTGAAATTTTGCTAAGATCAATTAGACATCAAGAGCAACATTTGTGTGAAGTTTCATGAAAATCCGTCAAGTAGTTTCAGAGGAATAGTCGCTACAAGTTTACATTATATAACTCTTATGTAAACAAAGATGGCCACTGGCAGCCATGTTTAACGTCGAATCAAAATAATGTTCAACTCGGATAACCATCATGTCATGCTGATCATTTTAGAAAAAGTCCCATATCAATATCTCTTATAGTTTTCAAGAAGTAGTCACTACAAACTTATTTTTTAAAAATCTATTTTTAGCCGAGGTGGCCATCTTGAATTTCCGGCCAACCTGAACTAGGATCAATAAGACATCAAGAGCAATATTCCTGTGAAGTTTCATGAAAATCTGTCAAGTAGTTTCAGAGGAGTAGTCGCTACAAGTTTTCATTATATAACTCTATGTAAACAAAGATGGCCGCTGGCAGCCATGTTTAACGTCGAATCAAAACGATTTTCGACAAGGACCAACCTCATGCCATGCTGATCATTTTAGAAAAAGTCCCATATCAATATCTCTTATAGTTTTCAAGAAGTAGTCGCTACAAACTTATTTTTTAACAAGAGGTCAATGACCTTGAAGCTCTACTGATTGATTTTGATTTCAGGAAGTAGTCGCTACAGACTTGTTTTTTGAAAATCTATTTTTAACCGTGGCGGCCATCTTGAATTTCCGGCCGACCTGAAATTTTGCTAGGATCAATTAGTCATTAAGAGCAACATTCCTGTGAAGTTTCATGAAAATCCGTCAAGTAGTTTCAGAGGAGTAGTTGCTACAAGTTTTCATTATATAACTCTATGTAAACAAAGATGGCCGTTGGTAGCCATGTTTAACGTCAAATCAAAACGATTTTCGACAAGGACCAACATCATGTCATACTGATCATTTTAGAAAAAAGTCCCATATCAATATCTCTTATAGTTTTGAAGAAGTAGTCGCTACAAACTTATTTATTTTAAATATATTTTTAGATGTGGCGGCCATCTTGAATTTCTGGCAGACCTGAAATTTTTATAGGATCAACTAGACATCAAGATCAACATTCCTGTGAAGTTTCATGAACATCCGTCAAGTAGTTTCAGAGGAGTAGTCGCTACAAGTTTTTACTATATAACTCTGTGTAACCAAAGATGGCCACTGGCAGCCATGTTTAACGTCGAATCAAAATAATTTTCCACAAGGATCAACATCATGTCATGCTGATCATTTTAGAAAAAGTCCCATATCAATATCACTTATAGTTTTCAAGAAGTAGTCGCTACAAACTTGTATTTTGAAAATCTATTTTTAGCCATGGCGGCCATCTTGAATTTCCGGCCGACCTGAAATTTTGCTAGGATCAATTAGACATTAAGAGCAACATTCCTGTAAAGTTTCATGAAAATCCGCCAAGTAGTTTCAGAGGAGTAGTCGCTACAAGTTTTTACTATATAACTCTATGTAAACAAAGATGGCCGCTGGCAGCCACGTTTAACGTCGAATCAAAACGATTTTTGATAAGGACCAACATCATGTCATGCTGATCATTTTAGAAAAAGTCCCATATCAATATCACTTATAGTTTTCAAGAAGTAGTCGCTACAAACTTGTATTTTGAAAATTTATTTTTAGCCGTGGTGGCCATCTTGAATTTCCGGCCGACCTGAAATTTTGCTAGGAGCATTTAGACATCAAGAGCAACATTCCTGTGAAGTTTCATGAAAATTTGTCAAGTAGTTTCAGAGGAGTAGTCGCTACAAGTTTTCATAATATAACTCTATGTAAACAAAGATGGCCGCTGGCAGCCATGTTTAACGTCAAATCAAAACGATTTTCGACAAGGACCAACATCATGTCATGCTGATTATTTTAGAAAAAGTCCCATATCAATATCACTTATAGTTTTCAAGAAGTAGTCGCTACAAGCTTGAATTTAAAAAATCTATTTTTAGCTTTGGCGGCCATCTTGGATTTCACATCAACATGAATTTTTGCTAGGATCAACTAGACTTCATGGGCAACATTTCTGTAAAGTTTTATGAATATCCATCCAGTAGTTTCGGAGGAGTAGTCGCTACAAATAAAAGTTAACGGACAGACGGACGGACAGACGGACGGACGGACGACGGACGCCGCACCACGGCATAAGCTCTGCTGATCTCTGATCAGTAGAGCTAAAAATCCTTTTTTAGCCGTGGCGGCCATCTTGAATTTCCGGCCGACCTGAAATTTTGCTAGGATCAATAAGACATCAAGAGCAACATTCCTGTGAAGTTTCATGAAAATTCGTCAAGTAGTTTCAGAGGAGTAGTCGCTACAAGTTTTCATTATATAACTCTATGTAAACAAAGATGGCCGCTGGCAGCCATGTTTAACGTCAAATCAAAACGATTTTCGACAAGGACCAACATCATGTCATGCTGATCATTTTAGAAAATGTCCCATATCAATATCACTTATAGTTTTCAAGAAGTAGTCGCTACAAACTTGTATTTTAAAAATCTATTTTTAGCTTTGGTGGCCATCTTGGATTTCACATCAACATGAATTTTTGCTAGGATCAACTAGACTTCATGGGCAACATTTCTGTAAAGTTTCATGAATATCCATCAAGTAGTTTCAGAGGAGTAGTCACTACAAATAAAAGTTAACGGACAGACGGACGGACGGACAGACGGACGGACGACGGACGCCGCACCACGGCATAAGCTCTGCTGATCTCTGATCAGTAGAGCTAAAAATAGGTGCACTGTGTTTCCTACTGCATGCTCTAAACAAGAGGCCCAAGAGGGCCTGTGGACGCTCTACTTGCTCAAGATAAAGTTTATGTATAAGGGGCCATAAGTCTTTCAAAAATCATTCAACCAGAACATGGCAATAACAGGTGCAACTAGGCTTAGTACTGATCATTCTCGCCAAGATTCGCTGAAATCTGGCAAAGAGTTCAGAAGAGACTAATCTGGACTAATAAGTTTGTGTATTAAAACATTTAAAGGGTCACAACTCTGCCAAAAATCATTCAACCGAAATATGGCGATGATATTCACAACTATAGGCTTGATACTGATCATCCTTGTCAAGTTTCGTCTATATCCAGCCAGGGGTTCAGGAAAATTAGCCTGGAAAAAAAATGTGGTATCAAAATCCTTTAAAGGGTCATAACTCTGCCAAATATCTGTAAACCGGAACACGACAATGACATGCACAACTAGGCTTGGTGCTGATCATCCCTGCAAAGTTTTATTGAAATCTGGCGAGGGGTTCAGGAGAAGTAGATCAGACAAAGTTTGTGTATTGAAACCTTTAAAGGGCCATAATTCTGCCAAAAAAATCATTTAACCGGAATACGTCAATGATGTGCACAACTAGATATAGAATCGATCATCCCTAAAAAGTTTCGTTTAATCCGGCCAGGGGTTCAGGAGAACTAGTCAGAACAAAGTTTGTGTATTAAAACCTTTAAAGGGCTATAACTCTGCCAAAATCATTCAACTGGAACACGGTGACTATGTACAAACTAGGCTTGGTATTGATCATCCCTGCAAAGTTTCAATGAAATCCGGCCAAATGAAGGCCCTTTCGTCTTAATGAGGCCAAGATATAGCATATTTCAGAAAATCAAGGGCCATGACTCCGATGTAAATGGTCCAATCTGGATGGTTTTCCAACTTGTCCAAGCTTTCATTGATATTAACAATCTCGTAAAGTTTCATAAAGATCGCATGAAAAATGAAGGCCCTATCATCTTAACGAGGCAAAATATAGCATTTTAAACTAAATCAAGGGCCAGAACTCATCTGTTACTGGTCCGATCTGGCTCGTTTTCGAAACTGTCTGAGCTGTCATTGATATAAACAATCAGGTAAAGTTTTGTAAAGATCAGATGAAAGATGAAGGCCCTATCGAATTAACGAGGCAAAATATAGCATTTTTAACTAAATCAAGGGCCATAACTCCGCTGTTACTGGTCCGATCTGGCTGGTCTTCGAAAGTGTCCGAGCTTTCATTTATATAAACAATCTGGTAAAGTTTGGTAAAGATCGAATGAAAGATAAAGGCCCTATCGTCTTAACGAGTCAAAATATAGCATTTTTAACTAAATCAAGGGCCATAACTCCGCTGTTAATGGTCCGATCTAGCTGGTTTTCGTAATTGTCCGAGCTTTCATTTATATAAACAATCTGGTAAAGTTTGGTAAAGATTGGATGAAAGATGAAGGCCCTATTGTCTTAATGAGGCAAAATATAGCATTTTTAACTAAATCAAGGGCAATAACTCCGCTGTTACTGGTCTGATCTGGCTGGTTTTTTAACTTGTCCAAGCTTTCATTGATATTAACAATGTGTGCAAGTTTGGTTAAGATCAAATAATAAATGAAGGTGCTAGAGTGTTCATAAGGCTTAATATGGCATTTTTCAGCAAAACAAGGGCCATAACTCCGGTGAAATTATTTCAATCTTGCCGGTTTTCAAACTTGTCCGAGCTTTCATTGATATAAAGACACTGGCAAAGTTAAGTAAAGGTCCAATTAATATTGAAGGCCCTAGAGTATTCACAAGGCAGAAAATAGCATTTTTCAGAAAAAACAAGGGTCATAACTCCGGTGTTACTGATTCGATTTAGTTGGTTTTCGAACTTGTTTGAGCTTTCATTGATATTAACAATCTGTGCAAGTTTGGTAAATATCAAATAATAAATGAATGTGCTAGAGTGTTCACAAGGCAGAAAATGGCATTTTTCCGAAAAAACAAGGGCCATAATTCTGGTGTTACTGACCCAATTTAGCTGATTTTCGAACTTGTCCGAGCTATCATTGGTATTAACAATCTGTGCAAGTTTGGTAACGACCAAATAATAAATGAAGGTGTTAGAGCGTTCACAAGGCAGAAAATAGCAATTTTCAGAAAAAACAAGGGCCATAACTCCGGTGTAACTGATCCGATTTGGCTGGTTTTCAAACTTGTCCGCGCTTTCATTGATATTAACAATCTGTGCAAGTTTGGTAAAGATCAAATAATAAATGAAGGTGCTAGAGTGTTCACAAGGCTTAATATGGCATTTTTCAGCAAAACAAGGGCCATAACTCCGGTAAAATTTATCCGATCCGGCTGGTTTTCAAACTTGTCCGAGCTTTCATTGATATAAAGACACTGGCAAAGTTTCGTAAAGATTCGATTAATAATGAAGGCCCTAGAGTGTTCACAAGGCAAAAGTTAACAGACGGACGACGGACAACTCGCCATCCCATAAGCTCTGCTGGCCTTCGGCCAGTAGAGCTAAAAAACATAGTGTAGGTCAGTAGGCATTCGTTTTCCTTTTTTTTAAGCAAGATATTGTGAGATTCTATTTATCACATAAAACCCATAAAAGTTGATGATATCATACAACATGAAAGTTTCTCTGTGATGTTGTCAGTTTAGGACACTTTAATAAACATAGTTATACCACCAGTGCTCAGGGAATTACAGAAAATATAGAATGGTATTACCGTTATGTTGCACAATTTCTTTATTTTTTCGTTTTTGCATAAAAAGTTTAGGTTTGCTCTGTTGAGCATTAGGATCAGTTATTGTATGTTTAAGCAATTAACTTGATCTAAGATGGCCCCAAATATTAATATATGTTTGTAGGTTAGACTTTAGTTAATACTTACAATTGTCATGCAAGTCTGTTCTGTCTTCTATGTGATAGGAAATCCATGGGCAGATGTATTTGATGAAATACATTGTAGAAATAACATGCTTATCCCAAATCACTATCCAATCGCAAATGCAGAACTTAAATACACAGTTGCGAGATGGATAGTTTCATGTGATAGCAAGAGGTCATGACTATGTCCCCTTGCCAGATGGATAGTTTCATGTGATAGCAAGAGGTCATGACTATGTCCCCCTTCCTTTATGGTCTGGCACAAATGCTGGCTGCTGTTATCACCTAATGAGTATCTGTCCTGGTTTCTTGCAGAACGAGATGCTAAAGATATAAAATATATGGCAAGTATTGGTACATGTACATTATCACTGTGTAGTAGGTACATGTACATTATTACTGTGTAGGAGGTATAATGAAGAATGAGTTCTTTCGTTCTACTGATACTGAACACAATCAATTTTAATTTAATATCATGGCAGCCTCATTTCAGAGAAGGATTTGTGAGTTTTTTGTATCACTGATTAACACAGACATTCAGTGAGATCGTTCATATGCATATGGAGTAGTGTGTTTGTGACTTAACAAACACCTGCTTCTTTTCCTTCTATAACAGGTGCCGACATTCGGAATTACGGCTTTTTTCTTTCTTTTTTTTTTGTAAGCATTTTTCCCTCTTCCTTTCTCAATATTGTTTCATGATACATATACATCATAATTATTATGCTGACAAATTGTAAATTTGTTTTAACAAATTATGTATGCATTGAGTTTTGAATTTAATAACGTGTTAACAATTAATATTGCAATGCTTTTTTTTTTTTACAAATTAGACAGTTATCACACTTTTTTTTCCACAAAAGTCCAGACTAGGGAAGCTTCACAATTTTTAGAAAAGAAGTCCTGAGAGATTGGGTTCAAGTCCCGGTTGAGTCAATTTTTTCACCACCTGTTATACATGTACCAACGATCAATAATCTACAACATAGTTTTCTAAAACAACTTGTCACTCTGAATAACATACACTTACTGTGACTTAGTGACGACACAACACCTACCTGCTACTGTACATATATATACAGAGGCATAACGTTACCTTGAATATACCAAATTAAACGCTGTATCATAAACAGAAAGCAATAGCATTCATTTAAAAAATATATATTCTGCGATGAAAGGGGAAGGGGACTCTTTGCTTTGCCCTCTACCCACCCCCCGCCAATAATTAGAGAAAAATAATTGTTACTTTTTTCCTATATAATGTTGTATGTATTGATGTCACTGAAATGAATGACATTGTTGTTTTATTTTGCTTGTAAAATAGTTTAAGAAGTCTGTCTCCTCCCAACAATAATTCAAACATACTTTTTTCTAAATGGTTTTGCTTGCCAAATGTTTTCTCTGAAAAAGTCCCCCCCCCCCACCCCCCAACCCTCTTCTCCCCACCCCTCCAATAACTGAAACGTTCGTTCCTACGACTATGTACCCGACAATATCAAATATGGGCCATGTAAACAGAAGGTGGGTGGGTTATGACAAATCATAAAACCTGACTTAAGCAGTGGCAGAAAAACAATAACGTGGCTCCTGGAGTTTCTACGATAGAATTTGCAGCAACTCTGCAGTTCAGGGTGAGAAGGTTCTAGGCCCATTTTCCATGTTTTATCTCGATGTACATGGAAGATGAGCCTGGCATGTTCATACCTTTTAGGCACCATATAACCTTTTCATGTGTTGGTGCGCCTTAAAACCCCAATTCAATTCAATTCTGACTTAACTTCCTTATTTATACGCCTATAGACATGAAATCGGTTTTAAATCAAAGAACAGACAATATGCTTTCCACCAAACAAATTATAGGAGAAGGAGACGCCTATTTTAGTTTCCATCGACGATAAAGCATGTTGTTGACACCTACCTGCAGATTCGACCCGCCATCACAACATTGGTGCAAATATCTTATTTAAAGCATTCTTTACTCAAAAATTATGTGAATCAGATTGTACCTTAGCGCATCGATCCCTCACCTCGGTCAGAGTTATTATAGTATACTTTTGAAAATAATTTACTTCAGATAGAACTACGTACTTAAAATCATAACATGTCCCGCTGCACTTTGACCCACAATGCCACCAGCCATTGCCTGACCCCACGAAGAGAGAGTAGCGAGCGCAGTAGGGAAAGGGTACCAGACTAGTTTCTATACAACTCTATGTAAACAAAGATGGCCCCTGGCGGCCATGTTTGACATCGAATCAAAAGAATTTTGTCTAGGACCAACTACATGCCATGCCAGTCATTTTAGTAAGGTTCCAAATCAATAACACTTATGGTTTTTGAAAATCAGTCGCCACAAACTTGTATTTTTAAAATCTATTTTTTAGCCATCGCGGCCATATTGTATTTCTGGCTGACCTGAATTATGCTAGAATCAACAAGACATCAAGAGCAACATTCCTGTGAAGTTCATAAAATCCGTCAAGTAGTTTCAGGAGGTCGCCGCAAGTTTTTTCTATAGAACTCTATGCCATGCAAACAAAGATGGCCGCTGGTAACCATGTTTAATGTCGAATCAAAATAATTCTCAACAAGGACCAACATCATGTCATGCTGATCATTTTAGAAAAGTCCCATATCAATTAATATCGATTATAGTTTTCAAGAAGTAGTCGCTACAAAATTGTGTTTTTAACAAGAGGTCAATGACCTTGAAGCTACACTGATAGGTTTTTGATAGCTAGATCAGCATTCCTGTGAAGTTTCATGAAAATCTGTCAAGTAGTTTCAGAGGAGGAGTCGCTACAAGTTTTCATTATATAACTCTATGTAAACAAAGAAAATCCTTCGAGAAGTTTCAGAGGAGTAGTTGCTACAAGTTTTTACTATATAACGCTATGTAAACAAAGATGGCCGCTGGCAGCCAATGTTTAATGACGAATCAATATGAGTTTCGACAAGGACCAACACCATGTCATACTGATCATTTTATAAAAATTCTCATATCAATATCACTTGAGTTTTCAAGAAGTAGTCGCTACAAAGCTGTCGTGGCCATCTTGAATTTTTGGCCGACCTAAAATGTTGCTAGAATCAACTAGATATCAAGAGCAACATTCCTGTTTAGTTTCATGAAAATCCGTCAAGTAGTTTCAAAGTAGTCGCTACACGTTTTTATTATATAACTCTATGCAAACAAAGATGGCCGCTGGCAACCATGTTTAATGTCGAATCGAACCTTTTAAGGACGACAAATATACCCCTGCTACCAGTCCCCACACACCCAATTCCCCACCCTACCATTTGACTAAAGATTGAGTGGAATGGGATTTTCATGATCAGATATTGGTGGCCTTGTCCTTTGACCTACTGACCTCAAAACCAATAGGGGTCATCCTCTCACCACAAGAAGTTCACCTATGAAGTTTCATGAGCTTTTTTCATTATTGGATGAGTGTTTCCGCGAGAGCGCGTTTCTTGGCGCACTAAAATGATCGGCGATGCGACATAAATCAGCTTGTGAGTTTTTCGTGACGCAATGAAATTGACTAGGCTAGAAATGAAATACCCGTCAAATTATCGTCACGTCAAATTATCGTCATAATACTTTCTTGAAAAGCTTCAAATGTAAGAAATCACGACGGACTGAACTTATTTCTATTTAAATCTTGGTCTATATTTAAAACAGGAAAAACTAATACCTGTACTTTCGTGTTATTGTCATCGTCATATCGATCATATTACATCTTATAATTTCATTACAATTTACTGTTATTATGCTAATCAGAATTAAGCTTTTGTTATGTTTCATTATGTTTTTCTTTTACGGTGATTATAATGCCATCTTTGTGGGCCATGATTGGTAACTAAAGTTATTCATTCTTGGTCTATTTTTAGAACAGGTTAAACTAATGTCTGTACTTTCCGCGTTATTGTCGTCATCATATGTGTGTGGGTTTCAGTAGGTAGACGCTTATATAAAAACAATAGCAAATAAAAGCGCGTAGATAATCACGATACGGCCGCTAAAATGGCAGACGAACCCAAAATGAAACATAACGCTGGTTAAATGGACACATGGCAATCTTGAATTTTTTTAGATTTCGCGGCGTCCCGTTAGTTTTCCTATATAACATGCATAATAGTATAAACCAAATTATTTTTGTATATATTACTGACTTTTGATAATACTGCACTAATAATATATTTCAACATTTGGTAAATTGAAAATACAGCGTTTTTATTTAATGATATTGTAACAACACAACACACACGTGACAAAGTTTGTATAGTTTATTAAGATGTATATCCAAGTGATCGTATAGTTTTTATTAACAATTAATAGTTGATGTAAGCAAGTTCAGTTCAAATACAAAGTTAATCAGTTACTTAAAGCTACAAAGTCCCTATATCAATCGATTTCTTCTTTGTAGGCGTGTCTTTATTTGTAACTTCATGTTCACTAGCTCATGTCGAAATCGGGTATTTAAGCGAGCAAATATAGCACATGAAATCATTTACTGTATATACATCGACCAGTGCACACCGTACCTATACACAGGTAACAGTAAATTTTACCGAAAAAAAAAAGTTAGCTTCTTTCGGGGCTCAAACACACGACCTTCTGATTTCAAGTCCTGTGCTCTATCCACTGAACTACAACGCTACTTGAGAAACTAGTATACAATCTACCATTTATTATGAGGCAAAATAACTTAACATATTTGAACGCAACTAAAGATGGATCAATAAATATGCAGTCCATATTGTCGCACATGTAAATTAACATTGCCTGGTGTAATACTGTATCTTATCAATATGAAACTAATACTTCGTCTCAAATCAATCATACATCGACTTGTTATTTAGCGCTTGATGAGTTTGTGTGCACGCTCTTCTACGTAATGCCTATTTAGTGTTATAATTGCTACAAAATACCAATAAATAGCAGTGGTCTAGAGGTTCAGTGTACATATTTCAAATCTTACAAGTGCAAGGCTGTGGTTCAAATCCCGTTCCGGGCAACTATTTTTTATCACCATATATTTGTCGATGTTACCTGTACGGAGGCTAAATAAAAATGTGAAATTTTACGTATAGATTTCTCCTTATATACCGACTTTTTGGGTGTTCGTCGATTTGAAACTACTTCACACGTGACTCATTCATATTCATGAGTTATTAGCAGTTAAAATAGGGACTGTACAGCTTTAACCCCACTATACGAATCCTATTTCTGCAGGATGTCGAATCTTAAGTTAAGTATCACTACTATGATGATTATACATTGGTCAACATTTGATTGGTCAATTGAATGACACTACTTAATGAGGAAACAAAAGCATCCTATGTCTTTTGATAACTAAAGTTCAAATATCATCCATGTCCTGGTATACAGGATGGTGTCACTTAACCACTTATGAACATGTATAATTCAATGGCTAGATTCTACCAGTTATAGAAATATAATATCAGCATTAGTAAAATACCCATAAACGAGAAATGATGATGTATAAGTTAAGTCCCCCATGCATGACTCTGTTACAATATACAAGCCGGTTTAAAGTCAAAATGTTCCTTGATAAATAAGTAGAGATGCCAATATTGATGCTGGATAAAAACATCAAGATTGCCGTGCGTCCCTTTAACTTCCTTTTTTTTGCTGACCAATCCACCGAAAAAGATGTCTTATCAACTAATAATGCATGTCTATCTGACATCACATGGTCTATTCATCAAAATGCATGTCCAAAAAATATGACCCCTATATTTACAAAATGACCCCCAGTTAATTCCATAGCGGGTCAATGTTGACCCTTAAACATTTTGAGTCCTGCAGAAACACTGTTGGATGCCGGTGACCTTGGCCTTTGGCAGTTCACCCATGAAGTTTCATGAGATTTGCTTCAGGGGGAGAGGAGTTATGGTGCAGACAAGATTTTTAATAATCGGGTCCCGGTGACCTTGACCTTTGACCTACTGACTTTAAAATCAATAGGGGTCATCCTCTCACCACAGGCAGTTCAAGTCTGAAGTTTAATGATATTTGCTTTAGGCTTAAAAGAAAAAAGTGTTTGTTTCCGCTAACCCGACCGACCCTATTATTTAGCCGCCGACCCTAACTTTTTTTATTGCAAAAAAAACACAAGAGGTCAATGACCTTGAAGCTCTACTGATTGATTTTGATTTCAGGAAGTAGTCGCTACAAACTGTTTTTTTGAAAATCTATTTTTAGCCGTGGTGGCCATCTTGAATTTCCGGCCGACCTGAAATTTTGCTAGGATCAATTAGACATCAAGAGCAACATTCCTGTGAAGTTTCATGAAAATCCGTCAAGTAGTTTCAGAGGAGTAGTCGCTACAAGTTTTCATTATATAACTCTATGTAAACAAAGATGGCCACTGACAGCCATGTTTAACATTGAATCAAAATAATGTTCGACTCGGATAACCATCATGTCATGCTGATCATTTTAGAAAAAGTCCCATATCAATATCTCTTATAGTTTTCAAGAAGTAGTCGCTACTAACTTATTTTTTAAAAATCTATTTTTAGCCATGGTGGCCATCTTGAATTTCTGGCCGACCTGAAATTTTGCTAAGATCAATTAGACATCAAGAGCAACATTCAGGTGAAGTTTCATGAAAATCCGTCAAGTAGTTTCAGAGGAGTAGTCGCTACAAGTTTAACATTATATAACTCTTATGTAAACATACATGGCCACTGGCAGCCATGTTTAACGTCGAATCAAAATAATGTTCGACTTGAATAACCATCATGTCATGCTGATCATTTTAGAAAAAGTCCCATATCAATATCACTTATAGTTTTCAAGAAGTAGTCGCTACAAACTTGTATTTTGAAAATCTATTTTTAGCCATGGCGGCCATCTTGAATTTCCGGCCGACCTGAAATTTTGCAAGGATCAATTATACATCAAGAGCAACATTCGTGTGAAGTTTCATGAAAATCTGTTAAGTATTTTCAGGGGAGTAGTCGCTACAAGTTATCATTATATAACTCTATGTAAACAAAGATGGCCACAGGCAGCCACGTTTAACGTCGAATCAAAATAATGTTCGACTCGGATAACCATTTTGTCATGCTGATAATTTTAGAAAAAGTCCCATATCAATATCTCTTATAGTTTTCAAGAAGTAGTCGCTACAAACTTATTTTTTAAAAACCTATTTTTAGATTTGGCGGCCATCTTGGATTTCACATCTACATGAATTTTTGCTAGGATCAACTAGACTTCATGGGCAACATTTCTGTAAAGTTTTATGAATATCCATCCAGTAGTTTCAGAGGAGTAGTCGCTACAAAAAAAAAGTTAACGGACAGACGGACGGACAGACAGACGGACGGACGACGGACGCCGCACCACGGCATAAGCTCTGCTGATCTCTGATCAGTAGAGCTAATAATAATAATAAAAAAAAAATATATATATAATAATAAAAAGTTGGAACCCATGTACCAAGGTTTCCTATGGATAATGGAGATAAAAAATAACAAGAGGTCAATGACCTTGAAGCTCTACTGATTGATTTTGATTTCAGGAAGTAGTCGCTACAGACTTGTTTTTTGAATTATTTTTAGCCGTGGCGGCCATCTTGAATTTCCGGCCGACCTGAAATTTTGCTAGGATCAATTAGACATCAAGAGCAACATTCCTGTGAAGTTTCATGAAAATCCGTCAAGTAGTTTCAGAGGAGTAGTCGCTACAAGTTTTCATCATATAACTTTATGTAAACAAAGATGGCCACTGGCAGCCATGTTTAACGTCGAATCAAAATAATGTTTGACTCTGATAACCATCATGTCATGCTGATCATTTTACAAAAAGTCCCATATCAATATCACTTATAGTTTTCAAGACGTAGTCGCTACAAACTTCTTTTTTTAAAAATCTATTTTTAGCTGTGGCGGCCATCTTGAATTTCTGGCCGATCTGAAATTTTGCTAGGATCAATTAGACATTAAGAGCAACATTCCTGTAAAGCTTCATGAAAATCCACTAAGTAGTTTCAGAGGAGTAGTCGCTACAAGTTTTTACTATGTAAACAAAGATGGCCGCTGGCAGCCATGTTTAACGTTTAATCAAAACAATTTTTGACAAGGACCAACATCATGTCATGCTGATCATTTTAGAAAAAGTCCCATATCAATATCACTTATACTTTTCAAGAAGTAGGTAGTCGCTACAAACTTGTATTTTGAAAATTTATTTTTAGCTGTGGCGGCCATCTTGAATTTCCGGCCGACCTGAAATTTTGCTAGGATCAATTAGACATCAAGAGCAACATTCCTGTGAAGTTTCATGAAAATCCGTCAAGTAGTTTCAGAGAAGTAGTCGCTACAAGTTTTCATTATATAACTCTATGTAAACAAAGATGGCCGCTGGCAGCCATGTTTAACGTCGAATCAAAACGATTTTCGACAAGGACCAACATCATGTCATGCTGATCATTTTAGAAAAAGTCCCATATCAATATCACTTATAGTTTTCAAGAAGTAGTCGCTACAAACTTGTTTTTTAAAAACCTATTTTTAGATCTGGCGGCCATCTTGAATTTCACATCAACATGAATTTTTGCTAGGATCAACTAGACTTCATGGGCAACATTTCTGTAAAGTTTCATGAAAATCCATTCAGTAGTTTCAGAGGAGTAGTCGCTACAAAAAAAAGTTTACGGACAGACGGACGGACAGACGGACGACGGCATAAGCTCTGCTGATCTCTGATCAGTCGAGCTAAAAATAAACAAATATTCCTCCAGTGAGATTTAAACCCACGACCCGTGGGGTTTCCAGTGTACATTATCAAATATTGAAAAAGGGCCATAACCATGTATTATCTAGGTATTAATACCTTTCCCAGTATTTTTTATCATAATATTAAAGTGTGTTTTCATTAACTAAAATAAGGTCATTAATAATAAAACAAGAGGTCAATGACCTTGAAGCTCTACTGATCGATTTTGATTTCAGGAAGTAGTCGCTACAAACTGTTTTTTTGAAAATCTATTTTTAGCTGTGGTGGCCATCGTGAATTTCCGGCCGACCTGAAATTTTGCTAGGATCAATTAGACATCAAGAGCAACATTTCTGTGAAGTTTCATGAAAATCCGTCAAGTAGTTTCAGAGGAGTAGTCGCTACAAGTTTTCATTATATAACTCTATGTAAACAAAGATGGCCACTGACAGCCATGTTTAACATTGAATCAAAATAATGTTCGACTCCGATAACCATCATGTCATGCTGATCATTTTAGAAAAAGTCCCATATCAATATCTCTTATAGTTTTCAAGAAGTAGTCGCTACAAACTTATTTTTTAAAAATCTATTTTTAACTGTGGCGGCCATCTTGAATTTCCGGCCGACCTGAAATTTTTCTAGGATCAACTAGACATCAAGAGCAACATTCCTGTGAAGTTTCATGAACATCCGTCAAGTAGTTTCAGAGGAGTAGTCGCTACAAGTTTTTACTATATAACTCTATGTAACCAAAGATGGCCACTGGCAGCCATGTTTAACGTCGAATCAAAATAATTTTCCACAAGGATCTACATCATGTCATGCTCATCATTTTAGAAAAAGTCCCATATCAATATCACTTATAGTTTTCAAGAAGTAGTCGCTACAAACTTATTTTTTAAAAATCTATTTTTAGCTGTGACGGCCATCTTGAATTTCCGGCCGACCTGAAATTTTTTTAGGATCAATTAGACATCAAGAGCAACATTCCTGTAACGTTTCATGACAATCCGCCAAGTTGTTTCAGAGGAGTAGTCGCTACAAGTTTTTACTATATAACTCAATGTAAACAAAGATGGCCGCTGGCAGCCATGTTTAACGTCGAATCAAAACGATTTTCGACAAGGATCAACATCATGTCATGCTGATCATTTTAGAAAAAGTCCCATATCAATATCACTTATAGTTTTCAAGAAATAGTCGCTACAAACTTGTATTTTGAAAATCTATTTTTAGCCATGGCGGCCATCTTGAATTTCCGGCCGTCCTGAAATTTTGCTAGGATCAATTAGACATCAAGAGCAACATTTTTGTGAAGTTTCATGAAAATCCGTCAAGTAGTTTCAGAGGAGTAGTCGCTACAAGTTTTCATTATATAACTCTATGTAAACAAAGATGGCCGCTGGCAGCCACGTTTAACGTCGAATCAAAACGATTTTTGATAAGGACCAACATCATGTCATGCTGATCATTTTAGAAAAAGTCCGATTTCAATATCACTTATAGTTTTCAAGAAGTAGTCGCTACAAACTTGCATGAAAATCTATTTTTAGCCATGGCGGCCATCTTGAATTTCCGGCCGACCTGAAATTTTGCTAGGATCAATTAGACATCAAGAGCAACATTTCTGTGAAGTTTCATGAAAATCCATCAAGTAGTTTCAGAGGAGTAGTCGCTACAAGTTTTCATTATATAACTCTATGTAAACAAAGATGGCCGCTGGCAGCCATGTTTATCGTCAAATCAAAACGATTTTCGACAAGGACCAACATCATGTCATGCTGATCATTTCAGAAAAAGTCCCATATCAATATCACTTATAGTTTTCAAGAAGTAGTCCCTACAAACTTGTATTTAAAAAATCTATTTTTAGCTTTATCAACATGAATTTTTGCTAGGATCAACTAGACTTCATGGGCAACATTTTTGTATAGTTTTATGAATATCCATCCAGTAGTTTCAGAGGAGTAGTCGCTACAAATAAAAGTTAACGGACAGACGGACGGACAGACAGACGGACGGACGGACGACGGACGCTGCACCACGGCATAAGCTCTGCTGATCTCTGATCAGTAGAGCTAAAAATAAATAAAAATAAACAGTATTGCCTACCTACCTACCCTATTTTTTTTGAAACCGTTAGCGTAAACAAACTTTTTTATTTTTGGCCTTAGTGGGAGATGAATTATGGAGCGGACAAGGTTTTTCATTATCAGGTCATGGTGACCTTGACCTTTGACCTACGGACCTCAATTTCAATAGGGGTCATCCTCTCATCACAGGCAGTCCACCCATGATGTTTTATGAGATTTGCTTCAGGGAAAGAGGAGTTATGGAACGGACGTTTTCATTATCAGGTCACGGTGACCTTGACCTTTGATCTACTAACCTCAAAATCAATAGGGGTCATCCTCTCACCACAGCAGTTATGAGATTTGCTTCAGGGGGAGAGGAGTTATAGAGCGGACAAGGTTGCGTCTACAGACAGAAGGGTGAAACCAGTATACCCACCTAAACTTCGTTTATCGAAAAGGCCTCTAAAAAACTTTATTTTTGCTGCTTTAAAAGATATTTTGTCAATATGCCATATATATATGGTAAAAAAGGTGCGATGACGTCATCGTTCCAAGATGTCTGCCACCATTTATGTTTCTTTCCAAATTTTCAATAGGTCATATCTCCTTTAGTTTTCATGGCATTTTGATAATTCTTTCAGCTTTTTTCATGTCTTTCAGAGCCCTTTTAAATACATCGTGTTTGAAAATAGTACATGTTCCCCTTTAACAGAAGAAGTTTCCCTTGCATGAAGCTATGTAGAATGACATACCCTTCAGAGGACAGAAGCCAGATATGTAGAATGACATATCCTTCAGAGGACAGAAGCCAGATATGTAGAATGACATACCCTTCAGAGGACAGAAGCCGGATATGTAGAATGACACCCTTCAGAGGACAGAAGCCAGATATGTAGAATGACATACCCTTCAGAGGACAGAAGCCAGATATGTAGAATGACACCCTTCAGAGGACAGAAGCCAGATATGTAGAATGACATACCCTTCAGAGGACAGTAGCCAGATATGTAGAATGACATACCCTTCAGAGGACAGAAGCCAGATATGTAGAATGGCATACCCTTCAGAGGACAGAAGCCAGATATGTAAAATGACATACCCTTCAGAGGACAGAAGCCAGATATGTAGAATGACACCCTTCAGAGGACAGAAGCCAGATAGAAGCCTGATATGTAGAATGACATACCCTTCAGAGGACAGAAGCCAGATATGTAGAATGACACCCTTCAGAGGACAGAAGCCAGATATGTAGAATGACATACCCTTCAGAGGACAGAAGCCAGATATGTAGAATGACATACCCTTCAGAGGACAGAAGCCAGATATGTAGAATGACATACCCTTCAGAGGACAGAAGCCAGATATGTAGAATGACACCCTTCAGAGGACAGAAGCCAGATATGTAGAATGACATACCCTTCAGAGGACAGAAGCCAGATAGAAGCCTGATATGTAGAATGACATACCCTTCAGAGGACAGAAGCCAGATAGAAGCCAGATATGTAAAATGACATACCCTTCAGAGGACAGAAGCCAGATAGAAGCCTGATATGTAGAATGACATACCCTTCAGAGGACAGAAGCCAGATAGAAGCCAGATATGTAGAATGACATACCCTTCAGAGGACAGAAGCCAGATAGAAGCCTGATATGTAGAATGACATACCCTTCAGAGGACAGAAGCCAGATAGAAGCCTGATATGTAAAATGACATACCCTTCAGAGGACAGAAGCCAGATAGAAGCCTGATATGTAGAATGACATACCCTTCAGAGGACAGAAGCCAGATAGAAGCCTGATATGTAGAATGACATACCCTTCAGAGGACAGAAGCCAGATAGAAGCCTGATATGTAGAATGACATACCCTTCAGAGGACAGAAGTCAGATAGAAACCAGATATGTAGAATGACATACCCTTCAGAGGACAGAATCCAGATATGTAGAATGACATACCCTTCAGAGGACAGAAGCCAGATAGAAGCCTTATATGTAGAATGACATACCCTTCAGAGGACAGAAGCCAGATAGAAGCCTGATATGTAGAATGACATACCCTTCAGAGGACAGAGGACAGACAGCACATCCCTTTAAAGTGATACTCGAAACATGAAATAACTATGAAACAGTTGTCAACATTTCTGAAACAAAAACAAAGACAAGTTTATGGTATTAATTGAATTATAAAACTACCATAACATGCCAAGTTCGCTGGATAACAACCATTTTTACACAGGAAAAAGCCATCCAAAATTTAAATTGTATAATTAATGCAAGACTGCCTTTCAGTTCCTACTGAAATAAGAGAATATAGGACTATAGCTTGTTCTCATTATAAGCATAGATGAGATGAATGACCTTCAGTGTGACCTTGACCTGAACATACCAACACTGGTGTTAGCTTCTACACATCAGATTGGTCTATAGATAGCTTACGACAACATTACAATTGCAATATACTCAACTTGCCTTAATCCACGAACGGAAAAACTTCCCCAAATACCCTTCCCGGGACTCCCGGCACCAAGGGCGCCGCCAAATACACCCGTACAAGCAAGAGTCACACAGAGTTACTTCCTCTTTCCGTCGTGGCTTCCTTCGAGAGGTTGATAAATCGACGGTATCAAAATATTTGTTCTTTTTCCACGTAACAAACGGTTTTAATGTTTTATAACTTTAATTTTACTTCCCATATGTTATTTTCTTACGAGTTTATAACCGTAATTGGTGTTTCTTACACCTATTTTTCTATCTTTACGCTGTTATTTCAGACCGCATTTCGTAAACAAAAACACATGCGATCTACTTCCGGTTTACCAACCTTTGTAAATTCTATCGGAATTATGGCTGTTAACTTCTGTTAGGAGTTTGGAAATTGACACCTGAACGTAGGCAGTACTTGCTTCGGCAGTATATTTATTTTACCTTTCCTACTCGTGTCAACACGCCAGTAAATGGTTTTAAATAAAAATAATAGCAGTTCGTGTTTATAGCACGTTTTTCTGCCATTCTCATTCTTTATTTTAGTGTGCAATGTCGGATGCTAATACGCTACTGCTGGTTGGGGATTCATGCTCTAGTAAGAATACGGTTCCTCCTCTCTTACTGGGCATCCCAACCAAGCAGTTAGTATCAGGCGAGATACTACCTGGGATTGGAAAGGTCGCCCAAACGGAGGTTCGTCCTCCTGACGGTGATGTCTCCCAACCCAGGCATAAGCGTTCCCATATCGCCCAAACGGAGGTTCGTCCTCCTGACGGTGATGTCTCCCAACCCAGGCATAAGCGTTCCCATACCCATCTTCTAATAGAAGTTAACAGCCATAAATTGTTGGATTTTTGTTTTGTTTGTTATATAATTACAGTTGGTGCATTTAAACCACCTTCTGCTGTTATTCTATATTTCAGTAACAGCAATGTATGTGTTTTCAGTCACCGGTTGGCTAGAGCTGGCCCACAGAAAAAGGCCCTTGGCCCTTCTGTGTCTCAGAGCTACCCTTCCAAAGAAGTGACTTAGTATCTAGCCCTTCCTAGTTAAAGGTTGTTTGCCAGATACTACCTGGGATGGGGAATGCCAACCAAAACGAAGGCTCATCGTCCTTCTGAGGTGAAGGCTCCCAATCCAGGCAATCCGAACTCACATACATGTAATATAGACGGGTCCTGCTCCAGGTGAAAGCAGTGGAGACCACCTAAATGAAGGCTACTCGTCCTTCGGAGCTCAATAGCCGCTTAGCTCACTCTATGACTATCGACTATCTCGCGCTCACTAAAGAAAGTCCCGTACCCCACCCACTCCTGCTCCAAGCCACCAGGTAGTGCGGGGGTCACGCCGACTCCAAACTCTCTGCCTCATGGGTAATCTGAAGGTCCTCAGAACAATTCACTCCTCCAGGTCACCTTTCAGAGAGTCAACACACAGAGGGCGGTCTAGGAGCAACCGTCACCTGTCTAGAGACAGCTCAGGTAATTCTTCCCAGATGAAATTTATGCTTTTCAAGCACAGCCCAGGGCCGGAAGGGTATTCTTACTGTATTCAATACCGGTGTTATGGTTAGAGCTACCTAACTAAGCATGTAGTTCTTCTGAAGGTCTCTACTATTATAAAACCAGACTAGTAGTCTTGAGGAAAGCTAAATACGACTTCTTTCTCTGGTATGGGAAGAGGACTTGGGTTTCTGTGTTGGTACTCGCATGTAAGGGGAAATTCCTGTCATGGGTCACATTTATCTGTTATTATAATTTCTTACGTGTTGTATTATCACAGATTGAATAGAATAGAATATTGTATTGTAATATTCATAACAATGTGAACATGACAATGAACTAACAGGAAATCAAATCATATGATAGCAATTTAGACAAATATATGGATTAGCTGTCAGGATGACCGAGTGGTCTAAGGTGCCAGACTCAAGGTAATACCTTCACATGCTAGTGTTCTGGTCCACGACTGTAGGCGCGGGTTCAGATCCCACTTCTGACACATACTTTTAACATACAAGTAAAATGTGTAAGGGACACTTTCCTTGTTCTTCCTTTCAGTGTTATGTCAGAAACACTTACCAACAATAGGACAGAGACCTCTTTAGGAAATCATACTTTCCTAGATGGTGCTCTCGAATGGGATAGGCTTTTTTATTTTGATACGGATGTCATACCTTCCTACTGACAGGGCCCTCTATCAGGCTGAAGGAAATGATAACCATTCCAAGAGTGAAGTTATCTAGTAGCCGGCTGGTTAGACAGAAAATCTACAATCAGAGAAGGTAAATTACCAAAGTCTTATCTCTGATTCTGATTTAATAGCCTGCCTGGAGGTATTCCAACCTCAAATAGAAACTTATTCTTTTGTCGAACAGAATCACCCTATTTTCCAAGTTGTAACATTTGTAAACACTTCTTAAGCATTGTCTACCTATGTTCTCGATTTTAGAACCTTATTAAATGCTTTCGTATCTTTTGAATAACTCTGCGTTTACTAAAAATCGTTAAGAGTATTTAAATTTAAAGTATTCTCCTCTCGTGGTTTTACTAATACCCACTACAGGAGTGTGATACCTGTCTTTAACTAAAGATTCTTAGTGAATTACTTTTCTTTTCTGTCCTTATGGACTTAACTACAGAACTAGTTTTGCAGGTAACCTCGTTAGAAGTCGGTACCTACTGTCGAGGTCCGTCGCAAGAATTGATCTAGATCAAGGATGATTTTAGTGACTACGGCTTCTGCGTCATGGTCTAATAATTATGGTAAGTATTCATGACCTTCGCCATAGCGTTCATAGATTTCAGCGTTAATTGTAGCCACAGTCTTAAAGAAGTAAATCAGTTTATTTCTTTATGTATATTGTTTTCCTTTATCAGGACACCTAATTCAACTTATACTATCGCCTTGTTGAGTACTGTTTGTGGCAGGACTAATAGAATTCAGATATAATTCTCTTATATTTATCCATGTTGATATTTATCCATGTTGCTGTTCATATACTTATGTAGGACAAGTAACTCCGCAACTGTTTCCTGCCCTGGTTACGGTTTAGTAGATGATTTTTGCGGGTCTATGGGTTATGCTCATCAGACTTGCAGGTATATGAGCATTTATTTTATTTAGCGCCGGTAGTATTTATATCAAGGGGTGTCATTAAGAGGTAGGCAGGTAATTCGCCCTGCTACTTAGACTTTTCTACCCGGCTAATATGAATACTTTTACTAATATTGTATACTAGTAACTATCAAATACCCGGCTACTTTGCTCTGTGGGCCTCTTACTTGAAAAGTTAATGATATCTATGTATATCACCACCTTTTTTGAGGTAGGTTATATTAATTATATTAATTATTTACAGTGGCAGATGCTGTTTTATACTATTGCACATGCAGTTGCTGGCTGAGTCTTCCTTTTGCTGGTAAGTTGATATGGGGGACTCCCGTGGCTGAGTGGTTAGTCTCTTACTTGAAATCACTACCACTCACCTCTGTTTTATAATGGCGTCCCGGTTAGCTCAGTTGGTAGAGCTTTCGCCCTGTAAGGGAGGAGTCCGGTTTTCGTGTCCCATACCAGCCACTAAGACAACTGGCATCTTGTTTTATTGTGGATATTATGATATACCTTATATCTCATTGTTTGTGTTTCTTGTGAAATATCGACAATGACGTAATGCCGCTGTTGACGTTTTGTCATCTCTGTGTAAGCACATTATGTTTTGCTTCTTAAGTATCAAGGTGAGAGTACATAATAAATTATTAATAGAATTATTTTTGGTTTGTCGTGAATATAGGAAATTTCTTCTGAGAAATAAACTTATTTTCACCAGAGCCTTAGCACGAGTGAATTATGCGTGTTTCCTCACTTATATACCTGCGGGTTTTTTGGGATTACCCTAGGGTCGATTTCGATCTCCTTCTGTACCGCTTAGATCTCCAAGCAGTTTCAGTAGTTCGGAGTAATCGGCTTCAAAGCTGCTATCCTCAACCCTACGTGGGTTTGTTCGCGGCTCCTCTGACTAAGCCTTGTCGGATGGAGTTCTTCGTCATTCATCTCTTACCTCTGGGGTTGCGTTCCTTGTGTAGCTTATTAGATGCTGTTGCAGGACATTACACTCCCTTCTTGCAGCTAAGGTAATTGTCCAGATTCTATATTCCTTACCCCTCCCACGTCTCCATACAGTCATACAGTTAATGGACTGTAGTGCCAGGGTTCGTTCTCCATTAGCCCTAAGAGTACTGATGATAGTTGGCGTAATTGTTGTTCATACCCCCCCTGTTTAGTATTGCTAGAACCAGGATACTTTCTCCTTGTTTTCTATCAGTTTAGAGAGTAGGTCTATCAGTATGAGTAAGTCCTAACATTATGTAGGCTATACTATTGTTAGGCCCGGCTTCTAATCCGTACATTAATTATGCCATAAGAGCTGGACTTCTCTTTTTGAAGTCTTTCCCTCAGGCAGTTTGAGATACTTCTGGCATCTATTTATTTATTGATTCTATATGCCACATTCGTATGAAAACACGGTTTCTTTTCGGCTAGATCTTTTACTTGAACACAAATTGGGGGTGCATGCGTGTGCACAGCCACATTCAAGGTGACATTCTGCCTTGGTCAAAACAAGGGGGGGGGGGGTGCATGCCCGCACACAGCCACATTCAAGGGGACATTCTGCCGTGGTCTAGAAGTTTCGTAGAGCTGCCCTAAATGCATGTTTAAGGATCTCTCAGTTTGGCCTTAGTAAACCTAAAAGTTGGTTCTTATGGGCCACACGGAAGTTTCTTTTCACTAACTAGGTGTGTCGCCCTAAATAATTAAATTCTGTTATTATTATTTTAATAGGCTCTCCCTTTTTTCTCAGCACTTCTGTCCATCTTGATTTCTTCACCACTGCGGTAACACCAACCCCTAAGTGGGGTTATCAGGATTTACAGTCTACCTCTGCTACTAGGATTCATTCCAAATCAGTATGCAACCTCACGTTTGTCGATTCAAACTACATCTTCAGACTTCAGTTTCTGCAATAGTTGCTCACATAATTGTACCTCTAGGAGGTCCTTCACTTGGTTACTTTTAGGTCACAGAGGTTTAGCTGGTCAGAATAAGTGTAACGCAGTGTTTGTTTACACTTCCACCGTAGTCGGAGTGGGTTTTTCTTGTTCCCCACTTTGAGCTTAGATTTCGTTAACTCCTTCTAGATATTCCAATAACAATCTGTTTGGTTTTGTCTGGGTATATACCTAATTCAATTCCAATAAGGCTGCTCAAGTCAGAGCCTTTAAATTTCTTAAAATTCACAAATTATTTGTTAGATTCTATCTTTAATTATTTTTCACTGGTTCCAGTTCTTACTACCCAGTCAGTCATGGGGTTGTGCTGCTCTACCAGTTAGCTCAGTTAGCTGACTTGGCCTTGCCCAAGTCTGTAACTTTAGGCATACAAATCAGTTGCAGTTTTGATTTATATTTTACTTATCTTGGTTTGTAAGCACTTCATACCACTATGTTCCAAATGTGTTTGGTTTATACATATTGTATTGGTCTATAGATAGCTTACGACAACATTACAATTGCAAGATACTCAACTTGCCTTAATCCACGAACGGAAAAACTTCCCCAAATACCCTTCCCGGGACTCCCGGCACCAAGGGCGCCGCCAAATACACCCGTACAAGCAAGAGTCACACAGAGTTACGTCCTCTTTCCGTCGTGGCGTCATCGGTAAAGAACGCGATAAATCGACGGTCTCAAAATATTTGTCTTTTTCCACGTAACAAATGGTTTTAATTGTTTTATTACTTTAATTTTACTTCCCATATGTTATTTTCTTACGAGTTTATGATCGTAATTGGTGTTTTTTACACCGGCCTTTGTTCTTTACGCAGTTAATTCAGACCGCAATTCGTAAACAACCATATGCTGTCTACTTCCGGTTTACCAACATTTGTAAATTCTGTCGAAAAATAGCTTTTAACTTCTATTAGAAGTTTTGAATTTGACACCGGAACGTAGACACCCCTCCTACTCGTGTCAACACTCCAGTAAATAGTTTTCTTATATTATTGGGTTCGTGTTGTTTGTTATATAATCACAGTTGGTGCTTTTAGAACACCTTCTGCTGTTATTTTCTTATATTTCAGTAACAGCAATGGGGAGTGGGACCTTAGTCTAATTGGGAGTCGGGCCCTAGCCCACTACGGCCCGTCCGGACTCCCAGGGATTGAAAACATCACCCGTACGAAGTCCTGACCTTCTATCGGTGATGTCCCCCAACCCAGCCATATGCAGTCCCATTCCCCACCCACTCCTGTGAAGGAAACATCAATGGGGAGTCGGGCCCTAGCCCACTACGGCCCGTCCGGACTCCCAGGGATTGGAAACATCACCCGTACGAAGTCCTGACCTTCTATCGGTGATGTCCCCCAACCCAGCCATATGCAGTCCCATACCCCACCCACTCCTGTCCGGGGGACCATGGTGACTCAGATAACTCTCTACCTCGTGGGTACACTGTTGGAGTGGTCGCATTCGCTTGGAGACAACCAAAACAAAGGTTACTCGTTCCTTTGTAGCTCAATAGCCCGCTTAGCTCAGTCAATGAACGACGTCGACTATCTTGCGCTCACTAAAGAAAGTCCCGTACCCCACCCACTCCTGCTCAAGCTACCAGGTAGTGCGGGGGTCACGCCGACTACAAACTCTCTGCCTCATGGGTAATCTGAAGGTCCTCAGAACAGATTCCATTCACTCCTCCAGGTCACCTTTCAGAGAGTCAACACACAGAGGGCGGTCTAGGAGCAACCGTCACCTGTCTAGGGACAGCTCAGGTAATACTTCCTCAGCTGAAATTTATGCTTTTAAGCACGGCCTAGGGCCGAAAGGGTATTCCTACGGTATTCTTACTGTATTCAATACCGTTGTTATGGTTAGGGCCACCTAACTAAGGATATAGTCTCTTCTGAAGGTCTCTGCTAGTATAAAATCCAGACTAGTTGTCTGGAGGGAAGCTAAATAAGACTTCTTTCTATGGTATGGGAAGAGGACTTAGGTTTATGTGTTGGTACTCACATGTAAGGGAAGTTTCTGTCATGGGTCACAATTATCTGTTATTATAATTTCTTACGTGTTGTATAATCACAGATTAAATAGAATAGAATAGAATATTTTATTGTAATATTCATAACAATGTGAACATGACATTGAACTAACAGGTAATCAAATCATATGATAGCAATTAAGAAATAAAGATAAACATATGGATTACCTGTCAGGAGGGCTTAATGGTCTAATGCGCCAGACTCAAGGTTATACCTTCATAAACGAGTGTTCTGGTCCATGACCTTACACGTGGTTTCAGATCCCACTTCTGACACATACTTTTAACATACTAGTAAAATGTGTCAGAGACACTTTCCTTGTTCTTCCTTTTCAGTGTGGTGTCAGAAACACTTACCATCAATAGGACTGAGACCTCTTTAGGAAATCATACTTTCCTAGACGGTGCTCCCTACTGGGAAAGGCCTTTTTAATTCATAGGGAAGTCATATCTTCCTACTGACAGGGCGCTCTATACAGGCCATCTACATCAGAGAAGGTAAATTATCGAAGTCTTATCTCTGATTCTGATTAATAGCAGGCCTGGTGGTATTCTATTCTCAAATAGAATTCATTCTTTTGTCGAACAGAATTACCCTTTTTTCCAAGTTGTTGCAACATTTGTAAACACTTCTTAAGCATTGTCTACCTATGTTCTCGATTTTAGAAACTTATTTAATGCTTTTATATCTTTGAATATCTCGGCGTTTACAAAAAGCGTTAAGAGTATTCAATTTAAAGTATTTCCTCTCATGGTTTGCTTTATAACCACTACAGGAATCTGATACTTGTCTTAAACTAAAGATTCTTAGTGAATTACTTTGTTCTTTTCTGTCCTTACGGACTTAACTACAGAACTTGTTTTGCAGGTAACCTCGATAGAAGTCGATACCTGCTGTCGAGTTCCGTCACAAGAATATCAAGGATGATGTAAGTGACTACGGCTTCTCCGTCATACTCTAATGATTAGGGTAAGAATTCATGGCCTTCGCCATAACGTGCATAGGTTTCAGCGTTAATTGTAGCCACAGTCTTAAGAAGTAAATCAGTTTATTTCTTTCTGTATATGGTTTTCCTTATCAGGACACCTAATTCAACTTGTCCTATCGCCTTGTTGAGTACTGTTTGTGGCAGGACTAAGATGATTATTGCCAGTCTATGGATTATGCTCATCAGACTTGCAGGTATATGAGCATTTATTTTATTTAGCGCCGGTAGTATTTATATCAAGGGGTGTCATTAAGAGGTAGGCGGTTAATTCGCCCTGCTACTTAAACCTTTCTACCAGGCTAATATGAATACTTTTACTAATATTGTATACTAGTATCTATCTAATACCCGGCTACTTTGCTCTGTGTGCCTCTAACTTGAAAAGTTAATGATATCTATGTACATGTATATCACCACCTTTTTTGAGGTAAGTTATATAAATTAATTACAGTGGCAGATGCTGTTTTATTCATTTGCACATGCAGTTGCTGGCTGAGTCTTCCTTTTGCTGGTAAGTTGATATGGGGGACTTCCGTGGCTGAGTGGTTAGTCTCTTACTTGATATCACTGCCACTCACCTCTGTTTTATGATGGTGTCCCGGTTAGCTCAGTTGATAGAGCTTTCGCCCTGTAAGGGAGGAGTCCGGTTTTACGTGTCCCATACCAGCCACAAAGACAACTGGCATCTTGTTGTTTTTTTGTGTTTTTTTTGTGGATATTATGATATACCTTATATTTCATTGTTTGTGTTTCACTTGTGAAATATCGACAGACATAATGCCGCTGTTGACCTTTTGTCGTCTCTGTTTTAGCGCATTATGTTTTGCTGCTTAAGTATCAAGGTTAGAGTACATAATAAGTTATTAATAGAATCATTTTTGGTTTGTCGTGAATATAAGGATTTTCTTATTAGAGAAACTTATTTTCACCAGAGCCTTAGCACGAGTGTATTATGCGTGTTTTCTCACTGATACACCTGTGGGGTTTTGGGATTACCCTAGGGTTGATTAAGGTCTCCTTCTGTACCGCTTAAATCTCCACGGGGTACCTCCAGAGCCGGAGCTGCAAAGCGAAGGCGACGGTACTAATGAGCGGGCAGCCAAGCACGGGCTGCTCTCCGCCCCCGGTTTACACCTGTTAGGCAGTTTCAGTAAGTTCGGAGTAATCGGCTTCAAAGCCGCTATCCTCAACCCTAAGTGGGTTTGTTCGCGGTTCCTCTGACTAAGCCTTGTCTGATGGAGTTCTTCGTCATTCATCTCTTACCTCTGGGGTTGCGTTCCTTGTGTAGCTTATTAGATGCGGTTGCAGGACATAACACTCCTTTTCTTGCAGCTAAGATCATTGTCCAGTTTCTAGATTCCTTACCCCTCCCACTTCTCCATACAGTCATACAGTTAATGGGCTGTAGTGCCAGGGTTCGTTCTCCATTAGCCCTAGGGGTACTGATGATAGTTGGCGTAATTGTTTTTCATACCCCCTCCTGTTTAATATTGCTAGAACCAGGATACATTCTCCTTGTTTTCTATCAGTTTAGAGAGTAGGTCTATCAGTATGAGTAAGTTCCTAACATTATGGTAGGCTATACTATTGTTAGACCCGGCTTCTAATCCGTACATTAATTATGCCATAAGAGCCGGACTTCTCTTTTTGAAGTCTTTCCTTCAGGCAGTTTGAGATACATCTGGCATCTATTTATTTATTGGTTCTATATGCCACATTCGTATGGAAACACAGTTTCTTTTCGGCTAGATCTTTTACTTGAACACAGATTTGGGGGTGAATGCGTGTGCACAACCACATTCAAGGTGACATTCTGCCTTGGTCAGAACAAGGGGGGGGGGTGCGTGCCCATACACAGCCACATTCAAGGGGACATTCTGCCGTGGTCTAGGGGTTTCGTAGAGCTGCCCTAAATGCATGTCTAAGGATCTCTCAGTTTGGCTTAGAGGGCCACATGGTAGGTTTGTTCACTAACTAGGTGTGTTGCCCTGAATAAATAAATTCTTTTATTATTTACGCCTGGTTTATTTACGCCTGGCTCTATTTACGCCTGGTTTTATTTATGCCTGGTTTTTGGCCAGACGGACTCAATTACATATTACGCCTCATTTTACGCCTGGTTTCTACATTCTTATCAAAACCACCTGTACGCCTGGTCACCATCAAAATTACGCCTGGTTTAGTTATCAATATTACGCCTGCTTTACGGGCGTCGCAGTTCGTACGGGCAGCACTTCTGTCCATCTTGATTTCTTCCCTAAGCGGGGTTTATATCAGGTTTTACAGTCTACCTCTGCCACTGATTCATTCGGAATCAGTATGCAACCTCACGTTTGTCGATTCAAACTACATCTTCAGACTTCAGTTTCTGTAATAGTTGCTCACACAATTGTACCTCTAGGAGGTCCTTCACTGGGCTACTCTGAGGTCACAGAGGTTTAGCTGGTTAGAATAAGTGTAACGCATTGTTTGTTTACACTTCCACCGCAGTCGGAGTTGGGTTTTTTCTTGTTTCCCACTTTGAGCTTATATCACTCCCCTTCTTAGTTTAGAATACTTAGAAGTTAAAGTGGCTCTTTTTGGCCTGTTTGACTTCTGTTCTCCGGCCCTCCTTTGAACTTTTCGGTTAATCTTAGATAGACTACCCTTTAGACTATCTTCTTTTAGCCTTGTGGCTCAGATTTAGTGAGCCCATTCTAGGAACTGAAGTGTCATCAGGCTCATGCTACTAAAGGGATCTCGTTTAACCCCTTCTGGGGATATTCCAGTAACAATCTGTTTGGTTTTGTCTGGGTGTATACCTAATGCAACTCCAATAAGGCTACTAAAGTCAGAGCCTTTATATTCTTAAAATTCACAAATTATTTGTTAGATTCTATCTTAAATAATTTTTCACTGGGTCCAGTTCTTACTACCCAGTCAGTCATGGGGTTGTGCTGCTCTGCCAGTTAGCTGACTTGGCCTTGCCCAAGTCTGTAACTTTGGGCATACAAATCGGTTGCAGTTTTATTTATTATTTTGCTTATCTTGGTTTGTAAGCACTTCATACCACTATGTTCCAAAGGTGTTTGGTTTATACATATTGTATTGTTCATAGTATTCTATGCTTCACACAGTTATCTGGTGTTCATAGTTACATTTACAGCTCAGTTATGAAGCTGTTATTTTAAGTATTGAATCAGGGGGTCGATACTTATTTAAATGATCTATGTAATACAAAAAAATTTCTGTTCCATGGATTAGCTTGAAATTGCCGATTATAATTTTAGATGGTGGTGGACTTATTGTCCTTGAACGAATTGAAGGACTTATGAGGTTGCCATATTCACCTTGTAACGTTCATCTGCCCATCTAAGAAGTTTTAGAGGCTCCTCCTACTGGCTGTATCGCCAGTCAGGATCCCAGATTACGCTATGGTGAGTGTAAGTTGCTTGGGTTCATGCTCTCGTCTGCTTTAATTTCTTGTAATTAGAGCAGGTTTGAGCGTGCTTTGTTACTTGTTGTTCAGAGTTGTTCAAATCCCCTTTACATATTCGGGCACTCATAACAGGTTACATTGTACCACCCCAGCTCATTGTGTTAAAGTCGCAATTGTAATGTTGTCGTAAGCTATCTATAGACCAATATGAAAAATTTTGTTAATTTTAATATTTGTCTATTATACTTACGACAACATTAACTACCCACCCCTCCTTAATTTAGGACTTATTTGCGGAAAGAGGACGTAACTCTGTGTGACTCTTGCTTGTACGGGTGTATTTGGCGGCGCCCTTGGTGCCGGGAGTCCCGGGAAGGGTATTTGGGGAAGTTTTTCCGTTCGTGGATTAAGGCAAGTTGAGTATCTTGCAATTGTAATGTTGTCGTAAGTATAATAGACAAATATTAAAATTAACAAAATTTTTCATATTGTTTATAGTTATCTATTTTTCACACAGTTATCTTGTGTTCATAGTTACATTTACAGCTCAGTTATGAAGCTGTTATCTTAAGTATTGAATCAAGGGGTCGATACTTATTTAGATGATCTATGTAATACTAGAAATTTCTGTTCCATAGATTAGCTTGAAATTGCCTATTATGATTTTAGATGGTGGTGGACTTATTGTCCTTGACCGAATTGAAGGACTTATGAGGATGCCATATTCACCTTGTAACGTTCATCTGCCCATCTAAGAAGTTTTAGAGGCTCCACCTACTGGCTGCATAGCCAGTCAGGATCCCAGATTACGCTATGGTGAGTGTAAGTTGCTTGGGTTCATGCTCTCGTCTGCTTTAATTTCTTGTAATTAGAGCAGGTTTGATCGTGCTTTGTTACTTGTTGTTCAGAGTTGTTCAAATCCCCTTTACATATTCGGGCACTCATAACAGGTTACATTGTACCACCCCAGCTCATTGTGTTAAAGTCGCAATTGTAATGTTGTCGTAAGCTATCTATAGACCAATATGAAAAATTTTGTTAATTTTAATATTTGTCTATTATACTTACGACAACATTAACTACCCACCCCTCCTTAAATTTAGGACTTATTTGCGGAAAGAGGAAGTAACTCTGTGTGACTCTTGCTTGTACGGGTGTATTTGGCGGCGCCCTTGGTGCCGGGAGTCCCGGGAAGGGTATTTGGGGAAGTTTTTCCGTTCGTGGATTAAGGCAAGTTGAGTATATTGCAATTGTAATGTTGTCGTATGTATAATAGACAAATATTAAAATTAACAAAATTTTTCATTTTAATGAGTTGAATTTTGTAAATCATTTCAGCATATTTTATGTATATATATGATGGTCAATATTTAAGTGGTGGAGGCAGACCACCCAGTTATTCCTGGGTAGATCCCCGGACCACTCGCAAACTATTTGTTGATACTGTTGTAGAAGCTGGATATAATCCATCGGTTACTTAGGCCTTTTTTGATATCTGTTTTCCCAATTTGTTTTTTTTTACACAAGTGTAAACTCATTTGCGGTTCCTTATTGTTTTTTTGGCCTGAACTTATAAGGATGATTTGCCCAATGTTTGTTTAGCCTACTTTTAAAGGAATTATGGCGGGTGCCTTAATCACGGTGTCTGGGAGTTTGTTCCAAGATTCTATGACTCTTTAAACAAATGAATTTTTCCTAATATCAATTATTGCTCTTTTTTAAAAAGCTTCTTGGGGGTTCCCTTGTACCAAGATCAGGGACCTGAGTGAACAGTTATTTTTGTCTACTAAGTCAATATTATTTAGAATTTTATAAATCTGAATCATGTCAACCGTGCTCTTCTATATTCAAGGGTTGACAGCCCTAGCATAGTGATTCCTATATGGTAAGGAAAATTGCTGAGGTTTTCTACCATCATGTTGACTGCAATCTGCGGAGAGAACTAGGTGGATGTTGTAAATTTGAGTGTGTTTACAAAATAAATATAACCAGATGTCAGAAAAATATCCTGTGCTTTATAGCAAGGTTCCCCCATCACCCCATCCCACACCCTACCACCCCATCTCACTCCATACCACCAACAATTGATATATAATATATTTCAGGGATGAAGCTTAACATTTTTGGTTTAGGAGCCAACTGGGCCCCTTGCTGGCAAATGCTGGGGGCCAGCTTCAGAATCAGTAGTCCAGATTGTGCTTTATAGCAAGGTTCCCCCATCACCCCATCCCACACCCTACCACCCCATCTCACTCCATACCACCAACAATTGATATATAATATATTTCAGGGATGAAGCTTAACATTTTTGGTTTAGGAGCCAACTGGGCCCCTTGCTGGCAAATGCTGGGGGCCAGCTTCAGAATCAGTAGTCCAGATTGTGGCATGTCACTTTATTCAGGGAGTAAGTATGTATATACTGCTGTCACAACTAATTAAATGGTGAAAATCTGGTCTTGATTGAAATCCGTTCATTTCACAGCCAAAATGGCGCCGGAAATTCTTTGACATTAGACGTTCAAAAATATTTTAAGTCAGATCCCCTGAGAGTTAAGGCAAGATTTTGTGTTTTCTATCTGAGAAAATAATAAGCAACACATTAAAAACAGATTTTTTCATTCACCTGTTTAAACAAACAAGAGGCCCAAGAGGGCCTGTGGACGCTCTACTGGCTCAAGATAAAGTTTATGTATAAGGGGCCAAAAATCATTCAACCAGAACATGGTAATGATAGGTGCAACTAGGTTTAGTACTGATCATTCTCGCCAAGATTCGCTGAAATCTGGCAAAGAGTTCAGAAGAGACTAATCTGGACAAAGTTTGTGTATTAAAACATTTAAAGGGTCACAACTCTGCCAAAAATCATTCAACCGAAATATGGCGATGATATGCACAACTAGGCTTGATACTGATCATCCTTGTCAAGTTTCGTCTATATCCAGCCAGGGGTTCAGGAGAACTAGCCCGGAAAAAATTGTGGTATCAAATTTTTTTAAAGGGCCATAACTCTGCCAAATATCTGTAAACCTGGAACGTGACGATGACATGCACAACTAGGCTAGGTGCTGATCATCCCTTCAAAGTTGTGACTTTCATTGAAATCTGGCGAGGGGTTCAGGAGAAGTAGATCAAAGTTTGTGTATTAAAACCTTTAAAGGGCCATAATTCTGCCAAAAAAGTCATTCAACTGGAATACGGCAATGACTTCCACAACTAGACATGGAATTGATCATCCCTAAAAAGCTTTGTTAAATCCGGCCAGGGGTTCAAGAGAAACTAGTCAGAACAAAGTTTGTGTATTAAAACCTTTAAAAGGCTATAACTCCGCCTAAATCATTCAACCGGAACACGGTGACTATGTACAACTAGGCTTGGTACTGATCATCCCTGCAAAGTTTCAATGAAATCTGGCCAAATGAAGGCCCTTTCGTCTTAATGAGGCCAAGATATAGCATATTTCAGAAAATCAAGGGCCATGACTCCGATGTAAATGGTCCAATCTGGATGTTTTTCAAAATTGTCCAAGCTTTCATTGATATTAACAATCTGGTAAAGTTTCTTAAAGATCGAATGAAAGATAAAGGCCCTATCGTCTTAACGAGTCAAAATATAGCATTTTTAACTAAATCAACGGCCACTACTCCGCTGTTAATGGTCCGATCTAGCTGGTTTTCGAACTTGTCTGAGCTTTCATTTATATAAACAATATGGTAATGTTTGGTAAAGATTGGATGAAAGATGAAGGCCCTATCGTCTTAATGAGGCAAAATATAGCATTTTTAACTAAATCAAGGGCATCAACTCCGCTGTTAATGGTCCGTTCTAACTGGTTTTTGAACTTGTCCGAGCTTTCATTGATATTAACAATTTGTGCAAGTTTGCTAAAGATCAAATAATAAATGAAGGTGCTAGAGTGTTCACAAGGCTTAATATGGCATTTTTCAGCAAAAACAAGGGCCACAACTCTGGTGAAATTATTTAGATCTTGCCGGTTTTCGAACTTGTCCGAGCTTTCAGTGATATAAAGACACTGGCAAAGTTAAGTAAAGGTCCGATTAATATTGAAGGCCCAAGAGTGTTCACAAGGCAGAAAATAGCATTTTTCAGAAAAAACAAGGGCCATAACTCCGGTGTTACTGATCCAATTAAGCTGGTTTTCGAACTTATTTGAGCTTTCATTGATATTCACAATCTGTGCAAGTTTGGTAAAGATCAAATAATAAATGAATGTGCTAGAGTGTTCACAAGGCAGAAAATGGCTTTTTCAGAAAAAACAAAGGCCATAACTCTGGTGTTACTGACCCAATTTGGCTGATTTTTGAACTTGTCCAAACTATCATTGGTATTAACAATCTGTACAAGTTTGGTAACGATCGAATAATAAATGAAGGTGTTAGAGCGTTCACAAGGCAGAAAATAGCAATTTTCAGAAAAAACAAGGGCCATAACTCCGGCGTTACTGATCTTATTTGGCTGGTTTTCGAACTTGTCCGAGCTTTCATTGATATAAAGACACTGGTAAAGTTTCGTAAAGATTCGATTAATAATGAAGGCCCTAGAGTGTTCACAAGGCAAAAGTTAACAGACGGACGACGGACGGACGGACGGACGACGGACAACTCGCCATCCCATAAGACATATAAAAAAGTAATAACATATAAAAATATAAACAAGAGGGCCATGATGGCCCTATATCGCTCACCTGAGTTAATTTGAACCAATAAAAGAGGGCCAGGGCCAAAATGCCCCTAAAGCGATCATCTGAGTACTGGCACATTATCGAACTTCTTCGAAATCTTATGGTCCTATACAATCTGTGCAAGTTTGGTTAAGGTTGTTCAAGAAATGTGGGCTCTGTTGTGTATAACAACATTGATATAGACAGTTTAAGACACTGACAAAGTTTGGTAAAGATCGAATATAAAATGAAGGTGCTAGAGAATAACACCTTGGGCAGAGCAAAATGTGACCCCAGGGCTACATGTAATATATGAGAGCTGTGTGCTTTGTGGTTTTAGAGAAGAAGATTTTTTAAGTTTTTCCCTATACAAGTCTATGTAAAACGTGACCACTGGGGTGGGGTCAAATGTGAACCCAGGGTCACCATTTGAACAAACTTGGTAAAGGACCATAAGAGTATAGTAAATGCAAAATATTAAACCTCTGGCTCTTGTAGTTCCAGAGAAGAAGTCTTTAATGTGTTTCCTATATAAGTCTATGTAAAACTGTGACCCACGGAGTGGGGTCAAATTTTACCCCTGGGTCATCATCTGAACAAACTTGGTAGAGGACCATAATCTAATAGTAAATTCAAAATATTAAACCTCTGGCTCTTGCAGTTCCAGAGAATAAGATTTTTTTCAGTTTTTCCCTATACAAGCCTATGTAAAACTGTGACCCCCGGGGCGGGGCCAAATGTGGCCCCTGGGTCACCATTTGAACAAAATTGGTAGAGGACCATGAGCTTATAGCAAAAGCAAAAGCAAAATATTAAACCTCTGGCTCTTGCAGTTTCAGAGAAGAAGGCTTTTTAAGTTTTTCCCTATTCATATCTATGTAAAACTTTGACCCCCAGGGCGGGGACAAATTCGACCCCAGGGTCACCATTTGAACAAACTAAGTAGAGAACCATAAGCTGATGCTACATGTAATACATGAGAGCTCAGTGCCATGTGGTTCCAGAGATGAAGATTTTTTAAGTTTTTCCCTATACAAGCCTATGTAAAACTGTGACCCCCGGGGCGGGGCCAAATGTGACCCCTGGGTCACCATTTGAACAAACTTTGTAAAGGACCATAAGCTTACAGTAAATGCAAAATATCAAACCTCTGGCTCTAGCAGTTTCCGAGAAGAAGATTTTATAAAAAAAAATCCTATACAAGTCTATGTAAAACTGTGGCCCCCGGGGCGGGGACAAATTTGACCCCAGGGTCACCATTTGAACAAACTAAGTAGAGGACCATAAGCTGATGCTACATGTAATACATGAGAGCTCCGTGCCATGTGGTTCCAGAGAAGAAGATTTTTTTTCAGTTTTTCCCTATACAAGCCTATGTAAAACTGTGACCCCTGGGGCGGGGCCAAATGTGACCCCTGGGTCACCATTTGAACAAACTTGGTAAAGGACCATAAGCTTATAGTAAATGCAAAATATCAAACCTCTGGCTCTTGCAGTTTCTGAGAAGAAGATTTTTAAAAAAAAATCCTATATAAGTCTTATGTAAAACTGTGACCCCCGAGGGAAGGGACAAATTTGACCCCAGGGACACTATTTGAACAAACTTAGTAGAGGACCATAAGCTGATGCTACATGTAATACATGAGACCTCTGTGCCTTGTGGTTTCAGAGAAGAAGATTTTTTAAAGTTTTTTCCTATATGTCTATATGAAAAACATGCAAAATCTCAATATACGAACTTTGGACCCCTGGGGCATGGCCATTTTTGACCCCGGGGACTTTATTTGAACAAACTTGATAGTCTAGACGTTGGCGATCATTTTAAAAGAAAAACTGTCGAAATCTATCCAGCGGCTCTTGAGAAGAAGATTTTTTAAAGTTTCAACCATATATGGTAATGGCGGCCATTTTGGATGTCGCGCTGACCTTATTTTAACAAATCTAAAAAGCATTCACCTAAGGATCATCCACGTGAAGTTTGGTCAAAATTAGCCAAGAGGTTTCTGAGTAGAAGTTATTTAAAGCAAAAGTTAACGACGGACGACGGACGACAGACGACGGACGACGGACGACGGACGAAGCGTGATCCCAATAGCTCACCTTTGAGCCTTCGGCTCAGGTGAGCTAAAAAGTGACGGACATTATTATTTCCTAATAGCCAAGAAGCACTCATATGTATACTCATTGTAGTATTATACCAATTATCGGGAAAAAACTTTTGTAAAAACGTTGGAACTGATAACAGTCTTCACGCAAAACATTTTGAGCTATACTGGACCGAGTTTTTTAGTGTAATTTGAGTGTTATTTTTAGACAAATATGTATATTGTCACAGAAAGTTACATTCTCTATAATATAATATCACAAATAATTAAGTAAAATAAAGAACTTGATTGTTTTCAAAATTTATAGAACTCCGTCATTGGGTCTGAAATTACAGTTCTGTTTATTTCATAATTTAAGACTCACTAACGTCTGCATTGCTTTTTTTTATGCCGGTCTCTTCAGGCCGGGATTTGCTCCTTCGAAATAATGAAGAAAGCTGCTTTCATCATCAGTTCATTATCAGTCGGGTTTACATCGCAGTATCGAATCATACTAAATATTGCTTCTTTGTCCCCAACCTCGTTCGAAAACAAAAAATACAAGAAGCAGTCTGAGAGACAACCATATCCCCCACCGCAGTTTTTTAGGTGCTTTGTTTAAAGGGACACATGGCAATCTTGGTTTTCTGAAAACTCGCGGCATCCGGTTAGTTTTTCTAAATAACATCCATTATTTCAATCATTAATAATAATTATAAGAATAGTATAAACTAAATTGTTTTTGAATATTACTGACTTTTGATAATACTGCACCAATAATATATTTCAAAATTTAGTAAAATAACATAGAAAATTGAAAACACAAAATTTTATTTAATGATATGCAAGCCAGTTTAAAGTCAAAATGTTTCTTTATAAATAAGTAGAGACGCTAATATTGATGCTTGATAAAAACATCAAGATTGCCGTGTGTCCCTTTAATAGATTTATCATTCACATAAAGCAGAAAATAAAAAGAACAAAAAATATAAGTATAGCACTATAAAAGGCAGTAACTCTAATTTCAGTCTGACAGAGTTATTGTTACTGCACTCTGCACTTCCCCTCACTATCATTGTGTGAAGTTTCATTCCAGTCCCATTAGTAGTTTTTAAGGTATACACCTGACAATTATAATATACTGAAAGGAAAAAGAAACTCATAATGGATATTTCCGTTATATAGTGTATGTTTAATATGCTACTGCTAATCGAATGGTACAGAGCGACATTATAGGCCTGTCCTTTCGGAAAGAAGATTTAAACAGCACCAAACACGTCAATGGTTACCCCTTTAAAGTTTCATTATCAACAGAATGCGCATTTGTCTCAAGCAGGTGAGCAAACTTAGGCTTTAAACTTTGCAATCGCTTAACATTAAACATAATACTGAAATGGCTTGACTCTATCAAGTGAAATTCCAACATTTTTGAATTTCGTGTAACAAAGTATACTTTGATTAAAAGGTCTACTACATGACAGAGTTGTCCGTTCTGCAATTAGTTGTAGCCCCTTTTTGTACAAAACATGTTGAGATATATCTGGAATATTACGATGAATTAGGTGTATATAATAGTGTAGTATAGGCAATTTTTTGATTATGCCTTTTTTTTTTCCTTTCAGTATACTAAGTATAAAATAACAAAGGGCAATAACTCTAATTTAAATAAACATATAGTTATGGTTCTTGTATTCTCCACATCCTCTTATTGCTCTCTTATTGTGTTTCATTGCAGATCCATTAGTAGTTTTGGAGCTATGCTTCGGACAAGAATTTTAAGTATAGAATTACAAAGGCCAATAACACTATTGTCCATGAAGATGGAGTTATGGTTACTGCAATCTTCACTTCATCTACTTGCCCTCTATCATTGTGTGATGTTTCATTCCAGTCTAGTAGTTTTTGAGTTATGCTCCGGACAAGAATTACAAGTATAAAATTACAAAGGGCAATAACTCTCAATTAAATGAAGACAGAGTTATGGTTCTTGCATTAGGCACTTCCTCTCATAGCCTTCTATCATCATGATCATTGTGTGAAATTTTAGTAGTTTTCATGTTATGGAGCAGACATGAATGAAAAGTACAAACTCACAAAGGGCAATTAATAAATTTAAATGAAATGGAGACGAGTTATGGTTATTGTGCTCTGCACTTCCTCTAATTGTCCTCTATCTTTGTGAGAATGCCATCGCAGTCCCATTAGTAGTTTCCCAGTTATGGAACAGACACAAATTGTAAGTATAACATTACAAATGTACACATTTTTTTTTAAGGGGAATTTTTCACAGGAAAAGGGGAAAAATATATACTTTTAGGGGAGGGGAATGGGGCCGAATTTCGGCCCCAAAAATGGTCAAACGACGGCCCTGTTTATTGCAGTCACATTAGTAGTTTTTGAGTTATAGAGCGGACACAAATTATAAGTATAAAATTACAAAGGGCAATAACTCTGATTTAAATGAAGGCAGAGCTACGGTTCTTGCATCCTCTCATTGCCCTCTATCATTTCGTGAAACTTTATTGCAGTCCCAGTAGTTTTAGAGCTGCTGAGCAGACACAAAATGGGATGGACGTACGGACGGAGGGCATTACTATATATATTTTTTAAATTGAAAACCAGTCTGTTCTGAAACTGAGAGTTGATTCCGGCGATGTATTTATAAACAAAATAAATAGACTTTTACATTAGTTCACACGCAAAGTTGTTAATTTTTGGGTCAGATTTCGTTCCCGATTCATTCTGGTATTACATTTTCATCTAATTTTTAACATGCCCGTGTCAGCTTGCAAAATTTACATGTCTGACTTGATTTTTACCGTGGGCTTCGGGCTACTGGCTAATTTCGAAAACTGTGATAAAGATCTTTTTAATCAATAGAATTATTTATTTTAAAACAAAAAACGAACTAAACAAGAGGTCAATGACCTTGAAGCTCTACTGATAGATTTTGATAGCTAGATCAGCATTCCTGTGAAGTTTCAGAAAAATCTGTCAAGTAGTTTCGGAGGAGTAGTCGCTATAAGTTGAAGTGTTTACTATATAACTCTAGGTAAACAAAGATGGCCACTGGCAGCCATGTTTAATGTCGAATCAAAATATTTTCGACAAGGATCATCATCTTGTCATGCTGATCATTTCCGAAAAAGTCCCATATCAATATCACTTGCAGTTTTCAAGAAGTAGTTGCTACAAATTTATTTATTTTAAATCTATTTTTAGTCGTGGCGACCATCTTGAATTTCCGGCCGACCTAAAAAAATCTGGGATCAATTAGACATCAAGAGCAACATTCCTGTGAAGTTTCATGAAAATCCGCCAAGTAGTTTCAGAGGAGTAGTCGCTACAAATTTTTACTATACAAACTCTATGTAAACAAAAATGGCCACTGGCGCCCATGTTTAATGTCGAATCAAAATAATTTTCGACAAGGATCAACATCATGTCATGCTGATCATTTTAGAAAAAGTCCCATATCAATATCACTTACAGTTTTCAAGAAGTAGTTGCTACAAATTTATTTATTTTAAATCTATTTTTAGCCGTGGCGGCCATCTTGAATTTCCGGCCGACCTAAAAAAATCTGGGATCAATTAGACATCAAGAGCAACATTCCTGTGAAGTTTCATAAAAATTTGTCAAGTAGTTTCAGAGGAGTAGTCGCTACAAGTTTTTACTACAGTCCACTCTCAGTAACCCAAACTCGCTTACTTCGAATTTCCGCTTAAGTCGAATTTTGTTCACGGTCCCAATTTTATTCCTTCTATTTTTATGCAATTTCACTTCTTTTAAGTCAAATTTCGATAAGTCGAATTATTCGCTAATTCGAACTATATTTCTGGTCCCAAACACGAATCTATACAGTAATTTACACTCGCTAATTCGAGGTTCAGTTGAAGTGCCGAATGCAAGTTTGATCAAACACAAGCCGCATTGAAGGTGATTGTGAAGCAAACAAAAGGTGATAATTGCTGAGATGATTTGACCTGTGGATGATTTGACCTGTGACACAAATAACTAAATCATTGTGACATGTTTGTTAATTTATGTTCTTGTCTCCGATTTTCATGGTACAGTTAAGGCTTGTTATCGAGAAAGTTTGTTTACGATAATTGAAAGCAAAAGCCATCACGTGGGTTAAACAAAACAGGGTTCCCACAAATTTTTGCTGGTAAAATTCCAGACTTTTTCCAGACTTTTTCAAGTTTTTTTTTGTAAAATTCCAGGTTTTTCAGTCAAGGATATCCATACATTTTTCAAACCTTTTCCAGGCTGTTTATGGCTAAACATTCCAGGTTCTACAGTATAAATACTATTGATATTCATTCCTTGCTTTGGGATAATTTATAAATTATGTGATGCATGTTTGTAAATTGCATTCTGGTAAGTTTTACACATGTAGGCACATTGAAATACTGGTTTGTGTTTCCGGTTTTCAAGGGATCAAACTTTGTACTGTATAATTGTAGACACAGGCAGTTTATTTGTACTAAATATTCTCAGGTGACTGTAATTTTGACATAATGCTAAAAACAAACTTATTGGCTGTGATAAACATTTATTGAACAACACATTTATCTTAACATTTTAAACAGTTATCTGAACATTTGGCGAAAACCACTTTGGCGAAAAGGCAAAATAATTGACTTTTTTACATAGTCAAAATCTGTAATGTGTCTGCTGGCCAAAGAAAGGTGATCCTCTCAATATCAATGTGCACTAATAATGTTAATGTACAAAGGGTGTTCACGATTGCTGTATTCAGTCTGCTGTAATCGGCGGAACTGCACTTTAGAACCAAGTATTTTGACTTCAAAGTCAGGCTTTTCAAATGAGTTGCGTACTGAAGACTGGCTAGATCGCTGTAGTTAACGTTCACATCCGTTATTGACAGCGTATTTACATCAAATCTCAGCGAACTGACGCCAATTTCGTGCCTAAAAAGGCTTCGCAATAATGCAGACATCGTGATTAAACATGATCAAGTTAACGCTTACAAAACGGTCCCGTTTTATTTACACGTTATGATAACAAATCTACTAATTTCGTACCCAAATTGGTTCGTACTTTTCCCGAGTTTTTCCCGATTTTGAACAGTTATCGTAAAAATCCTGGCATTTTCACGACTGGGAATAGAATTTTCGAAATTCCCGAGTTTTTCCCGTTTTCCCGGTAGCGTGGGAACCCTGGTTAAAACAATTATAAGAATTATACTAATTTGACATGGACGAAATGTATAATTTGTGAAAATATTGTGTCAATGTATACATGTTTTTCTATATTTTTAATAAAATATGCAATCATAAATAATATGCAGATTTATTAAATTACCAAAACGTTTTCTTATACGGCTTTAACATGCTATGCCCGATTATACAAACTGACAAAACGAAAGTAGCATGCTGCAATACAGGTGTGGTAATAACAATCAGTAATTTATGTAATTGCATTTTCCTGTTTGATCTGAATGAAATTATAACAGTAAAGAAACTTATTTATAAATATGTATGAAGGAAGAAAACATGTATTTCATTAAAAGTCGGTTAATATCGGTAATATATATGTATAGTGTAAAACTGGTGGGTGGGGTAATAAAACTGAACACAAGTCTGACAAAATCGTTTAATTCGAACTTCGGATAACTCGAACTTTTCTCCCGGTCCCTTCAAATTCGAGATACTTAGTGTGGAAAAGTGTGTAAACAAAGATGGCCACTAACGGCCATGTTTAAAGTCGCATCGAAATAAATTTCGACAAGGATCAACAACATGTCATGCTGATCATTTTAGAAAACGTCCCATATCAATATCACTTACAGTTTTCAAGAAGTAGTCGCTACAAATTTATTTATTTTAAATCTATTTTTAGCCTTTATGGCCATCTTGAATTTCTGGCCAGCCTGAAAATTTTCTAGGATCAACTAGACATCAAGAGCAACATTCCTGTGAAGTTTCATGAACATCCGTCAAGTAGTTTCAGAGGAGTAGTCGCTACAACTTTTTACTATATAACTCTATGTAAACAAAAATGGCCACTGGCAGCCATGTTTAACGTCGAATCAAAATAATGTTCGACTAGGATCAACATCATGTCATGCTGATCACTTTAGAAAAAGTCCCATATCAATATCACTTATAGTTTTCAAGAAGTAGTCGCTACAAACTTGTATTTTGAAAATCTATTTTTAGCCATGGCGGCCATCTTGAATTTCCGGCCGACCTGAAATTTTGCTAGGATCAATTAGACATCAAGAGCAACATTCCTGTAAAGTTTCATGAAAATCCGCCAAGTAGTTTCAGAGGAGTAGTCGCTACAAGTTGTTACTATATATAACTCTATGTAAACAAAGATGGCCACTGGCAACCATGTTTAACGTCGAATCAAAACAATTTTTGACAAGGACCAACATCATGTCATGCTGATCATTTTAGAAAAAGTCCCATATCAATATCACTTATACGTTTTCAAGAAGTAGTCGCTACAAACTTGTATTTTAAAAACCTATTTTTAGCTTTGGCGGCCATCTTGGATTTCACATCAACATGAATTTTTGCTAGGAACAACTAGACTTCATGGGCAACATTTCTGTAAAGTTTCATGAATATCCATCCAGTAGTTTCAGAGGAGTAGTCGCTACAAATAAAAGTTTATGGACAGACAGACAGATGGACAGACAGACGGACGACGGACACCGCACCACGGCATAACTTGGATTTCACATCAACATGAATTTTTGCTAGGATCAACTAGACTTCATGGGCAATATTTCTGTAAAGTTTCATGAATATCCATCCAGTAGTTTCAGAGGAGTAGTCGCTACAAATAAAAGTTTACGGACAGACGGACGGACAGACAGACGGACGTACACAAACTCAGGCTTTGTGTGACTCAAAACGTGTGTGTCTGTTTTTTGTTGATGTTCGTACCGTGTGTGACTGTGTTTTATATCTTTTGTGTCGTTTTTACCATTTGGACACATTTTAGTCACACAAGCTCCCTTCCCCTTGAAGAAATAAGACTATTTCTTGCGCATAGAGACATACTTGCTTGTGTGTCAGTCACACAAGAAAAAAAAGTCACACAAGTATACTTTATACACAACAAGAGGGCCATGATGGCCCTATATCGCTCACCTGAGTACTGGCACATTATCAAACTTTTTCGAAATCTTATGGTCATATACAATCTGTGCAAGTTTGGTTAAGATTGTTCAAGAAATGTTGGCTCTGTTGTGTATAACAACATTGATATAGAAAGTTTAAGACACTGACAAAGTTTCGTAAAGATCAAATACAAAATGAAGGTGCTAGAGAGTAACACCTTGGGCAGAGCCAAATGTGACCCCAGGGCTACATGTAACATATGAGAGCTGTGTGCTTTGTGGTTTTAGAGAAAATGATTTTTTAAGTTTTTTCCTATACAAGTCTATGTAAAACGTGACCCCTGGGGCGGGGCCAAATGTGAACCCAGGGTCATCATTTGAACAAACTTGGTAAAGGACCAAAAGAGTATAGTAAATGCCAAATATTCAGTTTTTCCCTATACAAGCCTATGTAAAACTGTGACCCCCGGGGCGGGGCCAAAAGTGACCCAGGGTCACCATTTGAACAAAATTGGTAGAGGATCGACCATGAGCTTATAGCAAAAGCAAAATATTAAACCTCTGAATCTTGCAGTTTCAGAGAAGATTTTTTAAGTTTTTCCCTATACATGTCTATGTAAAACATGTGACCCTTAGGGCGGGGCCAAATGTGACCCAAGGGTCACCATTTGAACAAACTTGGTAAAGGACCATAAGCTTATAGTAAATGCAAAATATCAAACCTCTGACTCTTGTAGTTTCCGAGAAGATTTTTAAAAAAAAATTCATATACAAGTCTATGTAAAACTGTGACCCCCGGGGCGGGGACAAATTTGACCCCAGGGTCACCATTTGAACAAACTAAGTAGAGGACCATAAGCTGATGCTACATGTAATACATGAGAGCTCCGTGCCATATCGTTCCAGAGAAGAAGATTTTTTTCAGTTTTTCCCTATACAAGCCTATGTAAAACTGTAACCCCCGGGGCGGAGCCAAATGTGACCCCTGGGTCACCATTTGAACAAACTTGGTAGAGGACCATAAGCTTATAGCAAATGCAAAATATTAAGTCTCTGGCTCTTGCAGTTTCAGAGAAAAAGATTTTTTAAGTTTTTCCCTATACATGTCTATGTAAACATGTGACCCTTGGGGCGGGGCCAAATGTGACCCCAGCGTCACCATTTGAACAAACTTGGTAAAGGACCATAAGCTTATAGTAAATGCAAAATATCAAACCTCTGGCTCTTGCAGTTTCCGAGAAGAAGATTTTTAAAAAAAAAATCCTATATAAGTCTATGTAAAACTGTGACCCCCGGGGCGGGGACAAATTTGACCCCAGGGTCACCATTTGAACAAACTAAGTAGAGGACCATAAGCTGATGCTATATGTAATACATGAGAGCTCCGTTCCATGTGGTTCCAGAGAAGAAGATTTTTTTCTGTTTTTCCCTATACAAGCCTATGTAAAACTGTGACCCCCGGGGCGGGGCCAAATGTGACCCCTGGGTCACCATTTGAACAAACTTGGTAGAGAACCATAAGCTTATAGCAAATGCAAAATATTAAACCTCTGGCTCTTGCAGTTTCAGAGAAGAAGATTTTTTAAGTTTTTCCCTATACATGTCTATGTAAAACATGTGACCCTTGGGGCGGGGCCAAATGTGACCCCAAGGTCACCATTTGAACAAACTTGGTAAAGGACTATAAGCTTATAGTAAATGCAAAATATCAAACCTCTGGCTCTTGCAGTTTCCGAGAAGATTTTTTAAAAAAAAATCCTATATAAGTCTATGTAAAACTGTGACCCCCGGGGCGGAGACAAATTTGACCCCAGGGTCACCATTTGAACAAACTTAGTAGAGGACCATAAGCTGATGCTACATGTAATACATGAGACCTCTGTGCTTTGTAGTTTCAGAGAAGAAGATTTTTTAAAGTTTTTTCCTATATAAGTCTATGAAAAACATGCAAAATCTCAATATACAAACTTTGGACCCCCGAGGCACGGCCATTTTTGACCCCGGGGACTTCATTTGAACAAACTTGATAGTCTAGCCGTTGGCGGTCATATTAAAAGAAAAACTGTCGAAATCTGTCTGGCGGTTCTTGAGAAGAAGATTTTTTAAGGTTTCGACCATATATGGTAATGGCGGCCATCTTGGTTGTCGTGCTGACCTAATTTTAACAAATCTAAGAAGCATTCATCTAAGGATCATCCATGTGAAGTGTGGTCAAAATTGGTCAAGCGGTTTCTGAGGAGAAGTCGTTTGAAGCAAAAGTTGACGACGGACGGACGGCGGACGGACGACGGACGGACGGACGACGGACGAAGAGTGATCCCAATAGCTCACCTTTGAGCCTTCGGCTCAGGTGAGCTAAAAAAAGACACACAAGACTCTCCTGTAAACTCGGACAGACAGACGGACGACGGACACCGCACCACGGCATAAGCTCTGTTGATCTGCTGATCTCTGATCAGTCGAGCTAAAAATCAAATAAACAAATCTATCATTCCCCAACATGAAGTTAGTCTACTCGCAAGAGTCAAACTCGGTATTCAGTGTTGTGAATTGAGCAAAATTAAATTCCATGTTCTTTCTTTTCCTAAAGGGACACTGTCCGTAAGTAAGCAGATATTGAGCATAACCAAATAACCGTCTGACTTTTATTCAGTGAAATGTATACATGAAAACATGAGCATAGACCCTAAGAAGTCTGTAGTAATACATTCGTGAGTTTGAAAAAAAGGAAAATGATAAGGATATGCCAAGTTATCTGCTGAATTGCATTTTTAAAGAGTTTTGTTATAAATGAACAGAACTGGAATATGTAAATTACTGAAATAAAGATTTAACTAGAAGTGTGTTCCACGGAACACTTGTGTCGCCTGCCATGTGCCAGGGCTTTTTTCCCTTCATAAACATCTTCGGCAATATTCGGCCCCTTCGCCTAGCAAAACAGCCTTCTTTTCCCCCCCTCTTTGGTAAGAAAATTCCCCTAAACATCATTTTCCCCTCTTCTTACTTTCCCAACACTGTTATGTTTCAGATACATTTATAGTCTAAGGCAGTTCATCTAAAATGTACCTTTTTTGCATATTTACACACCCAAATCTTCAAGTTCCTCCTAATACACTGTTCCCTCTATATCTGAAAATACACTGTTTTTTATCCCCTTTATCTTGAAAATCATGCTTTTTTCCCACTATTGAAGGGTCTGGGCATCTTCCCCTATTTCCGCAAAAAAAGTCTGGTGTGCTTATTTCAGCAAGTACAGTAGATCTAACTATAAAGTTTGAAGATGGGGTGCAATCCTTCATGAATTATGAAGTTTCTTTTCTTTCCAAGTGCCAACGTTTATGAAAAGGAGCATAAACGTGCATTGGATAATTGATAAGGAAGAACTGTATACAGTTTCATGACCATCAGTCAATATTTTGCCAAGTTATGAGCTAGGTTAGGTTTTATGAAAAAGGGGAATAACTTTGCCAAAATGAAAGTCAGAGTTATTGGACATGTGTAACAACATCGCTTCAGTTAAGATGAATATGTGTGTGAGGTTTCATAAACATAGGTCAAATAATTTCCAAGTTATGAGCTTGGTTAGGCTGCAGGTTAGTTTTATAAAAAGGGGCATAACTCTGCTGAAATATAAGTCAGAGTTATTGGTCGTGGGTAACAATATGCTGTGTGGTAAGATGACGATGAGTGTTTGGTTTCATGAACATATTAGGTCAACTACTTCTTAAGTCATGGCCAGTTATCACAGGGTATCAGCGGGCAGTCGACTAAAACAGAAGTTGCTGATCTGCCAGGTGGTGATCAGTTAGTTGATCACTCAGTAGTGCAGGGCTTTTTTCCTTCTGAAACAGGGGCCGAAATTCGGCTACTTCACAATTCAAAATAGGTCATTTTTTTCACAATTGGAGCTATATTTTTTTTTTAAATTTAAACAAAATTAAAAAAAAATATTTGGGGCTATATTTTTTTTATAAACAACATTTCCCCATCTAACTTTCTCAATATTGTTTTGTTTTGGATACATTTATATTAGAAAGTTTATCTAAAAGTTAAATATTATGCTGAATAACTGTACATTTGTTTTATAGTGTCCTCCTCCTACAAAAACAATGTATGCATGTATTGAGTAATATTGCTTTTAACAATTAATCTTTCAAAACTTTTTTCACAAATCAGACAGTTATCACACTTTATTTTCACAAAATGACCAGGCTAGGTAGGAAGTCTTCACAATTCTTAGAAAAAAAGCCCAGGAGGTGTGTTGAAAATAATTTTTTAAAATGATAAATCGAAGGATTTGGATTGGATATATCGGTGAGTACTATTACCTGCACCCCTACCAAATCCTATCTGATATTATCCAATACTTTTGCTATAATTAACACAACTTTCAGTCTACATCAGTGCAAAATCAGGCTGCTGAATGAAGCAAACCGGGTTAAGATTCGGCATATTGATTTATAGTCATCGCTTTTAATGCAGATTTATTGTTGTGTAGACAGAACAATAATTTCTCGATCAAATGCATATTTTATATCCAATCAAAATCCTTCGATTTATAATTTAAAAAATTATTTTCTACACACCACCGAGTGATTTTATCACAACAACAAACTGATCACCGCCGGGCAGATCAGCAACTTCCGTTTTAGTCGACTGCCCGCTGATACCCTGTGGTTATGAGCCTGGCTAGGTTGTAGGTTAGTTTATAAAAAGGGGCATAACTCTGTTAAAATGAAAGTCAGAGTTATTGGACACGTACACGTAACAGCATACCTTAGGTTAAGATGAAGATATGTGTGAAGTTTCATGAACATATGTCAAATACTTTTCAAGTTATGGCCAAGGTTAGGTTGCAGGTTAAATTGTGACGGACGACAATGACAGACAACGGACAAAGTGATCTCTAAGAGTCTTAGCTTAATTTTAATAATAATCTAATGATTGATGCTTCAAATTGTGATATTGAGTACCCGGTGGCCTGGTTAGCTCAGTTGGTAGAGCACTCGCTCTGCAAGCAAGCGGACCCGGGTTCAAGTCCCGTACCGGCCACACTTTTTTTTTGTTTACTTCAAAGTTATAGCCCAGTTCGGTATTTATTTAAAAAGATTATGTCCCTTTAAAATCCAATCTCATTAAAATCATATCCTAATTACGCTTTGATACTCTCCGCTATTGGATCTGACCATATTGCCTTTGAAGTCACGTCAGATCGACCTTTCATCTACAACTAAATTCAACCAATGAAATCTCGCATTTCAGCTGACATTCGAGTGAACTGAACAAATGAAAATCTACATATCCGAATAAAGATAAGTCTTTGTGTGTTATTGCTGTGTGCTATTGGATCTGACCATATTGCCTTTGAAGTCACGTCAGATCGACCTTTCATCTACAACTAAATTCAACCAATGAAATCTCGCATTTCAGCTGACATTCGAGTGAACTGAAAAAAATATTTAATGAAAATCTACATATCCGAATAAAGATAAGTCTTTGTGTGTTATTGCTGTGTTACTGCACGATAAATTCAAAGAAATGCACTAAATGGCATGTTTTATCATGGGCGCTGTCGTTTATTTTGAAAATATATATATTCCACCGAAATTATTACGACATAAGCTAGCCTAAATAGTATGCCATAGTACATGTGTACATGTGGCCCGATTAGCTCAGTTGACAACATACTCGCGTTTTACTGAAATGAAACATGCGCAGTGAAGCTGTCAATACCAAACACTTTTGTAGGCTCAAATCTGATTAGCTAATTGTGCGGTCAATCTGACGTGACAGGTAATGGGAAGTTGTCAGATCCTAGTAGCGAAGAGTATCGTAAAGGGTCTGCTTTTAATAAGATTGTTTAAAAACTCTTCAGCTTTTAGCACAATTTGCTCACAGGAAGTTGGATATTACAACTCTGCATGTCCAAGAGTAATAATGTGCATACCCAATATAGACCGTGAGCCATACACTTTTTTGTCACCATCTCAAGGGACAAATTCTTACTAGTACCATGTTATTGAATACCTTGTAGAGAAACAAAAAATCCATGATAGCAGTGTGAACAGGGTAGATGATTCCTGTTATTAGAGTTATCTCCACCTTTTAAGCAAAACTCTTGTTTCTTTAAAAAATTGTTTTCGCTGAAACTAGAAGAGCTACAGGTCAAATATTTTGCATGTATTATACATTTAGGGTCCTCTACCAAGTATTTATAAAATGGTGACCCCAGGGTCAAATATGGCCCAGCCCCGGGGGGTAAAATCTTTTCACAGAGTTATATAGGAAATCTTTAAAATAAATAATTTTCTATAAAACTGTAAGAGCTAGAGGTCCCATATTATGCATGAAGCATAAGCTTATGGTCCACTAGCAAGTTTGTTAAAATGTTGACCCTGGGGTCATATCTGGCTCCGCCCCAGGGTTCATATATTTACAGAGTCATATAGAAACATCTTTAAAATCTCTTCTCTAAAAAAAAACGAGAGCCAGAGGTGTACTATTTTGCATATTGTATAAGCTTATAATTCTCTATCAATTGTGTTCATATCGTGGCTCTGTGTCCAACTATGGCCCGGTTCCGGGGTCAGAGTTTTACAAAGAATTATATAGGAAAGTCCATAAAAATATTCTTTTTTGACACTACAAGAGCTAGAGGTCTAATACGATGCATGTAGCTTAATAGTATCGATCTCTACCAATTTATTTTGTTCAAATGGTGATCTTAGGTCAAATTTCGCCCGGTCCCGGGGGTCACATATTTACATAAGAGTTATGTAGGAACGTCTATAAACATCATCTTCTCTGAAACTACAAGAGCTAGAGGTCTAATTATTGTCCTATACCAAATAATTTAAATGGTGTCCCTTGAATCAAGCCAGGAATCAAATTTGGCCCTGTCCCGGGGTCACACCATAACATTGAATTATAAAGGAAAACATATTCAAACAGCTTCTCCGATACTTCAAAAGCTAAATAATAGTTAGCATGTACCATAAGCTTATGATCCTCTACCTAGTTTGTTCAAATGTCGACACTGGGGTCAAATATGGCCACTACGGGGGTCACAGTTTTACAGATTTATATAAAGAAATTGTTGTTTCTTAAAACATGAGAGCACTTTGAGACAAGGCGAGTGGGTCTCTTGTTTATGGCTTGAAGTTGTACACTTTTCATAAAATCACTTCAAAAGTTTAAGTAAACTGAAATATATATATAGAGAGAATGTGACTTTTGATGAGGTATGCCATTATGAAGACTTAACCATGTTTACAAATCGCATATTGAATAAATCCACAAACTAAAATCACAAAGTAGACCACTCATTTTCAACTAATTGCAAAAAGAAACAGAAAGAAAAAGAAAAGAATTTTACGGTTTAACTGTTTATGTTTAGGTGTTTGTTATACAAATTATAAAATATCCCGCCAAATTACGACAAAATTACACTTACAGAAACAGTTTATCAAAACTCTATCCAGGTGTTCAGCTCATATAATAATGCATATGTGTCGCTTAAAAGTCTGTTTATTCATGGGTTCTTATAATACACGTGATTGAAAAATTGTAAAATGAATTAACCATTTTTATATTTTTTTATCTGGCTGGTTAAAGCTTTTTATATTGTATCTATAGAGTTTTGATTCTCAAACGATGCAAGTTATGTATATACCTCGTGGTCAGTAGGTTTAGAAACGATGTACATATGTTGTAAAATGTGGCTGTTGTTGGCGAGATAGCTACTTTAACTGCAGTAGCACCTGTATGTCGAATATAGCTTTCAGAGTAAACATCAGTAAACTACCCTTGTCAAATGTTTACGCAGCTTTGAAAAATACGTAGCTAAAACGTAGCTATTACGCAGCAATCCATCCTAAAGCTGCGTTTTTTGTGATTAACTGCGTTATTTTAGAAGCAGGCTGCGCAAAGCTGCGTATTTTACACTTTAGCTGCGTAATTATGTCCAAAGCTGAATATTTTGTAAGAAAGGTGTACAAAAGCTGCGTATTTATATTTAAGGCTGCGTATTTTTTAAGAAAGGCGTTTGATAGCTGTGTCTTTAATTTTACTTGCAAAAAAAGGATAATTACAAGAGCTGCGTTTTTTTGTAAATGCTTCGGAAAAGCTGTATCTTTAATTGTTAATGATATTAAGATGTAAAAACAAAAATACGTAGGTTTTACGCAGCTTTAGGAAAGCTGCATCTTTTAGTTTATTTTTTTAAACTTTTGTCAGTTTGTCTTTTTAAAGTGATATTGAAAATTTAAAACATTTCTAAAAGATGAAGGGGTAATTTGGGAGTCCTCTTTTATCTTTGACATAGACTGTCACAGTGCTACACATAAATACAACCTTGATAAAAAATGTTTATTGATCCTGTAGGTGTTTTAAAAGGTGGTGAATTTGGACCATAATTTATTAGCTTATAATCAAACTGTATGCATTCCAATGTCAATTTAATTCTGTGTATAAATTGCTGGTACAAAATTACCTACCTCAAACCATTAGATGTTGGACTCAGAATTCATTGTAAAATGATAATCTCATTATAGCAAGGTCACTCAAGCGAGCAAGTTATGTTTTAACAAAATGAGCATTTCTTTGATCAGTATCAATGTAGATGTTAGGCAATCAACTTCTTAAAATTTTATGTAAACAAGAGGGCTAAATTAATGCCTCTGAATCACTCGCCTAATATAATCTTCGAAAAGATTATAAAAAAAAAAGTCAAACAAGCTTATAATTTCATATAAGAGTAAGATCAACAAATTCCCACACTCACATTAAAGTGTTCTGGCCCAGTAAGTGTATAGATGGGTTTAGGGTGGGGATCTCAAAAGTTTCCAAGTTATGGCACAGGAACATGTGACCCCACGGGTTGGGATAAACCCTAGGGCAGATGCCAGTAGGGGTCATCCTCTCATCACAGGCAGTGCACCTATAAAGTTTCATGAGATTTGCCTCAAGGGGAGAGGAGTTAAAGGGGTTGATGCACTATTTCCGAACAGGATTTATTTAAAAGGACTTTGAGAAACTTGGGAAAAGCTGGAAGAATTTTCAAAATGTCATGAAAAATAAATGAGATGTAACCTATTGAAAATTTGCAAAGAACATAAATGGAGGTGGCCATCTTTGAACGATGACGTCATCGTGCCATTTTAACATATATGGCATATTGACAAAATGTATTTTAAAGCAAAGAAAACCACTGCAAATTGACTAGAAATAAATATACGGATGTAAAATTATTTTTCATTTGCAGTGATTTTCTTTGCTTTAAAAGACATTTTATCAATATACCATATATGGCAAAGAGGCATGATGACGTCATCGTTCAAAGATGGCCGCCTCCATTTATGTTTCTTTGCACATTTTCAATAGGTCATATCTCCTTTACTTTTCATGGCATTTTGATAATTCTTTCAGCTTTTTTCATGTTTTTCAGAGCCCTTTAAAATAAACTGTGTTTGAAAATAGTGCATCAACCCCTTTAAGGTGCTGACAGGGTTTTTCATTATCGGTTCCTGGTGACCTTGACCTACTGACCTCAAAATCAATAGGTGTCATCCTCTCACCACAAGCAGTTCAACTATGAAATTTCATGAGATTTGCCTCAGGGGGAGAGGAGTTATAATGCAGACAAGGTTTTCATTATTGGCTCCCAGTGACCTTGACCTACTGACCTCAATATCAATAGGGGTCATTCTGTCACCACAGGCAGTTCACCTATGTAGTTTCATGAGATTTGCTTAAGGGGATGAGGAGTTATGGAGCAGGCAATATTTTTCATTATCAGGTCACGGTGACCTTTGACCTACTGACCTCAAAATCAATAGGGATCATCCTCTCATCACAGGCAGTGCACCCATAAAGTTTTATGAGATTTGCTTCAGGGGGTAAATTAAAAAAAAAAATATTCAAAAATGTTTAAACGAAAAATAATATGGTATTAAGACATTGCCTTGGCTAACTCCCAAACTCGTATAACAACTATTGGGGGGAATTTATTTTTTTTTTTTTTTTATTTTTTTATCCCAGGCAAATCAGATGCGAAATTATAATGCATCAGAGTAAATTTGGATGTTTCTGACAAAAAAAAAGTTAATATAAAATAAATTAATAAAAAAAATTGCAAGTTTCACGATAGCGTGAATCTGATGACAGACGAATGCAAATGGCCGACTTTCAAACAACAAGCATTTCCTGGTTGTTTCATTTAATCTGTTTGCTCAATAAACGCTTGAAAAAGCAAAACCTTGTGTTTGGAAACAATTTTTAGTGTATTTTACATATGTGACTGTAGATAAACGATAGTAAAGTTATTGAATTTCATAGTAATTATTTATTATTTTACAGGTAAATGTTTTCGTTTTTTCCTTGCTTGTTGACAAAATTGATTTTGACGAGTTTACTTCCGGAAGTCATCGCTCCAGTGTTGCTTGATGGGAAATTGAATAAATGTTTAATTTGAGAGAAAATACATTTTGTTTCGATAATCATTTCAGTTATTAACGTATACGTTCTGATAACAAAAAAGGAAGAAACCATTATAAAGAAAGCATATTTATTGACATATGTTGATCATTTTGAAATATTTGCGTGATACGTTCGTAAGAATTGCGAGATTATGGAAGTGAATCACAGATCTGCGCATGCGCTGCAAATTATGCCCGCGGTTTCCTGAATTGTTTGAATTTTGATCTTTCATCTTTAATATTTACAAACAGTACCTTTCATCTTTAATATTTACAAACAGTACTGTGATTAGCACATTTTTTTTCGTGACACTGCAAGAACCATTTTAGAGCCTTGGAAGCCATCAAACGATTACACAGATGGCTCACCCAGGAAAGTGTGAGAGCCGTACCAGGGTCCTGGCAGTACCAAGAATTACGCATGTTGTGTGGGTTTTTTTAATCAGAGGTAGGCCCTATTTAAATACGTTCATGGTAGAGCTTCTTCATAATAATGTGGACCAATTAATTTGAAGTGTATAAGTGTAATCAAAACTATAAGCAAAGAAGCATGATATTTTTTAAAACATCTAAATTAAACTGCAAATAATAAAAGAGTGTGTTTTTTCGTTGTAACATTGACAGTTTTGCAAACGAGATTGGTGAAGGTATTAATATGTTACTTGTGCACAACTTACTGTTTTGAAGATAAACATTGTACTTGCATTACCTGAATGAAGCTTGCAAGTTATTGATTATGCCTGTCATGGTGCAAATTGAGGTCTATCAATTCAGAAAAACACGGGCGACGCTGTCAAGGAGTATTTTAAAAATGCATTTTCTTCCTCCATATTCAATTTGTTAAAGGGGACTGCAGTGGATTTAAGCACATGCCGGTTGAATCTATGTTTACAGGTTAAGGAGTCTTTTAAAACAACAATTCAATTCTTTATTTAGAAATTGAAGTGGTATAATATTTCAGCAATTGTTATGCTTGGAGTTTTCAGGAGATGTTGGACATGAGCGCAAGTTGTCAATGGTCAGGTCGCTCGGAAGGCGATGATGGTGTTCACCATTCAACAGAATACATCTTCAACCTTAGATCCTATGCCAGGTATGCCTTCAGATCAAAGGTAGTTTTCTCGCAGAAGTTTCACACTGGAAGTTAAAATTGAGGTTTATGGCGCACCACATAAAAAGGTTATATTGCATCAACATGAAATGAACACTCCAAGGCCACTCTCCATTTACAGCTATATAAAAACATCTATAAATGGGAAGAATATCTATAGGGTTAACTGTTTCAAGCATTTGAAGTGTGCGACAGCATGCGAGTCGTTTAATGGTCTTAAATTGTCCATCCCCCACACACACCCACTCCTAAACGGCTTGATGGATTTTGACAAAACTTTTCAGGACCGAAGCATCGGTGTGATGTCTTGTTGTGCACGTCGTGCTTTCGGTTTGAATTTTTTTAAGTTAAATTTGTTGTCGCCGCTACTCCTAAACGCCTTGTTGGATATTGACGAAACTTTGCAGAAGTATCGGTATGATGTCGTGCTTTCGTTCCGGTTCGCTGATTTTTGATGGAGTTACGGCCCTTTGAATTTTTTACTTTAAATATAATATTGTCGCCGCTACTCCTCCTAAATAGCTTGTTGGGACTTGTTGAGAAACTTTGCAGGAAGCATTAGTATTATGTCTAGTTGTGCGTATTGCACTTTCAATCCGGATAGCTGATTTTTGACAGATTTATGACCCATCTTTTTTACTTTTAAATTTGTTGTCGCCGCTACTCCTCCTAAATGGCTTGATGCATTTTGACGAAACTTTGCAGTGGTATGAGACATCAGTTTTTCTCAAAAACAACCTCTAGTTTTAAAAAGTTTTACATACACAAAATATGACGATTGACTGAACATTTTTGTCAGTTTGATGTCAGGTGACTGCATTGCGACAGGTTGTAATGGGTATACTTTTAAGGAGTCAAACATTTTTCATCGACAACCAATCAGTATATTTATGTCTGTATATTTATTAATAAGTCCTTTAAAAGCCACATGTGCTGTTATGTGGCGTATAACAGCACATGTACAATTCAATTCTTTATTTAGAAATTGAAGTGGTATAATATATCAGCAATTGTTATGCTTGGAGTTTTCAGGAGATGTTGACATGAGCGCAAGTTGTCAATGGTCGGGTCGCTCGGAAGGTGATGATGAAGGTGTCCAACAGATTCAACAGAATACATCCTCAACCTTAGATCCTATGACAGGTATGCCTTCAGATCAAAGGTATTTTTCTCGCAGAAGTTTCACACTGGAAGTTTAAATTGAGGTTTATGGCGCACCACATAAAAAGGTTATATTGCATCAACATGAAATGAACACTCCAGAGCCACTCTCCATTTACAGCTATATAAAAACATTTATATATAAATGGGAAGAATATCTATAGGGTTAACTGTATCAAGCATTTGAAGTGTGCGACAGCATGCAAGTCGTTTAATGGTCTGAAATGGTCCACACACCCCCCACACACACACTCCTAAATGGCTTGATGGATTTTGACAAAACTTTGAAGGAAGCATCGGTATGATGTCTTGTTGTGCATGTCTTGCTTTCAGTTTGATTCACTGATTTTTGACGGAGTTATATCCCTTTGCATTTTTTAAAGTTAAATTTGTTGTCGCCGCTACTCCTAAACGCCTTGTTGGATATTTACAAAACTTTGCAGAAGCATCGGTATGATGTCTAGTTGTGCATATCGTGCTGTCGTTCCGGTTTGCTGATTTTTGACAGAATTATGGCCCTTTGCATTGTTCACTTTAAATTTGTTGGCACCGCTATTCCTCCTAAACGGCTTGATGCATTTTGCCGAAACTTTGCAGGAAGTATGATGTCACGCTTTCGGTCTGGTTCGCTGATTTTTGACGGAGTTATGTCCCTTTGAGTTTTTTACTTTAAATTTTTTGTCGCCACTACTCCTAAATGGCTTGTTGGATATTGACAAAACTTTACAGAAGTATCGGTATGATGTCATGCTTTCGTTCCGGTTCACTGATTTTTTATTGCCCTTTGAATTTTTTACTTTTAATATAATATTGTCGCCGCTACTCCTCCTAAATAGCTTTTACACCCCATCCCCCCACGTGCTGTTATTTGGTGCACATGTCACCTCCACCACCCCATCCCACACCCAACGATTTAACAATCTTTAAGTTTTATCACACCGTTTTATTTTTTCGAAATGAGCTCTATGCTCAATTTTATAGTGGTGCCATACTGGAATACCGTGCTGAAGACAAATAACATGATACAGACACCGGACTGACCAGTCCTAGAATTACGACTTTATATGCTTGGGACTACTAGTACCATGAAGTGTTTGTTATAATCCAGCCAGGGATTGAACCCACACGACTAAGATTGCAATGAGGCCCTTTTAATATAATATAGGTTTTAAATTTTCAGAAGTATTAAAAACTATTATATTTAAAATGGATTTTTTTTTATACATTTATAAATTTATTTTGTCTTTTTTGGAGACATTAATTTATTTATAAATATACTATCTTTTCAGATCTATGTTCTTCGGGAACGGTTTAGGTGCCAACAGATGAAGCCAAATGAAAATGAGAACAGTTTTAAGAGGGTTCGAGTCATCCTACAGAGGTTTAGATGTATACATATAGTGCTATGTTTTTCAATGGTGTATATATTTGCCTTAACACGGAAGTGGATCAGTCATAGAGTTCATTACCATTTTCCGACTGTCCCATACGTCTGTTTTAAATTTAAGTTTTACTCAGGACACCTCGAGCCGTAAAGCTTTTAAACTTCATACATGTTTGCATCTACAGGACAGCAATAATTAAGTCGGTTTGAGGTTCCAGAAGATGATGTTGAACGAACAATGAGGACAATTTTGAGAGGGTTTGAGGCCGCTTACCGGGGCTTAGATGTGTAGATAAATGGAGCTAATTGTTATCCAGGGGTGCAGTGTATATCTTTTTTAATAATTATGGTCTTTATTTAAAAAAACATTATTAATATAGGTCTCTGAGAAAACAAACAAATCAAAGATATGTTTACCTGTTATTTTAGAATCAGACAGTGTTTTCAAATGTGTTTCACATGAAGTCTATAATTTAGTTTTGAAGGACAATAATATTAGTTTTCATATTTATTATGCACAAATCATTATTTGAATCCTTGAAAGCAAATTGATTTTGCAAACACCTGAGTGGATTATATTGCATCCCTAACATTTTTCAACATATAGTAGAATAAAGAGGGAAAAGACATAAAATGATGTGGGGTTAGTAAATTTGGGTGCTAATTTAACTGTTTTATTAAATACAAGGTTGCTGTGTGTCCCTTCAGTGTATATTCAATGTAAATAAGTGCTCAATATTATATTCAGTCTGTTAGTGTTTCTACCAAACTTTTTCATGTTAAAGTGAAATTTAATAGATGTTTCGTTTTAGTTTATTTTTTCACATTGCATTTTGCATATCAGTTGTTTGTTTTATAGTTTAAATATTTCAATATAAAAATGCTTAGGTAACACTTTTCCAGTGTCATTTCTGCCGTTTCACCAATATCACTTTTTAAGATTAAAATTATGTAACATGTTATTTCCATGTATTGTTCAACATTTGCTGCTGAGATATAGTGATGTTATTTATTCTGTTAAATTTGAATCCTGTACAGGGGGACCTAGATTAAGTACATATAAACTTTATTGCCTTTATTACTGATTGTTTCTTATTGATCACATCCTTATGTATTCCATGCTCTAGCGGTCAAAGACCTGTAGTGCTTATCTTTGACCTGTAGTGCTTATAGTGGCGCATCATTTTGACTACATTTACGTTTCCATTTATATTTGCTCAAATTTTCACTAGCCCTCGGAGGACCCTTTATTGAAAAAGAAAGACGAAGCTTTTTAAATCCTTCATTTACGCAGCTTTCACAAAGATCTGCACAGAAGCTTCGTAATAGCTGTGTAAAAACTGCGTTTTACGCCAATACCGCCAGTTTTTACGCAGCTATTGCGAAGCTTTTACGCAGCTTTAACAAAGATCTGCATCAAAGCTTCGTTAATGCAGACCTGCGTAAAAGCTGCGTTTTACGCAACTTTTACAGAGATCTGCGTAAAAGCTGCGTTTACGCAGACCTGCGTAATAGCTACGTAAAAGCTAGCGGTATTGGCACCTGCGTAAAAGCTGCGTTTTACGCAGCTTTTACAGAGATCTGCGTAAAAATTGCGTTTATGCAGACCTGCGTAATAGCTACGTAAAAGCTAGCGGTATTGGCACCTGCGTAAAAGCTGCGTTTTACGCAGCTTTTACAGAGATCTGCGTAAAAGCTTCGTTTATGCAGACCTGCGTAATAGCTACGTAAAAGCTAGCGGTATTGGCACCTTCGTAAAAGCTGCGTTTTACGCAGCTTTTGCTCAGCTTGTTTGTTAATGCTATGTTTTGCATCATTTTTGTAAAATCTGCGCAAAAGCTGCGTATACGAAGAAATACGCAGGTGCCAATACCGCTAGCTTTTACGTAGCTTTTACGTAGCTTTTGAAATAATTTTAGCTACGCAAAACGTACGTATAAGGTAGCTTTTTTTGACAAGGGTAACCCTGATCACTAAATGTAATCTATCTCCATGCATTGGGTACCGATTCTTATCTGGAAGCGTTTAAAAAATATGTTATCTTATACTCTTATGTATGTTATATTGTCACATTAAGTTATATTATTTAAATGAGATATGTGCTGAGTATTCTTAATTGTCCTTTTTTATCCCAAGGCATTAATTGCCAAGTTTATCAAAACAGCAATGAGCTGGGCATATATAAGGCTTGCAGGCATATTGCAACTCTACATACATGAACTTGATGCTAACTTGCTAGATAAGAGAGACCGTTGTGAACCCAGCTTCTTTGATATAACCTTAATCACGGATTAACATTTTAGTTGTATGTATTTTAATGCAGTTATGCTGCTTCAGCGCATAAAGCCTGTTGATGCAGTGGATAGCACGGGGGACTTTAAATTCAGAGGACCCTGTTTCAAGCCTCACCGGAGCCAGTTAATTTTGTCGACACTTTTACCCTCGTCCGTCGGATGGGGACGTAAACCAGGCGATCCCTTGTATCGCTTGTTTTTTTCCTCCCATCATGTTAAAGAAACATAGGTGTCTATTCGTCGGTAGGGGAGGTTCCTAAATGCCTATATAACCCCACCTCCCCAAAAAAACAAAACAAAAAACACACTCCCTCTCTCTCTTCATTGGCAATACACCTTTTTAGGTAATAATCATTCCACTTGCACTTGCATGCGCAAAAGTAGGGTTGATGCTTACTATTCTAGGTTAATTCCTTACTCTAAATCAAGTACGGAGAACATCACAACCTATGTTTAGATATATATCCTAAGCAGGTGATATTTTAACAACTGCACCAATACTAACAAATAGTTGCCATGGTAAGTAGTTAGTACAGTGATCTGGGTATCATCCTAAAGATATTTCTTCGTCGACGCCGTGTGGTTCCCAGGCAAGAAGAATATGACCACTGCATATCCAGGCAGAGGGGTAAAATTTCCCCGAATTCATGTTCATTTTGTCATTTTTGTTCATTATTTTCATCATGAAACCTGTATTGTTTCAGGTGCTACTTCAGCGGTGGCAGTGATCGTGGCTCAAGCGAAAAATCCCAGAGAACTCTGCAGTTCTGCAGGTAAGAAGGTTCTAGGCACATTCTGCATATTTTTATCTAGATGTTAATGAAGAGTGAGCCGGATCGAATGTTCATTCCTGTTGGCGCCATATAACATGTTTGTGTTGGTGCAACGTTAAACCCCAATTCAAATCAATTCATCTTCGTCGATTCTTTTTTTAGTAACACAAAAATGGTTCGTGCAAATGCATGTATTGTACTACTATTTTTACATTTCATATTCAGAATTCTTCATTGTGTTGTATATGGGTGGGGTAATTCAGGTGTAAAAATCCTTAAAATATGCATACATTGTAATTAACAAGAGTTGCGCGCAACATGATGTCTCGCCTAAAGAAACATGTCCATCATACATGTTTCAAGCGACCTTCATCTTGACAAAATCGAGGGTTTATAGCAATTGTTAACAAAGTCAAGCAAGACTGGTAGCATTCATAGTTTTCAATAAATGAAGCTAAATGCAAATATTATTGGATGGACAAGCATTACCATTCTATACACCGGATTTTGATTTTGCAATCCTGCCCCAAAAAAACAGACTACACGTGTATGGTAGTTTATTGAACTTTAAAACGTTATTTAATTTTAAAATACTTTTGTTAATATAGTTTTGCGATAAACAAAAATATGAAAGCAAATGCAAATTCGTACAAAGTATTTTAGAACGTTCAACATTTATGTACCATTGTAGCAGTATAGTGTTTGTTTTTATTTCCTATGAGGTTAAATTCCCAGGAAAAGTGGCTGGTCTACCTCCACCACAAAAAATTGACGGTCATATATATAACCTTACATGTGTTGAAAATGACGTAAAACACAATTCAAACAAACAAACAAATCTTATGAGGTTTATTTAGTGTACCACGATGCATATTTTATATACATATATATTGTTGCACATCATAATACTTATTTACTACAAACTGTTCCATCTATATTTATGAACTACTTCACCCTTAAATTGATAATTTTATACTTTATTATGTTTTAAAGTAGGCCCCAAAGCCTGATGTACTCGAGTTCCCTTTAATACCTGATAGCTATCTGCAGAAACTACACATTGGACTTGATGTAAAATTTAAGTAATTTGCCAATTTGTATTGTTTCAGGAACTGACATGTTAATTAATCATGTATCATGTTTTATCAAGAAATGTCAACTCATATTAAAATTAATGTAATTCTGTTGCTGGTTTTAGCATGGCAGTATGTTACAATGGTAATGGCAAATTGCATACATTCATTCATTTCATTATCTTAAAGGGACATATGGCAATCTTGAAGTGTTTATGAAGCATTGCAATTATTGTTTCGATTTATATATCCAGAATCATATTCAATTTACTTGCATATAAATAAATTAAGTTTTCAATGTTTCTCACTGATTTTACCATAAGTTAAAGATACATTATTAAAGTGCATTATTATCAACAGTTAATTATATGTAAAATAATTTACTTCATATTTATTTTAGTGTAATTAATATTAATGATTGAACAAATACAAGTTATGCAGAAAAACTAGTGTGACCTTGTGATTTTAAAATCTTCAGATTGTCATGTGTACCTTTAAGAGAATTTATAATACAGATAAACTTTACTGGAGTATCAAATTACCCAGCTGCAAACAATAAATTAAGCCCCAGTGATTGGCGGCTGTATACTGTAATTGCTTCAATTATCACTTATCAGGGAAAATGTCATACATATAATTAATGTAATACTGTTCTATACTGCTATGAAAGACGCATTTTTACTCAATTGTTAATAATTCTTAAACTTCCATAAATAGTAGCAATAACTGTTGCTTTTATCGAAGTTCATTATCTGGCAGTATGCTATCAAGACAGTATTTAAGGGAATTTGTAATATATTTTTTGAATTTAATAAATGAGTCGATAAGAAAAAGATTTGTTATTTGTTTAAACATATTTTTATCCAGCATATTTACAACCTTATATATGTTACACCGATTGGAATTAAAATAAAAAGTTAACCTTCCAAAGATAGACACTTTTGATAAACTTTTGCTGGAGTATCAAATTACCCAGCTTGTTGCAGTAGCTACATAAAAAAGATAATGCAATTAAGTTCCTGTCAAACCTTATAAAACATGAAAATTGGAATGTGTATGCATTTAAAATAGAAGAAAGCTATACAGATTATGGCTGGACAAGAACAATGAGTTTATGGCTGGACAAGAACAATGTCCAGTGAGTTTATATATGAGATTTTGAACACTGTACATTGCTGCAGTGCTGAGAAAACAATGTGAAATTTGGAGAATATACATTTATTAAAGTGACCCTGACCTTGACCAAGGGTCAGTTGGAGGGCTGGAAGGCGCTTGGCTGGACAAGAACAATGTCCAGTGAGTTTATATATGAGATTTTGAACACTGTACATTGCTGCAGTGCTGCGAAAACGATGTGAAATTTGGAGAATATACATTTATTAAAGTGACCCTGACCTTGACCAAGGGTCAGTTGGAGGGCTGGAAGTCGCTGAAATAAGAAGAACAATGACCAGTGAGGTTATATATGAAATTTGAACACTCTACTCCAAAGAACAACAAAGTTATAATAATTTAACGCATTTTAACACATTTTTTTTGGAGATGGTAGATGCATTTAAGAGTAAACTGACCTTGACACAGGGTCAGTTGGAGACTGATAGTTACTGGAATAAGAAGAACAATAACCAGTGAAGTTATACATGAAATTTGAACACTCTACTCCAAAGGAGAAATAAGTTATAAGAACTTTAACCGAAATGTTAACCGAAATGTTTACCGAAATGTTAACGTAAATTAACAAAAATGTTAATCAAAATTTTAACGCTAACATATTGTATTATAACTTTCTTGTCCTTGGGAGTAGAATGTTCAAATTTTATATATAACCTCCTGGTCATTGCCTGTCTTAATGCCAATAACTTCCAGCCCTGCAACTGACCGTGGGTCGGAGTCAAGGTCAGTAAAATACATGTATCGTCAATATTTATGTTAAAATTTGGTGACGGTACATGTATTTAAGTGACCTTGACTCTGACCCATGGTCAGTTGCAGGGCTGGAAGTTATTGGCATTAAGACGGGCAATGAGCAGGATGTTATATATGAAATTTGAACATTCTACTCCCAAGGACAAAAAAGTTATAATACAATATGTTGACGCCGTCGAGCCCGCCAACATTAGCGGCACCTATAGTCTCGTATTTTTTCAAAAGGCGAGACAAAAAGTATTAAAGATTTTGAGTTACAATATGCAATGTTTAATTCATGTTTAATTCATGTATTTATGTGTAATACATAATTCAAATGTGTAATCATAATAAGTATTGCCATGACTTTTGTTAAAAAAAACACGTTAAACCGCACATTTCCTTTATCTAAAATCCTTTGGACTGTGTTTCGTCTGTGCAATATATGTATATATCAGATCATATTAATTTTATTTATGTTGCAGTTACTTTGAGGAAGGCTTCTACTTTCAGTTTAGCATGTATCTCAACTGAACACACATGTGCAATGCCGTGAGCATTGCTTAGTACTTAATTTCATCAATCTATCATAACAATCCCTTATTCATATTATAATATTATTTAAATCTTGTAGAAAGGTTGTAAATTACTGATTCTTACAAGTTTACACATACAGTACAGCTCACGCGAAACCCACACTTTACACTTTAACGCCGAGTGAGGAATTTACAAATCGCGTAATTACACGGAGTTTGATGATAAAACTACGCGGAGTCGGAAAAGCTTCTCGACATACTTACGCCACGAAAGTACGCCACGATACTCCGCGTAGACAAACTCGGAGTTCGCCGAGTCAAAACTGCACAGGTAAAAGGTGCAACTTTTTCTAATTGCAGTCATTTTAATGCATAATTATTCAATAACTTTAGAAACAAGAGGTCAATGACCTTGAAGCTCTACCGATTGATTTTGATTTCAGGAAGTAGTCGCTACAGACTTGTTTTTTGAAAATCTATTTTTAACCGTGGCGGCCATCATGAATTTCCGGCCGACCTGAAATTTTGCTAGGATCAATTTGACATTAAGAGCAACATTCCTGTGAAGTTTCATGAAAATCCGTCAAGTAGTTTCAGAGGAGTAGTCGCTACAAGTTTTCATTATATAACTCTATGTAAACAAAGATGGCCACTGGTAGCCATGTTTAACGTCAAATCAAAACGATTTTCGACAAGGACCAACATCATGTCATACTTATCATTTTAGAAAAAGTCCCATATCAATATCTCTTATAGTTTTGAAGAAGTAGTCACTACAAACTTATTTATTTTAAATCTATTTTTAGCTGTGGCGGCCATCTTGAATTTCCGGCCGACCTGAAATTTTTCTAGGATCAACTAGACATCAAGAGCAACATTCCTGTGAAGTTTCATGAACATCCGTCAAGTAGTTTCAGAGGAGTAGTCGCTACAAGTTTTTACTATATAACTCTATGTAACCAAAGATGGCCACTGGCAGCCATGTTTAACGTTGAATCAAAATAATTTTCCACAAGGATCAACATCATGTCATGCTGATCATTTTAGAAAAAGTCCCATATCAATATCACTTATAGATTTCAAGAAGTAGTCGCTACAAACTTATTTTTTAAAAATCTATTTTTAGCTGTGACGGCCATCTTGAATTTCTGGCTGATCTGAAATTTTGCTAGGATCAATTAGACATCAAGAGCAACATTCCTGTAAAGTTTCATGACAATCTGTCAAGTAGTTTCAGAGGAGTAGTCGCTACAAGTTTTCATTATATAGCTCTATGTAAACAAAGATGGCCACTGGCAGCCATGTTTAACGTTGAATCAAAACGATTTTTGACAAGGATCAACATCATGTCATGCTGATCATTTTAGAAAAAAGTCCCATATCAATATCACTTATAGTTTTCAAGAAGTATTCGCTACAAACTTGTATTTTAAAACTCTATTTTTAGCTTTGGCGGCCATCTTGGATTTCACATCAACATGAATTTTTGCTAGGATCAACTAGACTTCATGGGCAACATTTCTGTAAAGTTTCATGAATATCCATCCAGTAGTTTCAGAGGAGTTGTCGCTACAAATAAAAGTTTACGGACAGAGAGACGGACGACGGACGCCGCACCACGGCATAAAAATATTAAAAAAATAAAAAAATAAAAAATAAAACAAGAGGTCAATGACCTTGAAGCTCTACTGATTGATTTTGATTTCAGGAAGTAGTCGCTACAAACTGGTTTTTTGAAAATATATTTTTAGCCGTGGTGGCCATCTTGAATTTCCGGCCGACCTGAAATTTTGCTAGGATCAATTAGACATCAAAAGCAACATTCCTGTGAAGTTTTATGAAAATCCGTCAAGTAGTTTCAGAGGAGTAGTCGCTACAAGTTTTCATTATATAACTCTATGTAAACAAACATGGCCACTGGCAGCCATGTTTAACGTCGAATCAAAATAATGTTCGACTTGAATAACCATCATGTCATGCTGATCATTTTAGAAAAAGTCCCATATCAATATCACTTATAGTTTTCAAGAAGTAGTCGCTACAAAGTTGTATTTTGAAAATCTATTTTTAGCCATGGCGACCATCTTGAATTTCCGGCAGACCTGAAATTTTGCTAGGATCAATTAGACATCAAGAGCAACATTCCTGTGAAGTTTTATGAAAATCCGTCAAGTAGTTTCAGAGGAGTAGTCGCTACAAGTTTTCATTATATAACTCTATGTAAACAAACATGGCCACTGGCAGCCATGTTTAACGTCGAATCAAAATAATGTTCGACTTGAATAACCATCATGTCATGCTGATCATTTTAGAAAAAGTCCCATATCAATATCACTTATAGTTTTCAAGAAGTAGTCGCTACAAACTTGTATTTTGAAAATCTATTTTTAGCCATGGCGGCCATCTTGAATTTCCGGCCGACCTGAAATTTTGCTAGGATCAATTAGACATCAAGAGCAACATTTCTGTAAAGTTTCATGAAAATCCGTCTAGTAGTTTCAGAGGAGTAGTCGCTACAAGTTTTCATTATATAACTCTATGTAAACAAAGATGGCCACTGGCAGCCATGTTAAATGTCGAATCAAAATAATGTTCGACTCGGATAACCATCATGTCATGCTGATCATTTTAGAAAAAGTCCCATATCAATATCACTTATAGTTTTCAAGACGTAGTCGCTACAAACTTATTTTTTAAAAATTTATTTTTAACTGTGGCAGCCATCTTGAATTTCTGGCCGACCTGAAATTTTGCTAGGATCAATCAGACATCAAGAGCAACATTCCTGTGAAGTTTCATGAAAATCCGTCAAGTAGTTTCAGAGTAGTAGTCGCTACAAGTTTTCATTATATAACTCTATGTAAACAAAGATGGCCGCTGGCAGCCATGTTTAACGTCAAATCAAAACGATTTTCGACAAGGACCAAAATCATGTCATGCTGATCATTTTAGAAAAAGTCCCATATCATCATCACTTATAGTTTTCAAGAAGTAGTCGCTACAAACTTGAATTTAAAAAATCTATTTTTAGCTTTGGCGGCCGTCTTGGATTTCACATCAACATGAATTTTTGCTAGGATCAACTAGACTTCATGGGCAACATTTCTGTAAAGTTTTATGAATATCCATTCAGTAGTTTCAGAGGAGTAGTCGCTACAAATAAAAGTTAACGGACGGACGGACAGACGGACGGACGGACGGCGCACCACGGCATAAGCTCTGCTGATCTCTGATCAGTAGAGCTAAAAATTCAAAAAGAAGACATATTCAAAAAAAAAAATTATTAAATAATAAAAATAAATAAATTATTATTTAAAACAAGAGGCCCAAGAGGGCCTGTGGATGCTCTACTGGCTTAAGATAAAGTTTATGCAAAAGAGGCCATAACTCTTTTAAATATCGTTCAACCAGAACATGGTGATGATATACGCAACGAGGCTTGGTACTGATTGTCCCCGACAAGTTTCGTTGAAATCCAGCCAGAGGTTCAGGAGAACTAGTCTGTACAAAGTTAGTGTATTAAACCTTTTAAGGGGCAATTACTCTGCCAAAATTCATTCAACCAGAACACGGCAATGATAGGTGCAACTAGGCTTGGTACTGATCATCCCCATCAAGATACGTTGAAATCCAGCAAGGGGTTCAGAACAGACTAATCTGGACGTTTCTCTATTAAAACCTTTAAAGGGCCATAACTCTGACAAAAATCATACAACCCGAATATGGCGACAATATGCACAACTAGGCTTGATACTGATCATCCTTGTCAAGTTTCGTTAAAATCCAGCCAGGGGTTCAGGAAATCTAGCCCGGAAAATGTTTGTGTATCAAAAACATTTAAAGGGCCATAACTCCACAAAAATCTGTTAAATGGAATGTGACGATGATATGCACAACTAAGCTTGGTGCTGATCATCCCTGTAAAGTTTCGTTGAAATGTGGGAGACGTTCAGGAGAATAGTCCAGACAAAGTTTGTGTATTAAAACCTTTAAAGGGCCATAACTCTGCCAAAAATCATTCAACCCGCAACACGGCAAAGATTTGCAGAACCAGACCTGGAACTGATCATCCCTAAAAAGTTTTGTTTAAATCCGGCTAGGGGTTCAGGAAAACTAGTCAGGACAAAGTTTGTGTATTAAAACCTTTAAAGGGACATAACTCCGCCAAAATCATTCAACTGGAACACAGTGACGATATGCACAACTAGGCTTAGTACTGATCATCCCTGAAAAATATCAATGAAATTTGGCAAAATGAAGGCCCTTTCTTCTTAATGAGGCCTCGTCCGTCGGATGGGGACGTAAACCGGGCGATCCCGTGTATCGGTCTATCTTCCGAGCACGTTAAAGAACCATAGGAATCTATTCGATAGGAAGAGTAGGGCAGGTTCCCGGATTCCTATGTATCCTTCCCCTCTCTCTGGGGCGGCTCTAAATAACCTATACTGTGTTGATGAGCCGTTAAACAACATTCAATTCTTAATGAGGCCAAAATATAGCACATTTCAGAAAATAAAATCAAGGGCCATAACTCCGGTGTAAATGGTCATATCTGGCTGGTTTTCAAACTTGTCGGAGCTTTCATTGATAGTAGGCAGATTTCATTCTTGCTAATGTTACATGGACGGAAAGTAATGAATTAGCAATTTTATAATTCCCTGTTGGAATTTTCTTGTAATTTATTTAAAGTATGATTTTTTAAATAATTGTCAATAAACTGAATAAAATATCACAAAGATATACTTGTTATTGTTTCATTTAAAGTTATGGAATGTAGATAAACTAACCCCAATAGAGGACAGAATAGACTCCCGTCAATATTACAGACATTTTTTTTACAAACGTTTTATGTAACACGGAAAACAAATAAAACCATGCTGTATCTCTCGTAAACTATTAAATACCCAATAATTTGAGAATATTAGAGTTTTGTCTGCTTAAATACTTTATTTTAGAATTTTAATGCACTTTATGAACGGACGTCACGTACGCAGTTTTTTCCGTCCCTATGTCTTGCGTAACAATAGCATTTTTACTATGTTTGTGTATACGCCTGACTCACGAAATTCCGGAAAATGCCGATCAGCGGCGGAAAGGTTTTCTCTTCGAAAGTATTCTGAATGAACTAAGTGATCCAAACAAAGCATGTTAACTGTCAATCGAGTGTTTTTATTTTGCTATCGTTACGGAATTTTTTTCCGTCCAGTCAGTCGATAACGATTGCAATCGGAAAATTACCGCGAACTGCACAAATCGCGCGAGATTTCCCATGATTCAATTTGTGATGTAAAATGGCGGCGACGACGGCAGCGGCTTGTCACATTCCGGAGCATGAAAATGCAAGTATTACCCTTGAAAAATGTTTTAAATAATTCTGTCCTATGCAAGTCACGGTAGCAAAGCGTATTGTTTGCACTGATGACTTGCGTTTTGGCATGTTCTTATGAGATTTATTGTATTGTGTTGACTGTTTTTAAATGTTTGGAACCCGAGTTACACACGCAACACCCAATTTCCCCAAGCAAGAGCATAGACTTCCAGATTATTGATGATGCTCTTGCAATCGTTATATTATGGACAAAAATTTGTTTGATAATGTTACTAATGGACGGAAAAGTTTTGCTAATGTTACGATGTGGACCGGCCGCATTATTTTGCTAACGTTATTGTTGGACGGAACAAGGTTTTTAAGCTCAAATGTACATAAATCAAGATTAGATTTGGATGATGGACATTTAAACGGTGTAAATATTCATTGTTTAGCAGGTGACATGTTCTTCAGTGAAGAGTATATATGTATATTGTATTTTGTCATTGTGATGTTGCTAGTGTTATTTTTTGGACAGCATTTTATTTGCTAGTGTTACTTTCGGACATCATTTTGTTTTGCTAATGTTATTTTTGGACATCATTTTATTTTGCTAGAGCTACTTTGGGACAATATTAGTTAACTGAATTATTTAATAATAATGACAAAGATAATAATATAATATTAATTAAATGTATAAAATGTTATGATACTCTCCGTCCGTCCGTCTGCAAAAACTCGATCGTGCAATAACTGTAAAGTATTTAAGGTAGGTACACAAAACTTGGTATGTGGATAGAGAGCAATGAAAAGGTTATTGATGTCATTTTATGTTGTTAGTATGACAAAAAAATGTGGTTGCTATGACAACGGAAATATTGAAAATACCACAAAATCTATCTCCTCCAATAACTAAAATAGTATCTGCTTTGTCCCTAGAACTCCTTCGTCACTATGACTCCCCCTCATGGGGAAACATACTGGTTTTGCCTCCACCGTCTGTCTGTCCATCTGTTCATCCACCTTTAGCTTTTCTGGACTTCATCTCCATAACCTCCGGCAGGATTACAATGAAACTGCACAGGAATGATTGGTTTCAAGCCTGATTGTGCATATATCGTATGCATGTTCCGCTTGGATTATTTTTGCAGAGTTATGGCCCTTTTATTAAGTTTAGTATGGAAAGACTTGTCCGGGCTATTTCTCCATAATCCTTTGTCAGTATTAATGAAACTTCATAGGAAGATTCAGTACCAAGTAGAGTTGTGCTTATTGTCGTCTTGTTCCGGTTCGATGATTTTTCAATGAGTTATGGCCCTTTGTTTTTTATACATGTTTGTACATAGAGATTATTGTCCGGACTTCATCTCTAAAACCCTGTACCAGATTTTGATGCAACTTCATAGTGATTTTTACTAAGCCTAGTTGTGCTTATTGTAAGCACTTTCCACTTGGATTTTTTTTTCCGGAGTTCTGGCCCTTTTATATAATTTTGCATTGGAAGGCTTGTTCAGGCTATTTCTCCACAACCACTAGTCAGAAATTAATGAAACTTATATGGAAGATTCAGTGCCATTTGTAGAGAATTGCTAAGGGTAGACATAGGTTTTCCCACGCTTCTGTTATATTTTGCTCTTCTGGCATGTATACCCCGCGTGTACACATGCAGCGATGCTTCTGTTAAATTGTTGAAACTCGTATCCTACCAAATCGTAACCAGTACCCTGTGACATAATTTATGCAAATCTATGTACAATAGAGCTCGTTCTTCTTCCAGGTTCCGTCAACTGTTTACAGACAATATTTAAAACAAAACAATCCAAAGAAATACGACCAGTACTTACTGCAACAAAAAAAAAGAAGTAAGGACTACAGAAATCAAGTAAAAGCAGATCCAGAAAAACTACGACTACAAAGAGAAAAGGCAAAATTAAGACAGAAGATATTCAGAGAAAAGCGGGAAAATGAAGGTCAAAATCAGAAACAGTCAACTTCAGCAGTGACACAAGAGAATTCAAAAGCAAGAACAAGAGCTGAATCAGTTCAACAGCGACAGAAATGGTGTGAGGCAAAAAGAAAGTATAGAAAAAAAGTATCAGCTTACAAGAAAGTATGGATTAAACGCAAGGACAAAGAAAGAAAAAGGGCTAAAAAGCTGAATAAGGCGGACACATCACCAAACGAAAGTCAAGTAGAAGGGTACCAGTCAAGAAGACACTCTACAATATAACATCAAAGGCAAGAAAAGCTCTTCCGCAATCTCCACAGAAGTTCGCAAGTGTTATTAATAATCTTGTGAAGAACACCACTCCAAGAAAGAGAGAAGCTGTACAGAGAGTTATGGAAACATCTGCCACGAAAAAGCTTAGATTGGAAAAGGAAAATTCCAATCTAAGCTTTTTCGTGGCAGATGTTTCCATTTTGCAAGAGGAAACAAAAGAGACAGTAGCAACAGGGGAAGTTACTTCCAATGAAGCCAAGGAACAAAATAGAGAACCAAACCGGATATACACATATACAAAAAAGCAGCGTTACTACATAATTCCACAGAAAACCCTCCGTCAAGTTAACAACTTCTTCTTCAGAGAAGATATATCTACACCACTTCCACAGAAGCGATATGCAAATAAGCATGGGCCTGGTTATGTGATGCAGGTCACCCTGTTTGTTGCTTTCAGTATCTTCAAAACAGAGCACAAGGAATGTAGAATTGGCTTTACAAAATTCACAACACTACGACCAAAGAATGTTCGTCTATTGTCAAACCGTCACTGGAATTACTGTGTCTGCTTGGTTTGCCAAAATATATCTTATAAACTGAAAGCACTCAACAGATGCATGCCAGGAAAGATAGCAGATTTTGACCAACTTCTAAATGTAGTACTGTGTTCCAAAAGTGATGCACAACGTTTTCATCTTCCAGATTGCATATTCAAGAAGTGCCAGAAATGTCAGAACACAGAATCTAAGTTATCTGCACGTTTTCCTACTAGTGGATCAGATAAAAACAAAGAAAGTGATCTTCTGGTGACTTGGAATCACTGGGAGAAAGTTGTTGAAGGTGGAAAGACCAGAAGAGTCCTGAAAAGTAAGAGGTCAAGTGTTGCTGCCATGATTAAAGAACTTCTTTCGGATTTTGTTGCGCCTGTGCAGGGTACTAGTTTTGCTGAACACCTCTTTGTTGGTCAGTGGCAGCAGCGTCAGTTCTCTGAACTGAAAAAGAACTTGCCCCCAGACTCTGTGCTGCTTGTAATGGACTTCGGGAAAAATCGAACTGTCAGATACCAAGATGAACCGAAATCGGTGTTTTTTGCAGCAAGACAGATCACCATCCACCCTGTGGTGGTTTTCTACCACTCACGTGATATTCCACATCTGGTTGTTAGACACTCCCTTGTTTTTCTAAGCGATGACCATACCCATGACCACCATGCTGTAGACCATTTTTTTGAGAAGTCTCTGGAGTACCTGAAAGTCAGCGGGATCCCTTTTTCGAAACTTTTTGTGTTCTCAGATGGTTGCGCGGGGCAGTATAAAGGTAAGGGCAGCTTTGCAGACCTTAGTCTGAAAAACATACGTGTCGAAAGAAACTACTTCGGATCCGATCATGGGAAGTCGGAGTGTGATGGGGAGGTGGGTTGTATTAACAGGGCTGTTGACATAGCAATTGTCGGAAGGAAGGCAGTTATAGCGAATGCAGAGGATATGTATTCATGGTGCTCTGCAAGCAGTCTCTGCTTGGATGAAGCGGGATCTAAGCGAAGGTTCTTCGTAGTGAAAACTGGGGAAGTGAACAGAGAAAGGAACTTTACAGATGTCACAACTCTACAAGGTTGCAGGAAACTTCACCAGTTTGTAAACACTTTAACACCTTACCAATTGCTGGTAAGGAAGCTTTCATGTTTCTGTGCAAACTGCATGAATGGTTTCTCAGAAGAATGCCCAAACAGAATGTATACTGGGGACTATGAAAACAGAATTTTAAAGCCAACTAAGTCAATAAAACAGCCACGAAAAACAAGCTCAGCTCAACAATCAACTCCAGAGTCGCCCCCGACAACCACGTCACCACCACACCTTCGTAAAACACTCTTAGCTCAGCAGTCAACTCCAGAGCAGCCCACGATGACCACGTCAACACCACGCCCGCGTAAAACATGCTTAGCTCAGCAGTCAACTCCAGAGTCACCCGCGACAACCACGTCAATACGATGCCCCAGTAAAAGACGCTCAGCTCAGCAGTCAACTCTGGAGTCGCCCCCGACAACCACGTCGACACCACGCCCGCGTAAGACACGCTCAGCTCAACGGTCAACCGCAACAACTCTGGAGGCGCCCAAGACAGCCAATTCAGAACATAGGGCATGCACACCTCAACAGTCAACTGAGCCGCTGAGGGCTCCTCAACCGCTCAAGACACAGGCAGGTAGAACACTTTGGGAAAAAGTGGCTCCTTGCAGTACTACATATGAAGATTTACAGCAAACTGTGATCGAAATGGAAATACCACCGCTGCCTAAACTTCCAAACGTTACATTTATTTCCCACAAACGAACTATTGATGAAAGTGCTCTTGCTCTGTTGCCTGACAATCTGAAACACTGTGGTTTATTTCCTTCTACCATATATGGTGATGGTAATTGCTTACCAAGATGTGCAAGCCTTCTTGCATATGGTACTGAGGATAATCACTTGGAGATGAGAGCAAGAATTATTTGCGAGCTTGTTAGACATGAAGAAAAGTACCTCGACAATAAATATTTGACAGAAGGGGCTGATCTTGATGTTATAACCAATGTAGCCAAACTGTTCGCCATGTTTTCGGAGCACTATAACGCTGAAAGGCTGACAAATTTAGCAATTCAGAGAATATTTCGTAAAGAAGTTCTGAGTATATGTGCCAGTGGGAGATACATGGGCATATGGCAGATTGCAGCCTTGGCAAACATTCTTGAAAGAGATGTCGTCTCAGTTTACCCCCTTTATGGAGGAAAAACAGTAAGGAATGACTTAAACAGAATGTTTATGCCAGTTCAAAGGAGTGAAATGAGTGGCAAACAAATCTATGTCATGTGGAGTAACCTGCAGGGAAGCAGCATACCAGAGAAAGACTGGCGTCCCAATCACTTTGTGCCACTTCTAAAGACTTGCACAGAAAATGATGTACCGTGTGTTGAAGAAGATGCTGAAGTTGAAGAGTTGTCTCCTATTATGGCATATGGTGATGATGATGATCCACAGGACGCGTTCTTGAACAGCAGCTTAGTAAACAGCATCATACAAGGACTTGACAATATATCTGATGAGGTAGGAATAATCATGAAACATTTTTAAATATATATCTAGCAGTATGTTGTATAACAAGTAGAGCTGAAATTCTGTTGTTTCTTTTTTGGTGTTTGCCGCAGTAGAATAATTACTGTACATATGGTATCTTTTACTTGTGAATAATATAATATTTTGCAGACAACCAGCTCAGACGAAGAAGAGCAGGACATACAGATGTTCACTGAGGACCTCATTACGGTTTGTGACATGGGGGCTGCCGATGACCAGCATACTGTTGCTGAGCATACAACCCATGATGACCAGGCAGCTGCTGATGACAACACTGTAGATGAGGTGTGTATAAGTCCTGAAATTAATACTTTAACCGCTATATAAGCTGGATACCCTGGCCTATAGATACTATACTCAATACAAAAATAATTACTGTACATATGGTATCTTTTACTTGTAAATAATATAATCTTTTGCAGACAACCAGAGACGAACAAGAGCAGGACATACAGATGTTCACTGAGGACCTCATTACGGTTTGTGACATGGGGGCTGCCGATGACCAGCATACTGTTGCTGAGCATACAACCCATGATGACCAGGCAGCTGCTGATGACAACACTGTAGATGAGGTGTGTATAAGTCCTGAAATTAATACTTTAACCGCTATACAAGCTGGATCCCCTGCCCTATAGATACTATACTCAATACAAAAAATAAGGGTAACATATACGTGTATCAAGGCAAAAATATAAGTCACTGTTTACTTGCAGCTGGATTCCCTGCCCCATAGATACTATACTCAACAAAAAAATCAGGGTGGTCATATATAACAAGGCAAAAATGTTTACTTACATGTAAGTTTAATAAATTATAATCAACAATAACATTAAATACAATTCTGTTGTTTCTATTTTGGTGTTTGCCGCAGTAGGATAATTACTGTACATATGGTATATTTTACTTGCGAATAATATAATCTTTTGCAGACAACCAGAGACGAGCAAGAGCAGGACATGCAGATGTTCACTGAGAACCTGATTGAGGCAGCTGAGGACCTCATTACGGCTTGTGACGAGGGAGCAGCCGATGACCAGCATACTGTTGCTGAGCAAACAACCCAAGATGACCAAGCAGCTGTTGATGACAACACTGTAGATGAGGTGTGTATAGCTCTGAAGCAAGTATTTCCGTTTCTATACTAGCTGGAAACCCCCCCCCCCCCCGTTGCATGATGCTTGCATTGGCTGGTTAATGGTTAATATGGTCATGCATCACACCACTCACCATGTTTATGTATTACAAAGCCAACTAGCACTAAACAGAGGGTGATTAATAACCAAAAGGTGCATATATAGAAAGCAAGCAGTCGCACCGGCATTGATGACCAGACAGATAGCTAATGAAAAAGCTTTTCATAATGTATTAACCCTGAAACAAATTCCTATTGCTATGTTAGCTGGAGACCTAGGTACACATACATACTTTAATTAGCCATATCATTTGAAAAATACCTAGTCATAACAGAAATTCTGTGTATAATACAGAGCATGCAAAACAATATTTACAGCCCTGTGTTAACCAGACAGCCATTGATGACCAGATGGCCACTGATGACGATGACCAAACAGTCGATGAACTGGTATTGGCAGATACTACAAAGTAAGTACAAATTACAGCAGTGTTTGTATGTAGTTGTTTCCCACAGTCATAGCTTTCAAACTGAAAAGCACTGTGCTGTTGGGGTTCCAGATAAGTTCTGATGATATTTTTTCTGTTAGTTGTAAAGGAAATTCGATGAAAACACAATTTTTGGGTCTTCATTCTCACATGTGCGCATAGAAACTATGACATGATCTTATTCAGGTACAGGATTGGTGACTTCATTATTGCCAAATGTGGAAAAGAGGATTTTCCATGTCTTGTAAGTGCCAAGTTGTGGTTGGCCAAAATTTACCTTCATTATCGTTGGTTGGCCAAAATTTATCTTCATTATTGTTGGTATTTTGCTGTTCATTGTTCGAACTGTTCATGTTAAATAATTTGCTTTAATTTGTTAAAAGAGTTCATTGTTTTACCTTCCTTTTAAATGTTTTGTATATTTTAAAATGTACTTCAAGGGTTAGGTTAAATCCATCACTTAGGCCCTACTGATGGATTTCTTCTTAAGCATCCACCTTGTGGGAGAAAAGCTATACATGTTTCTTTGTTGGCATTGTTTGTTTTTCTCTAGACAGATTTAAAACTATCATGTGGCACAAAGGAAAATATCATCTGGTATGGCCTTAAAATGCAGTGGTCTAAAGTAGAACATTGGTGTGATTTACACATCACTGTTTTGTCTTTTATTACTGCTGGAAGAGTAACAAGCAGATACAAAGTCCAAGATTATATGTGAACATATGTGAACTGTTGCAGTTAATCTGAAAATGTATTTTCATATTTTACAATACATTTGAATTTGAATGTGTGTTTTATTTCCAAAAATTTCAGAAAGTCCTTTCTTTGGAAATAAATTTGTTTCTTATAGGTTGTTTCACACATTTATTGCAGGTTGTGCAGACTACACCTGGCATGCAGTCACTGCCTGAAGTTGGTGTTTGGGTGCAATACCTTAAGACGGTTCGCGCTTCTCTATGGGCCCTCCAGGAGAAAGCATTCTTTTTGGAATTTACTCACATTTGTAGGCATCTTGAGCCTCCGTCAATTAAAGTCATGGGGGAACGCGTTTATTACAATTTACAATTTAAATCTAACAAAAACTGATTTACAAACAGGCTTCATATGGATGAGAATTGTGACATTATAGTTATATGGTTTTCTTACGGTGTGTATGAGGAAATATTGCCGGTCTAGGTGCCATAATACCGGAGCTATTGATTTAGACAACGAGTTTAATAATTAACACGAATGTAAGATCTATTTATCACATAACTCATTTTATGGCAAATGATGATCGTTTTGACATCTTTTGCTTGCTATCTAATTCGCATATTTATTACACTAGTGTAATACGATTTTATATAATGGCTTTATTAAACTCCCAGACTCGTTGTTATGTGATAAAGTCCTGTATCCAGCGTTCCATGAATAAAAGAAAAAGAAAACGAACAATTTCGTGTGTCTTGTCTCTTTATTTTCAGTAGAGTTCTTGTCCTAACTCGAAACCCAATTTAATATCGAAACCAATCCTCAATCCAAACCGAATTCCCTGATTTACATGTCCGTATATATGACACATTTAGGACATGTGTTATAGCAAAAGAGAAGAAAAACAACAAATTCATTGCCTGATAAGGATGTTGGTTTCTAAATTTGGTAGGCAATGTACATAAAAATTGAAAGACCTGTACATTTGTCATTTACAGCGACTGAACTCCAGATTCAGGGCAGAATTTTGAAAATCGCCTTAAATACACTGAAATTGTCTACCCCGTGACTAATGGGGTAAAGTAAAGTGGTAAAATGACGTGTTTTACTAGGCTTTGGCAAATTTCATTTTGAATCATACTGTATACCCATGTATCAATCATATTTAACAACAATTGCAATTGTTTTGAAGAAATCAGTATCTGGCCCCATAACTGGAGTTCAGTCGCTTTAACATGCAAACATGATCCTACTTGAAACAGAAGTCATGTTTCGGTAATTAGAAGTTCAATGGTTGTGGTATTCAAGCTCAAGTTTGTTAGTGTAACACCTATTGGGAGCCAAATGCCCATATGCTATTTGTATATAGCTCTATGTGCCATGTTGGAGACTCAAACTCGGGTAGCCCTCATGTCTATTTCGTTTTCTAAATAATCAGGCACCTGTAATTGGAGAATAATTGCAGCATAACAATCTCTATGTCAAATTTTATTTGAATTTCAAAGATTCTGCATGACAGGGTAACAAGGAACAATATTTAGAGAGTCCAGATTCTTAACAATAGGTGAAATAAATATGCAAATGCTGAAATTATTCCGACCCAGTGCAGTACTGTACAGTGTTAGTCTTCGTACATAGCAACACGCTGAGTACAAATAGTATAACAATGGCTATTAAAAAGAGACAGTGTTAAGAAATACCTGACTAAAGACTAGCTAAGTGTGCATACACAAAAACCATAACCACTGCCTACCATGCTGATATGTTACTAACATCATAGCATCCAACACGGGGAACCAGTGTAATGAGTCGGACCGTGCATAATCTCGGGGATTATGTAAAAAGTATCTTTTAATGGTAAGTCTAGTTTCTTACTAGTTTTTTGTATTGTGGTATCCGTCCAAATGGCAAAACTAGCATTTGTTGCATCCGTCTGAAATGTAACACTAGTATGTGTACGTGTTCTCTATAGCACTACAATAAATTTGTGGTATCCGTCCCAAAAATAACGCTAGGAGTTGTGTTTTCCGTCCTTAGTATAACACTAGCACTTGCAGTGTCTGTCCCATATGTAACAATAGCAAAGAATACATAAAAAAATATCAAAAACAACAACAGTATAATAACTTTTATTTATTTTTATGTTTTTATTTCATGAAGAGGCACATACTAGTGAATCTTAGTCATTACATTGCATATAATATCACTGATAATCAGTATTTAACTAATAAGCAAGAAAAAAACAATCTGTTCTTTATCCATCCCGCCCACCCGTCTCCAAATTAATCTCTCTTTTTTAAAACTCATTCAATACAGTCAAATTAACTGATCTTTACTTTAGAGATAAATATAGTAAACAATGAAAGTGTTTAAAATACAAATACAAACTTTGTTTCCAGAAAAAAAGGCTGATAAATATTACAGAGCGATGTGCGGTATTTATGAAGGTCTTCGTGTTCGCGATGATTTTTACCTAATGGAGGAAAAACATTATACAAAAAATGATAATTCCATACTTCTAAATGTTTCACCTAAATGTATATGCAAAACAAGAGGCCCAAGAGGGCCTGTGGACGCTCTACTGGCTAAAGATAAAGTTTATGCACAAGGGGCCATAACTCTTTCAAATATCGTTCAACCAGAACATGGTGATGATATAGGCAACTAGGCTTGCAGGGCACGAAAATTCCACTCGTCCGCTCGCTATGACGAGTGCTCATTGATGCAGGACGAGTAGAAATTCAGATAAATTCTTTAAAAATTTATCAATTTGGCCATTCAAATATTGCATAGGATGAGTAACTGAGAAACAAATTTTCTTCCCCTGGCTTGGTACTGATTGTCCCTGACAAGTTTCGTTGAAATCCAGCCAGAGGTTCAGGAGAACTAGTCTGTACAAAGTTAAGTGTATTAAACCTTTTAAGGGGCCATAACTCTGCCAAAATTCATTCAACCAGAACACGGCAATGATAGGTGCAACTAGGCTAGGTACTGATCATCCCCATCAAGATACGTTGAAATCCAGCAAGGAGTTCAGAACAGACTAATCTGGACGTTTCTCTATTAAAACCTTTAAAGGGCCATAACTCTGACAAAAATCATTCAACCCGAATATGGCGATGATATGCACAACTAGGCTTGATACTGATCATCCTTGTCAAGTTTGGTTAAAATCCAGCCAGGGGTTCTGGAAAACTAGCCCGGAAAATGTTTGTGTATCAAAAACCTTTAAAGGGCCATAACTCCACCAAAAATCTGTTAACCGGAATGCGACGATGATATGCACAACTTAGCTTGGTGCTGATCATCCCTGTAAAGTTTTGTTGAAATGTGGGGAGACGTTCAGGAGAATAGTCCAGACAAAGTTTGTGTATTAAAACCTTTAAAGGGCCATAACTCTGCCAAAAAACATTCAACCGGAACACGGCAAAGATTTGCACAACTAGACCTGGAACTGATCATCCCTAAACAGTTTTGTTTAAATCCGGACAGAGGTTCAGGAAAACTACTAAGGACAAAGTTTGTTTATAAAAACCTTTAAAGGGACATAACTCCGCCAAAATCGTTCAACTGGAACACAGTGACGATATGTACAACTAGGCTTGGTACTGATCATCCCTGAAAAATTTCAATGAAATTTCGCCAAATGAAGGCCCTTTCTTTTAATGAGGCCAAAATATACCATATTTCAGAAAATGAAATCAAGGGCCATAACTCCGGTGTAAATTGTCCAGTCTGGCTGGTTTTCAAACTTGTCGGAACTTTCATTGATAGTAACAATCTGGTAAAGTTTGGTAAATATCGGATGAAAAATGAAGACTCCATCGTATTAACAAGGCAAAATATAGCGTTTTTAACTAAATCAAGGGCCATAACTCCGCTGTTACTGGTCCGATCTGGCTGGTTTTCAAACTTGTCTGAGCTTTCATTTATATTAACAATCTGGTAAAGTTTGATAAAGATCTGACGAAAAATGAAGGTCCTATCGTCTTAACGAGGCAAAATATAGCATTTTTAACTAAATCAAGGGCCATAACTACGCTGTTGCTGGTCCGATCTGGCTGGTTTTCAAACTTGTCTGAGCTTTCATTTATATTAACAATCTGGTAAAGTCTGATAAAGATCTGACGAAAAAAGAAGGTCCTATCGTCTTAACGAGGCAAAATATAGCATTTTTAACTAAATCAAGGGCCATAACTACGCTGTTGCTGGTCCGATCTGGCTGGTTTTCGAACTTGTCCAAGCTTTCATTGATATTAACAATCTGGTGATTTTTGGTAAAGATCGGATGAAAAATGAAGACCCTATCTTCTCAACGAGGCAAAATATAGGCTTTTTTTAACTAAATCAAGGGCCATAACTCCACTGTTACTAGTCCGATCTGACTGGTTTACGAACTTATCCGAGCTTTCATTGATACTAACAAGATGGTAAAGTTTGGTAAAGATCAGATGAACAATGAAGCCCCTATCGTCTTAACGAGGCAAAATATAGCATTTCGAACAAAATCAAGGGCCATAACTCCGCGCCGTTACTGGTCCGATATGTCTGGTTTTCGAACTTGTTCGAGCTTTCAATGACATTAACAATGTGGTAAAGTTTGGTAAATATAGGATGAAAAATAAAGGCCCTATTATCTTAACGAGGCAAAATATAGCATTTTGAACTAAATCAAGGGCCATAACTCTGCCGATACTGGTTTGCGAACATGTCCGAGCTTTCATTGATAGTAACAATCGGGTAAAAATTGGTAACGATTGAGTGAAAGATGAAGGCCCTATCGTCTTAACGAGGCAACATTTAGCATTTTTAACTAAATCGAGGGCCATAACTCCGCCGATACTGGTCCAATCTGGCTGGTTTTCGAACTTGTCCGCGCTTTCATTGATATTAACAATCTGGTAAAGTTTGGTAAATATCGGATGAAAAATGAAGCCCCTATCGTCTTAACGAGGCAAAATATAGCATTTTTAACTAAATCAAGGGCAATAACTCTGCTGTTAATTGTCCGATCTAGCTGGTTTTCGAACTTGTCCGAGCTTTCATTGATATTAACAATCTGTGCAAGTTTGGTAAAGATCAAATAATAAATGAAGGTGCTAGAGTGTTCACAAGGCTTAATATGGCATTTTTCAGCAAAATAAGGGCCATAACTCCATCGAAATTATTTCGATCTTGCCGGTTTTCAAACTTGTTTGAGCTTTCATTGATATAAAGACACTGGCAAAGTTAAGTAAAGATCCGATTAATATTGAAGGCCCTAGAG
>JAWPHD010003053.1:0-230464 GCA_037043455.1 Cyrtodaria siliqua | reverse complement strand
GTACGAAATAGTCACCCTATCACCTTCATACAATCTTAATTAAACTTATTCAAAAGTTTATTAAAAAGGTTATGACCCTATCGATTTCGCAAGCTCATTAGCATGTTTAGTTGTTGACTTCCATTTTGCAATTAAGCACTTTGTACTTTTCTTCATTGATGATCATAGTGACATAGTGTGGACCCTATGATGTGCGTCTACATAGAATACTGATTAGGACGAAAGTGTTTCCTGTTTTGTCTTAAATATGTTCTTGTCATACCATTAACAGTTTGTTTTCTTGATTCTCTGGCTTCTGCCAAGTGATTGAGTACTTGCAGTGTGTTTTTTTCTAGGCTTTTATATATTCATGATCATCTAAATGTTATACTGCCTTTTAATGTTGCCTTTTTTGTTAGAGAATACAACCTGGCGGGGATAAACTTTATTTACATCTTCCCGTTTTATTGGGATGACAATAGCGGTAAAAGGGTGAGGTTTGATGCACCCTATAATCTGGTTGAAACCCCCAGCGATCTATTTTTGGAACTTACTGTTCCAAGGCGGTAAGACTATTGTCAACCTTTCATTGTTTGATGAGTGTCATGTCTTGCCTGATAATTCCATCTTTGTGGTTGTTGTTTGTTTCTGTTGCGTGTTTGTGGTTTACTGTGGTCCTTGAATGCTACATTTCTGTTCAACTGTAATATCTACTATATATGGGCTACTTTTGATGGTAGTTGTGATGTTGTTGACAATCACGTAATATAACATAGACATGATTTATTATATACTAATAGGATGCATTAAATAGTGGATTTCATGATTAAAATACAATCTTATATATTCATGTTTATAATTTTCATATGTGACCCAAATCAGCTTATATTTTCACTGTTATTGTCAACTGCCGGAACATAATTTTCAAATGTCAAATCAGTTTTGTTTTTTTTAGTAAAATACTATTAGTATGTAATATCATTGGCTTGTAAAGTTCTAACTAAGAACATGATTTTGAAAATTAGGTCGATTACTTTAGGAATTGTTGTCATTTAGAAATGTCACTTTGCCGGTAATTTTTTTTTAAAAAACATGTTTTTCCAGAAAGTTGATATGAAAGTTATATCACTTGATTAGCAATAGTTTTATTTAAATGTGATGTGATGTGACATAGCATATGCATTTACTAAGGTGATGTCATCTGTATGATATAATGGTGATTTTTATTAATACAGTCAGTAGTGGATATAGTGATGTGATACAGCGGTTTTGCATATAATGTTGTGGCGGTAGTCTTATACATCGTATGTATAAGTCACATGTTTTTTTATGCAGCAAGGTATTCATACGAATATGATCCTAGTCTATATCTGGGATGCATAGTGAAGAGATTATGATATATATATACTCGCCGATTTCTATGTCCGGATAGAGTATAAAAGGAATGTCCACCAGTCAACCAAAAACATGCATACAAACAATTTGACAATTACAACGATGAATACAAGGAAAGGTAGTATGCATAAAAAAACATAAACGGATTGACAATAGGGACAAATATTTGAACGCCTTGGAACGGTCAGTGTCAATAAGGCCGCTGGGGTTTAAATCGGTTTTCTAGAACTCACCTAACCTCACTCTTAGACCATTGTCATTCTACAGATCAATAACGAGGAACGGTGTGTATGTATGAAAGAATACCCAGCACCATGACTGATATCCTTTGACTAGCTAGGGAAGATAAATAGTTCACATAGGTTTAAAACATATACAATATAGTGTGAACTAATTATTGTAGTTTTGTATTTCATTTACAAAACTACATATTTCTGTATTGATATATCGAGCTGTCTATCTTACTTTCCTCTATACTGACTTTATTTTAAAAACCAAGTGTTTATTAAACATAGAGTGTCTTTTTGTCTTCTACGACTCGCTCTTAACATAATCGATCGAATTACGCGTCACATGTGAACGATAGACGTCACTGGTTCACGTCAACACGGGATCGTGCGGTGTGAACGGTGATATCGTAGGAGGGTTTGTACTTGGTAAAGTAGCGTGGGAGGTTATATTTACCTTGTTTTTTAGATCTAAGATTCTCCAGCTTTTACCTAACTTATTGAATTATGCTACATTCATATTCATATATACACGGACATGTTGCGCATTAATGCTGCCTAGTTGGAGGATATAGCATGACAGGGATGCTACGTATATCAGCATAATGGTGTTGCAGTATTAATGCTGTATGTTTTGTTAGAGACTATTATCCTGGCGGAGATATCTTTATTTACACTGTATTGTTGACCACAGAGTAAGAGTGATATTTTTTGAACCCTAGAATCTGGTTTATGGTCCCAGTGGCATGTTTAGCCACTGACCATTCGAAAAGGCTTTAGCCAAAGTTGTCAGCCCATTAAATTCATCCTTGAAATTGATGTGTGTTTCTTCATGCAATGCTTTTGTTATAGTTAGCAGCAATTGTAACGTGGTCGAAGACATTTCATTTGTATTTGGACAGCTGTAAATCATTTAATTGAAAAAATCACTAATGTACCAGAAAGTTTGTGAATAGTAGGCTAATTAAATTGACATGCTACACAACTCGTTGGCTACTCCACATCTCGATGTTTTAAATCAACCAACTCGATGAGAACTACTCTATATATTGCTTGAATGGTTGAATTGCAGTAATTAATCTATGTCCAGGTGTAACCAGCCACTCTGCGTCCATCCTGCAACATAGCTAGTGTATGACACAATAATCCGCAGGTATGAACTTTGTATTGTTAAACAAGGGGTCAGTTTTAGCTCGATCATTATATTTTTAAACTTTTAGAATAGAACATATAATTTATTATCAAAAAAAGTTGATAATATGAACACGTTATTTAACTACATAGTGCATACTTGATGTACAAGCTTGTATGTGCATTAAGATTTTGGTTTGTCTACAATTTTTTTCACATGGTAAAAGGCAGGAAGCATTTAAATTGTCTAATCGAATATAATTCAGCTGCAGCATAGTTAGGTTGTGTCAACTTCAAACGACCATATGATTAGACGTATCTTACATTCATAGCAAGGCGTTCTTATAACTATAATTCATCTGAAGTAATTAAATTACCCATTTTATAGCAGCATGACTTTAAATCATCCCATTATGTGAAATGCTACTATTGATCGTGACGTTATGCCATTTACCTCTCAAATCCGGTTAGGGAAACAACCAATTTCTTATTGACATTGTCTGTGAAAATGGCTTGCAAACAAGCTGAATAAAAACAAAAATCAATCAAACTGCTGCATACAAATATTTAATTGTCAGAAAAATAACATTATAAAATTGAAATGTCAACCTTAGACATGTTATGTGTTTCGTCATGTTCATACTGAGAAAACAAAATCCATGGACAAATGTCATCTCCGAGCTTTGCGTAATTTGTCTAACCAAGTATCAATTTTAAAAGCAATATTGTTAGACATAGTTTAAGTACGTAACAACTGATAGGAATCACTAGTGACTTATTTCGTCTGTGAAGCTAATTGGGCAGTTCATTATACGTAATGCGTTCCCACGTGTACTATAGGATAACATATCAACTCTGCGTGCCACAGTATATAGATAGATCCATAGATGGATGGACTGGATGGATGGATGTATGGATAGATAAGATACATCTACTTTTTATTTCCAAATTTCAATAGAGCTTCAAACCCGTGAGAAAACAACACACAATTTCAAAAGGCATGGCAACATCTAACCTATATATCTGTCCGTCTGTCTGTCTATCTATCTCCCTCTCTCTCTATATATAGTGTACATATATATATAGAGAGAGGATCTTACATGAGTACTCATTCATAATTGAATTTATTAAACGAGTTGGCTAAATGATATAATGCGAGGCTTTTGCGAGCATTATATCATTTTTGCTAACGAGTTTAATAAATTCGATAATGAATGAGAACGAATGTCAGATTCTATTTATTACATAACTTATAACGTCACTTTACGTCAGAAAACATTACCGCTATGTTATACCACTGGTGGAATATCGAAAATATTGAATAATGTTATTACACTCCCACGCCACATGTTATGTGATAATTATATCTATATAAGGGTGAGACAATACATACATCTACAAAATACCTTCCAAAAAACACTGGATCCCCGAGGGAATACGAAAATGCTGGAATAAATTAATAGATGGAGAACACCGTATAAATGTGTTTTTTCCATCTATACATATATATACACTCATATATTTTTTAAATAAACAAACAATAAAACGGAGATGCGAAAACCGTGCTTAAATGTTTATATTCAATTTATATGATCTAATATATCCGGTTGCAAAGGAATGATGCAGCGGATGCTCGCACAACGTTTATAATTGATTATTATATAATTATAGATATTAAACTTTTTTTTTAGATATTAAACTTGTATTGTTTTACTAATTTGTTTACAAACAGATCGTCTGATAAGTTCTTGTTTTGCCATTGTATCTACATTATCTTATATGAATAGCAGGTAGATACATGTAATTACTAGAAATATAAAAAGATCGGACAGGGAAAGTAGCATTCAAGGAGGACAGTCAATCACAAAACACAGAAACAAACACGCAAACAGACAAACGAGAAGGCAAAAGCAATAATAAATGGAAACGACATCACAAACACAAAAGGGTTGACAATAGGGCTACCGCCTTGGAACGGTCAGTGGCAAAGTTGGCCACTGGGGGTTTAAACCGGTTCTAGGGTGCACCAAACCTCACACTTACCCTACTGTCATCCCATTAAAACAGGACAGTGTAAATAAAGAAATCCCCGCCATAGGTTAACAGTCCATTGGAATTTTAATATCTATTTATTACAGTAATTGCATAGCCGTGTTGTTGTTGTATTTCCGGGTATCTTGTATTTGACGATTTCAAGCACAGCTAAAGAAAAAGAAAAAAAAATGAAAATCAATAAATAAATAAAAACAAAATCCTTTTAATATTAACTGAAATTAAAGACAACTATATGATTTATCCAACGTTATAACAACTATTAGTAAAAGCAAGCTAGTGGGGTAGTTATCTATTCGCCATTTCGTTTCAAAGAACCAATGCGTTTAATATGAAATCAAAGCTATATCTTGCTATGACGAAACCTAAAAGGACCGCAAATGGACAGATTTTCATCGTGATATATTTACCAACTACCCCAATAATACCCTTCATCATCTAAGAAACATATTTATTTGAAAGACTATAACACGAGTAGACATAATACATGACAAGATTTACCAATAACCACGACATAGGTAGCAATTCAGATAGATAGATTCAGATAGATCGGAGCTAATATTAAACTACTTGACCGCCATAATGCTTATATCATATTTTATAATATGATATAAGCGTTACGGCGGTATAAGCGTTACGGCGGTTCGAAAACAATAAAGGAGGAACGTAGGTGATCCTTGCATGTTAATGAAGGTAAGTTTGTACAGGACATTTGGCGATTACTAAAAGCCTATAAGCGTGAGCTTAATGAAAATAGATTGCAGTGAGTTGTTCTCTGTTTGACCGACCTGGATGTAAACTGCTCAAACGGGGAAAGAAACGAAAAAAAACCTGTTTCTTTATTTAGTAATGTCGTTTAGAAAGGCGTTAAACATCTTCTTTGACGGTTAACCCTACTAATTATCAGCAGCGTAGCCACCACTACTGATATGGAACTCTGAGTATATACTCTTTGGAGTTTCCAAATGTGGTTTTCGTCTCACTTCACAGTTGTTTCTTCACTGTGCTGCATATGTAGCCGAACGTCTATGGACGACTGCGCACCTTCCTGATTTGTCTTAAACATGATTTATATTAAATTTGATGTGAAAAATAATAAAATTAGGTAATATTTGGAATCACTATATTCAAGCTTACCGTCGAATACATACCTCTGGGTATTTAGACATGCCCGGAAGATACTTCAGTACATGCCACGCGAACATTGAAATATATGATGTTTTTGTCTCAAACGTAATGATCAGAAAGGTCTATACAAATGAACACTAGCCTAAGACTGATTTCTACATTCGATCAATGAGCTCCAAGGTAAATGACTATGCTTTGCCCTTCACGAATGAAAACTGTAAACGGAATTAATTTGACATACAATCAATATGTCATTTATAGGACACGTCACATTTTGTTCCGTTTGAAAATTCACACTTGAAACTTAGAATACATGCTTACTGACCACACGCTTGAGAGATACCCCTAATGACTTTAACATCTCAACTGAAAGATCATTGCTTAGCCAGTGTAGCTTTGTTGTAACAATATGATTTCTTTAAAACTCGGGAAAGGTCATCTCATGAATTGGAATAAATCTATAATAATATTTTTCCAAGCTTACTTTGTTGAAATAAACACATGTCCTAATATGTCATTACACTCTGCAGGGGAATTTGTTTATTATAAAACGTTTGTCAGAAAACATGTATGAATACAAATGAAAGCTTCATTACCTTACCGAATATTACGTGGGTAAATGTATCTGTTCATATATTACTACCCTGATACAGTTTAAAATATAAAAACAACAACGATTCACCTTCAAAATCATAATTTGCATTCCAGTAAATGAAGCAATCGCTTTCATTATGTTATTTGCGATAGCTAATACGAAAGTAAACGAAATGTAGAATTCCCTTCAAGATGTATTACCAGTTCATTTTATCCAATAATGACAGTGCCAATGGTAAAGCAGATACTGTGTGTATTTTAGAGAAGGGATACGGTGGGCTTAATGAGATACTTGACAGTTCAATAACGATGCGATCCACACTAGATTATAGCATTTACTAGCTCGCGATATTCCTTAATCAGCGCGAAAATTCCTTTAACAAGTTTATGTTCTCCTATGCAGTCAAACGACGCTAATCAACAAGCGTGGTTCGAACGTTTTAAGCTAAAGTAAACATGTTATACAAATGAGACTTGTGTGAGCTAGGCAATTGTTATCCCGATAAAACATGGAACAAAATAAAACGTGTGCACAATGTTTAATCACAAATATGTTACATATACAAAATATAATAACTGAGTTATCATCAACAAATGCAAGAAACACTCGACACGGAGAAGGATCATTCCACATCATATCCAGAAAATAATTCAGCATAATTGTAGTTCACGGCGGCATATGTGTCTACTCTACAGACGGAGTGCTGCATAACGCTACATCTATGGTAAAGACACTTACATATAAATGTTATATATGCCTTTGTGTATACGCCATTATATTGCTCTTTTATGCTTATTCATATACACATGATCATTTATGTGTTATACTTATATTGCCTATTAATGCTGCATTGTTTGTTAGAGAATGTAACCTGGAGGGGATATCTTTATTTACACTCTCGTTTTATTGGGATGAGAATAAGGTTAGAGTGAGGTATGGTGCACCCAATAACCTGATTTAAATCCCCAGCGGCCCTTTTTGCAACTGACCGTTCCTAGGCGGTAGCCCTTTTATCAACCCCTGTATGTGTATGTGTATGATGTCTTGCTTTTTAGTCATCTTTGAAATTGTTGTTTGTTTCTAGACGTGGTTTTGGCTGACTGCACGGTCCTTGAATGCAACATTTCCTGTTCGACTTTTATATCCACTTTTGGTTTATATGAGTGTTTTTGGTTGAGTTGTGCACCTTGATGGTTCAGTGTTTATACTCAACTCTTTGCGACGCTGCAAATATCAGCATAATATTGATGCAGTGTTTATACTCTATGATCTGTGATCACATATCGGCTACATGGTGGTTCAGAGTTTATACCCACCTATCTGTGATGCTACACAGCGAGATAGATTATAGATTATAGTTTATTGTTACAAAACGCATTAAGCCTATTAGTGAATAAAAAACAAAGCATGGAAAACCACAAAGCAAGTACGTAATGACTTATCAGGAGCCAGAGCAAACAAGAGAACAAAACATTAAGGGTACGACAATACAAGATTGAAGACAAACATCAGACTCAACATATCTTTAAAGATTTAGGTAGACGTCATCATATGGTCCACAATCTGCCCTGTCATCGCACGATCAAAGAGAAAATCATAGTGGCGAACTGTAAATAAACATAAATTAAGTTGCAAAATGATAGGGTCATAACCTTTTTTGATAAACGTTTTAACACTTTTAATTAAGATTATATGAAAGTGAATCTGACCAAGGATCTAACAAAGTTTGTAAATCACATCACCAAAGAAGTCAGGTGGTGAGAGTCGTTGTCGCAGAAGTGCTTTTAAATTACTTTATATTTAAAAGTAGGTCATTGTTACGATAATAAAATTGTGCAAACGTTTTTCGAAGTTTGTGGTAACGGTAGTCCTGATGGAGAAGGAAACGAATACGTTGTTGAGAAACATAGACCTCATAAGAAGTAACTCAGGGTACATCCCCATTATGAATGTCATTCATTCCTGTTAGATGAAAAGATAACAGCTGATTGGTTAGCTCTGTACCAACAAAACTATCTAGGACACAGAGTTTGAAATCTCTTATTCACTATGCACCTGTACCCGGTCCAGACAACCCCATCATACTGAAATTAGTATCTGAATGTATAATTGTACTAAATATTCACTGCCAGAGTTTAATAATGATTCGGGCGCGCCCCAGCACTATAACAAGTCGTTCCTCGACCGAGACGTGAACCCTTGGGCTCTATTTTAACGTGCTAGCGGTCTGCCAACTGAGCTTACAAATGCATGGTGTGCAAGTGCAAACGATTATTAACCAACTATCCGTTTACATTAACTCCCACCAGACTGAAATTCGTGGTGGTGAAAAAAACGTGTATCAACAGCAATTCGAATCTCAGGCCTTTAGCTTAACTTGTCAGAGCTCTACCATCTCAGTTATCGTGGACAAACGGTTTACAATCGAATTGTAATCATATAATTGTACCCGTTGTAATTCTGCCATGGTTTTCTAGACAACGGATTCATTTATGGCCGGCTGCCAGACCTAATTTCACATTAGTTAATGCTAAGATATGCTAACAATTCCTGAATCCATGTTAAGCCCCAAATAGAACAGATGGTGAAATGTCGTGCCTCAATTTATACTCGAATCCTGGGTCCCTTGCTTACCGTGCTAGCGCTCTGCTACTATTAAACTACCGAGACGGTTTGCAAGCGATTATTCACCGTTTACCAATATTCGGTTACATAATCCTCCACGAAACTGTCCCGGAAAATCTCATTTTACAGGAGAACCACTGCTGGTGTTTCTTAGGTTGCTCCCGAACGAGTCCCAAAATATAACAGGTACTGAACAAAATCTTCTCGTACCCATCTCACTATGCTAGAGCTCTTCCATCTGTAATATCAAGGAAAACCTGTTTTCATTCGATTATTACCATTTATATGTACCCGGTTACGCTATAACCTTTCGCTGCCACAGTCGAAAGCATTGATTTTACGACGAGCGTAGACCCAGATCGACATGTACACTATGTGCAGGCTGATAAGGGTTACACTGTTCGCCAAGCAGTGAAAATGAGTATATTTAAAATATATCCAGAACGTTTGAATTCAAATATTAGCAGACGACGTTTGAAATATGGCGGCGTAAGGGTTAATAAATAAACATCTTACAGGAAATAAAGTCCATGGATTGATTTATAAAGCACTTATAATACATAACTGTCAAGCAAGAATTAAAAAACTCAAAGGAAATGGGAAGAAATATTCAGTACTTTTTCGATGTCAGTAGATACGAAATAAAATGCATTTCAGTAAGAATATTTTATTCGAGTTTTACCGTCAAATAAAATTAATAACTCTTCAAAGGCAACCTGGTAATATATTTGTGATGTGTGCTTCTTCAGCGGGGTTTTCGTTATCACTAACTACGTAGATCTTTCTCTAAATTCTACCGCCGTAACGAGGGCCTGCTGGAAAAGTGCAACACCAACCTTAAGACACTTCTGCGACTAGGCATATCACAACCCTCATTTTATGGAGATGTGGTCTATAAACTTCGAAAGTTAAAGGGCTCAGACGGGATTCCTGACCGCTTTACAAATGTAATCAGGAAGTTCGTCAGCAAAGGATATAACCCTTTGGTTTTACAGCGCACTGCATGTTTAGTAATTGATCGCTTCTACAGTCAGTCATTACGCTTCACTTTTCACTTGTGCGATGACTGGACTACCTCTTGGGACTCTATGATTGTACCTACTGAAACCCCAACTAAGGGAGGTGGGTGCATGAGCTTTCGTCCCTCGGGTTTTCTGGTCGTACCCTAGATTGGTTTTCTCTTTAGCTGCAACTACTATGGTTGTTCAGTACGATTCTGGATACATCCTGCGATGTTTATTATTTTGTATGTGTTTCTTTAGTTAGTTTCTCAGGATGTGGACTTTATTGTTAGAGAATTCCTTTTGATGGGATGTAGTTTTATTTACACTGTCTTGTCTATTTGGGCGTTGAAGGCAGGATAATAGCGAGGATTGTGCGCATATAAAATCGATTCAAGCTAACCAGTAGGTCTTATTGCCTACTGACCGTTCCAAGTCGGTAACCCTGTCTTCACCACCCTTTGTGTCGTTTTTTTGTCTCTTTCATTGTATTTTCAAGTCCTTGTTTGCAGTACAGTGTGGACCTACGATGCCATTGCGCTCGGACGCTGTGGTTTCTATAGGACCATATATCTCATGTATGGAGTAGTAATACCATTTTGGGAACTGTGATTGTGGGTTTGGAACTGAGATTGTGAGTTTGGGAATTGATATTGTGGGTTTGTGAACTGAGATTGTGGGTTTTGGAACTGATATTGTGGGTCTGGGAACTGAGATTGTGGGCAACTACTTGTAAAAAGCAAATTATTTCAATTTACGTCAGGTTTATACTTTGTAGTGTATATTTTAACGATACCGTATTAAAAATTATTGTATCTAAAAAATAAATTGAATCTTGATATTTGTTATTATTTTTATTTCAAAATAGGATATATTTTATATAACGTAACACAAACCTGTGTAGAACTGTCTCTAATATTAAATGCATTAGGCGATATTTATAGTATAGGACATATATTGAACAACTGATTGCATGTTTTAACACGGAACCCTCGTGTGTTTGTAATGTATTGCCTTTTATTCATATTTATATATATAGATGTTCTTTGGTTCTTTGTGTGTTTGTGGCTGACGGTCGTCATTGAATGCTACTTTTCCTGTTCGATTTGTAAATCTACTTTGACCAACACAATGTCAAGTATAATGTTTTAGACATTGAAAAGGAAACAAGTTACACATTGATTATTACGTTCATGTTCACGTTCCCTTGTTGATTGTACTACTAGTATATCTTCATTTTCCTTGTTTTGTCTACCATTCTCTCTATTATCATCTGTATTGCATTAATATGTAATGGTATTTTGTACGTCATTGTATATGTTGCTGCCAATGGTTAACGTTTGTTGAAGATCTGAGGCTCTGGATATTTAGCCCAAAACTGAACATACTGACCGATACAAAGAAGATAATAATATACTAACATAAACACGTATTAATTAAAACATAATTGAAAAATTATATATGAGGTATATATAATGTAAGGATAACATCATTATATCAATCGGGCCCTCCGTAGTCGAATGGTTGAGTCTGACTTGAAATCGCTTGACCTCACCGCTATTGATTCGAGCCCTCATGGCAACAGGGGTATTTAAGTGTGTGAGGAAACTATCCAGCTGGTGTGCGAAACGTCTGTGGTTTTACCTCCACCAACGGAAGCTGGAAAGTCGCCCAACGACCTTAACTGTTTGTGCGACTATAAAATCGAATTAAATGCATTGAATCAACCGTTGCAAATCTGTAATCAATATTCGTTCGCGTTCACTGTTTAAATGTTAACTATGAATTCAAAAAATCATTTATAATTGATGTACACATTATATGGTTTACATGGTAGTCAGTTTCCTGTGAAATATAGCAGAGAGTAAATAATTAAACGTTATAAAGTAAATAATTCTTGTGTCAAACAACATTACCAATCTCCAGATTGATTGAATTATTAGGAAATGTATTCCTAGGTGAGACAGTTCTACAGTTATATAGCTTGGATGAGTTATACTGTAACTTATTCCCATGTGAGATTACCACAGTGTAGAATATGTTTCTGGGCAATTTACAGGCTGCAGACAAGCTTTTTCTAGATTAGATATGTCTACGTGTATTTTATATCTGAATTATTAACTGTACACGAGTCAGAAAGAATACAATCTTATTGAAATGGCGGCAATTCATGCATCGACATTGTATCGATTGACCGGCTTGGTTGTTTATAGTTTGTTATTGTCCCCTTCATTCCCATTAGCGACCATTGTCAGAAATCCAGTGCTGAGCTTCGGTTCTTTTATAGCCACAGTGACTATGTATGATGGGATATGTTTCATACTGTGTATAGTCGTTCTGATATCAATGTTATGTAGAAACAAACTCCGAGTCGTCTGCATGTAACGTATATTGACTCAAAAGTAATCAGCCACGTTGAACACACTTTCCGTTTCCTTGGCATGTCGCCAGTCAGGTTAATGATCCTATTCCAGCTCAGTTGAAACATGAAATCGTTGCTGATATAAGTGTGTAGCTTCTTCTGTTGACCATGTCAAGACCACTCGCGGTCATTAAGCGATATATATTTTTTGCACATTTGCCTGCAGCAAATTGAGTATTGACCTCAAATCAAGTTTGAACCAAAATGTAAACGGTTTGGAGTCACTGAAGACGTGTGACGGCTTTTCAGCCAATACAAACTGCGTGTTATATATGATACATAACGATTCACAATTTCTCCGCCCCCATCGGAGGTGTTGTAGTGCATCTGGTGTCCAATGTTAAAGTCAATAAAGGCGATCTGGAAGAATTATGGATGTCAATTCAAACGCAAAGTCGAATAACACAATCATAGTTACTGTGTTTCCGTTGCATATTTAATGGATGTATGAACTAAAATAAAAGGCCCAAGAGGGTCTGTATCGCTCTACTAGCTGTACATATTTCGTGGTATTCAAGTGAAACATAAAGCGGACATGCTCTATACAAGACAGCCAAAATGACAATGAATCGCTCACCTGATGATCTTTACAAATATATATGAAACATTTGTCAAACAAGTTTATAATTAAATAACAGCAAGAGATCACACAGTCGATGGCTTGTCATCGCAAATTCCCACGCCCGATCAGTAAATGAAAATATGGTTATAGTGAGGGGATCTCAACGATGTTCAAGTTATGACCAAGGGGCTAAGTCCCAAGGGGTTGGGATGAAGCCCGGGACCAATGCTGTTTTGGATGGTTGTATCCGTCATTTCATGCCCATTAAGTGTATATATACCAACTTTGGACCTGCGGCACAGCTATTTTTACTTTTATGAAGAAGAAAAGCACAAACCTGATAATTTAGATCTCTAATCTAGATATCAGTTCTAAAATAAAAAGATTTCTAAATCTTCCATGCCGTTCTGGAGAAGACAAATGTTTAACGCTTGGCTATTTTTAGTAAAGGTGGCCATCTTGAATGTCTAAACAAAATATATTTGGTAAGGTCCTAGCCAACTCAGAAATATCCATGGTAAATATGAGTAAAATTGGCCAAGGGTTTCGGAGCTAGTGCTGCTAACGGACACCCACGCCAACGCCAACACCATCGCCAAGGCAAACGCCGACTGACGAAATGCTATCGCATAAGCCCTGCAGGCCGTTGGCCAGTAAAGCGAAAAAGCCACAGATATAATCCGGCAGATACAAATATGTTTAATAAACTAGTTTTTCCGGAACGACTCGGCTAGATTTTGATATATGCATCATTAATATGTATTCATATTTAAGTTATTGTTTAGTGATCATATTCTGAAACGCAAAAGAAACGCAACTCGGGAATTTCCGCTATATAATGAACACTTAAAGCCACATAGTATTCCAAAGAAATCCCAAGATGTTTTGTAAAATGGAAATTGCAGTTAATTAGAGAAAGGACACACCTGGTATTGTAGACGTTTTAATCACACTACATATTGTAACAAGACATTCATAAATGTTGAAGTTCCTCTTTGATATAATAGTACACTTTGATTGATTTATATCTACACCATCTAGCAATATGAGCCACGTCATAATGACTTAAAATTAACTAATCAATGCAACATAAAGTAATGGATCAAATGATAACATGCGGTTCTCCTTTTTATACTTTGATCCAACGTTTCAGTTGGATTCACCCACCCTTTACAAGGTTACATAATAATTAACAAAATTGAAGTAACATCCATATTGCTGTATTGATTAACACAAATCTATATTGTGTTAGGATTGTCAAAACAGCAAGCTGGACGTTACTTAAATTGTGTTGATTATTGTGTTACCTTGAAAAAATGTGGGTGAATGCCACAGAAGCTTTGGATTAAAACGTCGCCAAGTCCTCAAGTTGGTCTGACCAAGAGTTGACAAATGGTAACATTAGACCTAATAATATGAATGTTCACATTTAATATGACAATGAAGAACATAATGATGGTTTTCCTTTACACTGAATTGACACAAATCTCTCCCCATACTGAACGAAAGCATTGCCAATATTTCTTAACCCGAAAAGTAGATAAATAGTCATCACAATAAACTATTTTAGCAGACAGATGACAGAAGCCGATAGGCCTGCTATCGCAAACGTTCTGCGCGTTTTTTATTAGTCTTTACATCTACAAATTGAAAACATTGTTTACCATGTTTATACGGGTCTACTGTTCGGAGTAAGAACTTTGAACAGATGCTTTTGGGCTGGGTTCACATGATAGAATATATATTTTGAATATATAACAGCTTAAAGATAAAGTATTTAAGCACGCGAATGCTTTGAAAAGGTACTGATTAACATTTAACTTTATTTCACTTATGTATCAACATATTTCTTAACTTGAATGTGATCGTCTTACGTTGTACGGTATATGCCAAGCGATTAGTTGGAAATGACACTTTTATTTATAGGTTATAATAGCGTAAATGAATCTCCATTGCCCTTCCATAGTATAGTTAGAATGTTGACAACATGTTAAAAACTCAAACCTGGTTAGAATTCTGGGAAACTTACTTTATCATGCAAATAAACATGTCTGCTATTAAACATCAACAAGGAATTAGGGGGTTTAATACCTTCTAAGAAACATTTCTTCAGTTGTATACTAACACCGGGTTAAAGGTCAAAGCTATTTGTACCCCTTGCAAGTTCGTACCCTGTCTACTTTCACTTCTGAAATTTATATCAAAAACTGTCAAAAACATGATGAGCTCCCTTTTCAAATATCAACAACATATCCAGAATACAGTTACAGCCAAAAAATAACAGGAAATTGCACTAAATAAAGGTTTTAAAGAAAAAAATGCAGAACTACTTTCGACTGCACCAGGCAAGCACATCCGGCTGATTTAGTGGAATTAAACCTATACAAGTGTAACAGGAAATTTAGCATTCACGGACCACATTTAACCAAAAGTACGCATCAAAATAAACAACAACTACAAGGATAAATAAAAGGCAAGATATGACATAAACATACTCGTATGACGTTAGCGTTTGATGTTTGTCTTAAATTGTGTCTTGTCTTAAATCGTGTCTTAATGTACCCTTAGCGGTTTGTTCTCTTGTTGCTCTTTCTTCTGATAAGGCAATAAATACTTGCTGTGTTTTTGTTTTATCTTGTGTGTGTTTTACTTATATTGCCTATTAATGCTGCCTTGTTGGAGAGGATATAACCTGGTGGGGATATCTTTACTATATTACACTGGTTTACTGGGATGACAACAGGATAAGAGTGATTTTGGTGCACCCTAAAACCTGGTTTAAACCCCGGGCGGCCTATTTTGCGACTAACCGTTCATCAACCTTTTTATATTTTTGATGTCTTGCCTTTTGTGGTGCTTTATAGTTGTTTGTTTCTGTGCGTTTTTGTATTTGACCGGACATTTGTTACATGCTTCCGCTTATCAAATGAATCTTCTGTATATTACTCAGGCCTCCACCCTTGTACTTTGTTGTAATACTTAGAAAATAAAGATAACTAACCCTGGCAATTCCGTGTAACATGCCGAAGTATTAAGGCAATCTGAAAATTACATTTACCATTATTGAACCACTAGTTTCCAAAGTAAACAAAACACGGGTACCTTACATGTAGATTTTTCAAGCCATTCATTTTAATTTTTACATATTCAATATACTCATTATCACATTTGTAACAAAATGAATAGACATTGAGCTGATGGTGAAATTCTAACCCTCGACTTAATAAGACAATGGTCGACAGAACAACAATGTGTACAGACGAATCTAAGGATCATGGTTTAAAGCATTAGAGTTATTCGTAATTTTTACAAACCATTAATTGCTTTTTTGTTTGCTGAGTGGAATTCTGATGTCCTAAAACACTTATCGCAAACTATATCAACGACTCGTCTTAAGTATTTCATATGCCTATCTAATTCAGGGTATTGCGGTCGTATTTCTAGGCCTGGTTCTCCGGAAGCGACTTCCTGCGCTTTATAATGCCCTGTGGGACAGCAGGTGTGCACAATTCATACAGAAGCACTACAAGATCTTCAAAATAATCAAAAAAAAGGATGACCACTCCCGATGTACCTTTATGAAAAATTAATGTTTTTATGATATAACTGACAGATGACGATCTGACAGATGACGATTTTTTAAAAACATGACCATCCTTTTTATAAACTACAAAGGTTATATAAAGACGGTATGAAATATCGAACATTGCAAGTTTGCTTATAATCGGATACCATGTATTTGTCTTTACGAAGTAGTTCTCTCATATTTAAATCTGACATCATTATTAGGTTATTGCACCATAATGTATCATGTTGAATTGTTTTCATATTTGAAGAATATATTTTCCTTGTTGCGAAGTAATCAAACTATAACACGCCATTGAACAATCTAAAAGTGTGTAAAACCATAACAATTACTTTATTTTCGAACCTACTACTACAATTTCTTCTGATATTTTCTTTTTAAAATGCGAAGCGTATTCGAAGACGGAATGCGATGTCACATAATGCAAGTTTACCTGGCAGTGGTTATACGATTATTACATTTGATTGTTGCACATGTCACTGCGTAATATATCGTTGGCTCCTTTTAAGATCAAGTTTTATTGCTTCTGACGTTCTCGAAGTGTAACTTTTTTTTCCTTTTTGCGACGTTTTCGAATTAAATCACATCAATGATAGTCATAGTAAATGACGTCAATGATAGTCATAGTAAATCACGTCAATGATAGTCACAATAAATGACGTCAATGATAGTCATAGTAAATAACGTCAATATAACGTCAATGATAGTCGTAGTAAATAACGTAAATGATAGTCGTGGTAAATAACGTAAATGATAATCCTAGTAAATAACGTCAATGATGGTCATAGTAAATAACTTCAATGATAGTCATATTAAATAACGTCAATGAAAGTCATAGTATATCAGTCAATGATAGTCATAGTAAATGACGTCAATGATAGTCATAGTAAATAACGTCAAGGATAGTCATAGTAAATCACGTCAATGATAGTCGTAGTAAATAACGTCAATGATAGTCATAGTAATTAACGTCAATGATAGTCATAGTAAATAACGTCAATGATAGTCATAGTAAATAACGTCAATGATAGTCATAGTAAATCACGTCAATGATAGTCATAGAAAATAACGCCAATGTTAGTCATAGTAAATAACGTCAATGATAGTCATAGTAAATCACGTCAATGACAGTCATAGAAAATAACGCCAATGATAGTCATTAGAAATAACGTCAATGATAGTCATAGTAAATCCAGCAATGATAGTCATAGTAAACACAGCAATGACAGTTCACGAATTGTGTAAACTATAACCATGTTAACCAAGAGTTAATATATATTTATTGCAATAACTCAATAGAAACAGTTTTTGACAGTATTCTTTATTGTATTAATCTTCAAACAACACGGCATATGGTGTTTCACTCTGTGCCTTCGCTTAGTTATATTGTTATTCGTGTAGGTCTTCCACAGTTTCTTAAATCATACAGAACATTACGTGGTCTCGCCTTAATTCCATTAAGCGATGGAACGCTTATATTAGCAGGATTTTATAACGGATATTTCGACTGTCAAAATAGAACATATGTAAAACATTGTTACTGAACAAATGCGATATTTTGTTTAAAATTACCTATTACATGTTTTAAGTTTACAATATGCAAAAATGTTATGAAGAAATTAGTTTTATTTCATACCCTAGCCAACCTCGTTTTTGCTTCTTGGAGAAGGGGTTGGATGGGTTATGAAAGTTAATACTCGGACCACGTAATGAGGATATATAACCTGATCAGTGTATGTTTTGCTATAGGGAAAAAAGAAACGCAAGTCGGAAATTGTATGTATAATATGCTGATGTTAATCAACTGGTACAAGGCTACATTAGACCTTTCCTTTCGGTAACAGATCGGTATAACATATTTTAAGAAATACTATTTTTGACAAGACAATACGTATTGGTTTTCATTGTTTACTATGATATTGTTTAATTGTATCAAGGGTTGTCATATAAGAAATAGTTTTTGTTTTATTTCAAGAAACTAACCCGTCAAATAATGGAAAAAATGCACTACAAAACTGTTTCTCAAAACTCTATCCAGTTGTTCAGGTCATATAATAGATTATATGTGTCGACTAAAAGTAAATATTTATTCACGAGTTCTTAAAATACCCGAGATTGAATATGCTTAAAACGTATAATGAGTTGGTAACACGCAATTCGACGTTGCAGTTTTGGGGTGTGGCCTGGTTGGTGTCTACAGTTTGGATTTCTCAAATGTAAGTTATGATATATACCTCGTCGTCAGTAGGTTTAGAAACGATTTACATATGTTGCAACATGTGACTGTTGTTGGCGGTATAGCTACTTTAAATTTGTTTTCGACATAAGCTAAAGTGATGACAGCGTCCACCGTTGTTTTAGCGTGGTTTTGCGCTGTACTATAAACGGATTATTGCCTACTGACCGTTCCGAGTCAGTACAGACCCAGTAGCGCTCTAGAACCCCAAAAAAGCATTCCGTTTGCGTTTCGTTTGCGTTCCGTTTCATTCCGTTTGCATTTCATTTTTATGAATGCATTTTTTGTTAACGAAAGTATGCGTTCCTATAAATGCACGGAACGAACGCAACATAATGTGTGCGTTTAAATGCACAAACGGAGAAAATGCATTTGCGTTAGTTCGTTCAGCGTTTACCAATCGCAGCATTTCTGACGATTTAACTACGCATGATAACCAGTCATGCGATTCTTACCACCAGTCGGCGACTAATGTTTGTGATCATATTGAAGAATGTGTTCTTTTGGTTGACATTATTTGGTGGTGCACCTTGATGATTATTCTGTTTTCTTCCGGGTTTATGTTATTTTCATCAAAATTTTAACATACTTGACACTATATAAAAATATGACGTCTGATTTTACCGAAAATATGTCAGTTTTATAATGAAATAATATAAAGTTTGTGCTACACTATAAATACATTTCCTATTTTAAAACAGTAAAAATGAAAGTGTGTACTCGTGCTTAAAAAAACACCATTTACACAGTGTATTTCTTTATATTAAAATACTGCAAAAGAAATATAAAAAGATCGAACAGGGAAAGTAGCATTCAAGGAGGACAGTCAACCACAAAAAACAGAAACAAACATGGAAACAGACAAACAAGAAGGCAAAGTAATAATAAAAGTAAACGACATCACAAACACAAAAGGGTTGACAATAAGGCTACCGCCTTGGAACGGTCAGTGGCAAAGTAGGCCACTGGGGGTTTAAACCGGTTCTAGGGTGCACCAAACCTCACACTTACCATACTGTCATCCCATTAAAACAGGAAAGTGTAAATAAAGAAATCCCCGCCATGATCTAATCTCTTACCAACAAGGCAGCATCAATAGGCAATATAAGTTTAAATTGAGACTTCGATTATGTACTCAAAAGGATAATATTGAAAGCTATCCGAAACAGCGAAATGCATTTGCGTTCATTTCATTTGTTTCGTTGCCTTCGTTTCGTTCGTATCGTTCGTTTTAAGCGTTTAGCGTTTTAAAAAATGCATTCATCGTTCGTTTTTTAAAACGCTAAACGCTGAAAACGAAACGAACGCAACGAACGAAATGTACTTTTGAAATAAAGATCGTGCAACGTTCATTCTGCGTTCGTTCTGCGTTCATTCTGCGTTCATTTTCCGTTTGTTTAGCTTTTCTTTCTGCATTTATTTGGGATTACTTGAACGCAACTGGGTCTGTAAACCTGTCTTCACAACTATTTCTGTTGTGTATTGTTTTTTCATTGTATAGTTAATTAGCTCTTTGTTTGCGGAACAGTGCGGATCTATGGTGCTATTCCGTTTGGGTGCTTTGATGTCTATAGGATCATATTTCTCATTTTAGTACTATGTATATATATGTTGTAATTATTAGTTTTACTGTCGAACTTTACCATTATTCCTTACCAAATGAGAAGGTTTGCTGTAAGGTTGCTGCAAGTTTGCCGCAAATATCAGGGTACTGGTTTGGTGAATTTGCCGCAAACTGGCCAAAAAACTTTTTATTCGCCAGAAGTTAGCCATAACATCACAACAAACGTTTGTGTTCTCCACAACAGTGGGACAAACATTATCATTCCGATTATTATTTTATTGCACGCCGTAACATCACAAACCTTTCAATTCAGATTTGCCGTTTCTTTCTTTGCCACAATATCACGACAAACTTTACGATTCTGATCTGCTGCATCTCTGTTCGCGAAATCTTCGCTAAAAAATGGACGACTTAAACAAATAATTTAGTTAAGTATACAGTTTGATATCAGTGCAATATGATATCAGTATTAATTTGCATTAACATGACCGTGATGAGAAACCAGTTTAATAGTTTAAGTCAATGTGAATATTTATATAGTAACTATCTACACGTTTAACAAATATAAAAATGTATATCTACTTTGAAAAAGCACACATACTTTAAATAACATGTATTCAAAAGTTGATTAATGACAAAGATAATCAATGCTAATATCAGAATAATATATAATACAGATATACAAATCGAACATGAAAAGCAGAATTCAAGGACGACAGTCAACCACTAACACACAGAAACAAAAAACAAATTTAAAATGAATAAAAGGCCAAATAAGACATCACAAACAAAAAAGGGTTGACAATAGGGCTACCGCCTTGAAACGGTCAATGGCAAAAAAGGCCGCTGGGGGTTTTAACCAGGTTCTAGGGTGTACCAAACATGACACTTACCCTACGGTCAACCCAATAAAACGGGACAGTGTAAATAAAGAAATCCCCGCCATGAACTATTCTCTAACCAACAAGGCAGCATTAATAGGCAATACAAGTAAAACACAAAGATGGTCGTGTATATATAAATACAACAAAAACACAATAGCATAGAAAGCCACACAGAAGGTACACAATGACTTTGCAGAAGCCAGAGCAACAAGAGAAGACTGCAGAAAAACAGCAAACGTCACCGTCCTTTTGAGCTTTAGGTATACGTTATCATAGGTTCCACAGCCTATCCGGTCATCGCACAATCAAAGAGGAAAGCATAGTTGCGAACTGTAAAAAGCATGCAGTACGTTGCAAAATGATACGGTCAGAACCTCTTTTGATAAACGTTTCAACAACTTTAACAAAGATAGTATTAAAGTGATCATTACCAAGTATCTCACGAAGTTTGTTAATCACGTCACCATAGAAGTCAGGTTTTGATAGTTTTTGTCGCAGAAGAGTTCTTAAAATACTTTTATATCTGGAAGGAAGATCAGGGTTACGATACGATAATAACATTTTGCAAAGGTTTTACGAAGTTTATGGTAACGGTAACCGTGATGGAGAAGTTATAAAAAAAGATTACGAATACGAAAGTCTTCAACTCGAGTACAAGCTCTATAAAAACGAATAAGTTGAGACACATCGACCCTATTAGAAGTTGCTCGGGGAACCCCATCTAAATGGGGATAATTAACAATATCAAAATTAAAATCATCTCTTTTGTCATATATTTTGCTAATTATTTCACCGCTTTCAATGGAGAGATGTAAATCAGGAAAAGAAGTGTTAGTATCGGAAATATTAGCTTTGTTAAGATGAAGTTCTTTAGGGTATATATTATTAACCATAGTAGAACAGAAAGGGTTTTCAGTGTGTAATACGTCATCCAGATACCAAGAGGTGTCACTAAAGGCTTCAATAACATCTGCCTGGGTATCTGGTGAAAAACTCAACATGAACTTTCGTTCATAGCAATATAAAAAACAAATTTCCGACAAAGGGTGCACAGTTCGTAAGCATAGGGATACCAAAATTTGTCTATAAACGGTCGTTCCATAGCTAACGAACATATTATCTAATAGGAAGATGAGTGCTTCACAAACTTCTCTAATAGTATTACATGCCAAAAACTGTAGTATTTTCCCCAGATAATGTTTTTTGAATAAGAGCAATATGCTTGTATTTGACAAGGTGATGTGGTAAGGCTGTATATAGTGTAGAGAAGTCATAAGTGTTAATAGATGAAACTTGACGTTTATTGCACATTTTATCAAGACGTCTCCTGAATTATGTATAGACCAACACATATTAATCCCAGCGTTTTCATAAGTGTTATTAATGAAAGAGTGAAACAAATGTTGGATAATCTTGCTCACTGGGTCAGTGAATTATTATTTCCAGGTATTATGCAATTTGTCTGATCAGATTAAGTATCTTGCAGTATCCTGTAGAGGTTATACTATTATAAACACATTTGTTTATGAAATTATGGTATCTTTGCATATATATAGCCTGTATGAATCTATACTGAGGCAAAGAGTGGTGTGTAATGTGTACTGTTTTTCAATGAAACTATTACAATGTAAAACAATGGATTTGAATCAGTGTAGTTTGAGTGAATATTCTAAAGGGGATGTTCCACACCTATATATTGTAAGTTTATATCAACTGTTTTATTTGTATATGTCGGAAAATAGCAAGTTTTTCATCTTCAGAAACCGGTAATTGCTGGCAAAGTAACAGTCGCTTGGAACTTTCGAAATCAGCCCCAGGCCATCAGACCCATAACCAGACCTCCAGGTGAATGTGTATATTTAGGTTTGTGGGACTATCTAGGGTCTGGTGCTAAGTTATCCAGGCACCAAATGTCTATTGGACTGCTAAGGTTTGAGATGATGTTCGACAATTCCATGAAAAAGGGAGTAATGCAGAAACGATAGCGCTCGACATCTCCATGAAAAGTGTAGTAAGGAAAAAAAGACAGTGCTCGACATCTCCAAGAAAATGGGAGTAATGCAGAAATGACAGTACTCGCCATCTCCATGCAAATGGGAGTAATGCAGGAATGACAGCGTTCGACATATCCATACATATGGAAGTAATGCAAAGATGACAGTGCTCGACATCTCAAAATGAGAGTAAGGCAGAAATGCCAACGCTCGACAACTCCATGAAGATTAGATAATGCTGAAATGAAAGCATTCGACATCTCCTAGAAAATGAGAGTAATGCAGAAATGACAGCTTTCGACGTCTCCAATAAAATGAGAGTAATTGCAGAAATGGCAGCAATGACATTACTGACTTCTCCATGAAAATGAGAGTAACGTAGAAATAACACCGCTCGACATCATGAAAATGACAGTAATGTAGAAATGACAGTGCTCGTCATCTACATAAATTGGGAGTAATGCTGAAATGACAACGCTCGACAACTCCATGAAGATTAAATAATGTTGAAATGACAGCGCCCGACATCTTCATGAAAATGGGAGTAACGACGAACTGACAACGCTCGACATCTCCATGAAAATAACAGTAATGCAGAGATGACAGCGCTCGACATATCCATGAAAATGGGAGTAATGCAGGAATGACAGCGCTCGATATCTCCATAAAAGTGGGGGTAATGTTGAAAGAGAGTTACAGACAACACTTGACATTGCCATGTAAATGAGAGTAAGGTGGGAATGGCAAGTAGGATTTTTCGACATTTCCATGGAAATTAGCACTTGCTTTTTTACGCATGTCTGGATTGGATTTATTTTGTCTGGTTTCGTGAACTGTGTACCTTTGAAACATTTTATTATCGTAACCATGATCTTCCTTCCAAATATGAAAGCAATATGAAAGTAATTTTAGAAATATTCTGCGACAAGGAATATCACAACCTGACTCTTCGGGTTGGTTAAAATTGAATATTATTGATTTTATGAATATTGAGTTCTGCTCAACCCGGGGTTAGAGGGCGTGAGCGGTAGCTAGCATATTTCACTACCGCTCATGAACAGTCTCAATCAAACCGAGACTGCAATATTTCGTATGTGTCGTGCTCGGCCGTTTCCAAACTTCATAAGATCCTTGGTCATCATCTCTTTCATACTATCTTTGTAAAACATGTTAAAAGGTTTATCAAATGGGGTTTTGACGCTATCATTTTGCAACGCACTGTATGCTTGGTGGTGGGCCAATTTACAGTTCGCCACTATACTTTGCTATATAATTGTGCGATGACCGGACAAGCTGATGACCTCTACTAAGCAAAATGGACGGTGACATTTGATGTTTGTCTGTAATCTTGTCTTGTCGTGCCCTCAGTGGATTATTCTCCTGTGGCTCTGGCTTCTGCCAAGTCATTGAGTACCTTCTTTGTAGCTTTCTAACCTATTTTGTTTGTATTTACATATACACGACCATGTTTATATTGCCTATTAATGCTGCATCACAGTTCATGGCGGAGAAAACTTTATTTGCACTGTACCAGCGGACTGTTTGCCACTGACCGTTTTAAGGCGGTAGCCCTATTGTCAACCCATGTGTGTTTGTGATGCCTTATCTTGCCTTTTATTCATTTGTATAAATAGTTGTTCTCTATTTATGTGTGTGTTTGTGGTTGACTGTCGTCCATATACACGACCATGTTTATATTGCCTATTAATGCTGCCTCACAGTTTATGGCGGAGATAACTTTTTTTGCACTGTACCAGCGGACTGTTTGCCACTGACCGTTTTAAAGCGGTAGCCCTATTGTCAACCCATGTGTGTTTGTGATGCCTTATCTTGCCTTTTATTCATTTGTATAAATAGTTGTTCTCTATTTATGTGTGTGTTTGTGGTTGACTGTCGTCCTTGAATGCTACTTTTCCTGTTAGATTTCTATATCTATATTGATGCTTATTTGTTTTGAGATTAGGATATGTTTGTATGCCACTCCAGAATTTTAATTTGCAGTAATAATTCTGCATAATATTTAACACAACACCCAACTTAATTATGAGATCAGATATCGTCAGTTCTGTTCAAAATGAGTACATGCAGTGACAACATATTCCAACTTGTTCTATATGTGGCGCCGTTTGTTACAAAGCCGTTTATATTCAAATTATTTAGCTCAAAAACATGTTGTTGATTTTATTTAACATGGACAGCACCATATATAAATATATCGACATGATTTAAATAAATAGACACTATTAAAATAAATCCTCTTGATTGAAAGTATATCCTTAATATTTAAAATATATCGTCACGATTAAAATATATCCATACGATTTAAATTGTATCCTTAGTTTTAAATATACCCTAACGATTTAACTAAATGTGTAACAATTATTTAAAACGATTTAGTCCTTGCCAGCGCATAATTAAATATATCTATTTACGCTCATAGATATTTTAATTTTGAGAGGATTTATTTAAATAGTGTCATTTTATTTAAATCTTGTCGATTTATTTTAATTAAATTGTTGCACATGTAGTATAACGAAGGTCGAGTTATTTAGATCACAAACAATTATTTAAATTAAAACCATTTAGGTAAATCGTATGGATATATTTAAATCATGAAAATATAATCTAAATCGTCGGGATATAGTTAACATCGAGAGCATTCATTTAAATAATGTCGATTTATTTAAATCATGTCGATTTATTTAAATATGGTGAAGTCCATGTTCAATAGTAAAAAACAATCATGTTTTTGACCTAATTGTTTTTTTTCTTACGAGCGTCGCTCCATTTCATAATTGCAGACATTTCATTATTTATTTTGAAAAAGTTTGCGGCAATGTATTGGAGAACATTGCCCCACCTTTCAGCAAACATCATCACAATCATCGCCAGAACAGTGCAGAGAAATATTTGATGCAAATGAAATTTGCTGCAACATTGTCGCACATTTTTACTTGGTAAATGAGGTCTGCGGCAAAGTTACAGCAAACATCGCCAAACCATCGCCAGAAGATTATAATTATAAGTGTTATGTAATGAAATTTGATGCACTGTTGCCGTACACTTTTACTATGCAAATGAGGTCTGCAGCAAAGTTGTGGTGAACATCGCCAGAACATCACCAGAACCTCATTTGCATATTCGTTTGCTGCAACTTTGCCGCAGACGTCATTTGCATGGTTGAAGTGTACCGCAACTTCTCTGCAAACTTGTCTGCCGCAGTTCAGCAATGTATGTTAGTCCTTGAGCTGGCTGTAGATCCCCACCCACCCTCCTCCCATGGGGAATTTTGTAGGGTATTATTTTCTGAAAGAACAAACAATAAGCTTCAAAATGAGACATGTGTGCCATCTGAGCACTGGGGCGTTTGTTTGTAACACATGTGACAATTACCTTAACAATTCCAAAACACTTGCAATAACTTTTAATATGAGTAAAACATGTGCATATGAACAACAAATACTACCTTTATTTATGTTATTCATGAATTGCCTTTTCAACAGAATTAAAATATGAAAATATACTGTAGTTTACGTTACACCCCGTTCGTTATCATTTTTTTTTAAATACACTTAATAATAACTAGACTGTAAGTTACCAAAAGACTCCATCCCCACTCTAAGGGAATTTTGAATGATATGTTTTCCTGAAAGGGTATGCATTTGCTATGAAATGAAGAATGTTTGCCAAATTAGAGTGGGGACGTAAGGGCGTGGCATCCATTTGAAATACGTTACCATTTTCATGTTTGAAAATGTAATACTCCAAAAATTGTTTATATGCAACAAAACGGTATGTATATGTTATATTAATTATCAAACATATTATAAAAATCTAATGCAATAAAACAAATTTCCAAATGACAATGTAGTTTACGTTGCGTGACATCATTACGAATTTTACGTTACCATTTAATGTTATTTGTCATAAATATTGAATGTTTCCAGAAACAAAGGCTGTAGTTCTTAACTGAAACAGTGACTATTTTGATAATAAAATGTTATTCATTAAATCAATTTATAAAAGAATGAATAGATGAATAATAAAATGTGTGTGTGGAGAGAGAGAGAGAGAGAGTTACGATATGTAAAATAAACACAAAAAATACGTTACCATTTGGAAGTTTCCAGAAAAAAAATGCTAGTATTTTACTTTTAAATATGATTTTTTTTTTAATTTAATGTAACTCGTAAGTATAAGTAAATAAATGAATATAATGTCTAAAAATAAAATAAATATATAATAAAAAAATATTTTAAAATGTTTCATAAATCCGAAAAATAATAATTACACATTTAACTACTGGGAGCTTATCCTTTATTGAAAATGTTTTTGCTTTTTTACTAGTTATGGCATATTACCTTTGTTACAATGTTATTAAATCGAAAATGACCTTGACATGCATATATCTTCACCCTACCGCCTATGTCTAATGTTCTTTGAATATGACCATTCATAACTTTGATAGAGCACCATCAACAAAACTGACCAATCAGTGACCAGATATAAGACATAGCAATACATTCTGGTAGGTGAAAACTCGGTTTTTATCCTTGATGTTCAACCAAGTTTACTGTTACAATTAAGGTATCTACAGTGTGATACTTTTAAAACCCTACATATTTCATGCACAATCATACAAACTGATTCAATATATTATCTTTCAAAAATAAAATCTTGAATATTATCGTTTTTTTACTCTGCCAAAGATTTTTATTTTACTATAGAATCTAAGGATAAAAACCGAGTAACACACAGTTGATCACCTACTGAAAATAAGACCAAATCTCAAGATCTCTGCAATGAAAAATTATTAATTGAAACTACGCCAAACACATTCCAGTATATTTAATGACACCCTGACACAGCTACACAGCAACCTACTGAATATACTGTGTATGTGTGTGGCGGTAATGCAACACATCACAGTCAACCTTCAGTTCCTCGTACGTTTGACGATTTGGCAGAGCTGGTGTTTGACATACTTACCAAAGTCGATTTTGTGACAGACTCTTGCGTCCCTAGATCTAGCAAGTAGTTTGAGTGCAAGAGACGAGGATAAACCCCAACTTTCCTGTTGTCAGGGCCGAAAACGAAGACCTATTGCGATTTGAAGAGTTACATGCGTAATCACGACAATACGACACAATTCGTTAATCTCATTTGCGGCCAGAGGAAAACAGACAGATATGCACCAAACCTCCAAGGTCATGCAATTTACTTTGTCTGAGAAAAAATGTCCCCGGCTTACCATTGCAGATGACATATCTATCATTGCTGATGATCAGGAAGATCTGTTTTCATCATAGGAGGAATCAGACATCCGACTGAATATATCCCTATCAATCCTCACCAACATCAGAATCAACCGTGGTGTGTTCTCCTGCCACAGACATACTGATTCTGCTTTCAAAATTTGTTTCAGTAATACAACCGTATGTCATGTTTGGCACTGGGATGATTAAAAACGAAGGAGTTATTTTGCTCTTTACTACCCACACTACATTGCTTTACAAGCTGTGTTACAACCAGTGGCTTTGTAGTGGGAGGCAAGAATGTCCCATTTAAGACGATTAAAAAGCACAGAGATTTTGTGTAAAGTTGAATTTCTCGAACAGCAGCATGAATGTTCGGATGATGTTCAAAAATATATTTGGAGATCACGGAGAGGATAGTGTGCCGCTTATATAAAAAAAAACTTTACACAGATGTCAAATACCTTTTCTCGAAAATTCAATGGACACAACTAGAGATTTTTGCCGCCATGTCAATTTTCTATAATCATGCATTTGAACATGCACACGTTCAAGTGTTTTTGTGGCACCGTACTGACCAACATTAACCAGACCTACAAGACGCAGAAACAAATTAGAGAAGATAAAGTTATTGAATCTGACTGGACTATTGGATTGAAATTACATGTTCAACGAGTCTGACACTGAAGAAGGAAGCAATAATCGGCGGGAATATATGGAAGCGAACAACTGATTGATATTGAGTTTGAAAAAAGTGATGACAAAGTATAAAGGAATTATAAGCTTAAATGATATAAAATATTTCCATGAAAATGCATGCTATCACACAAAGCTATACATTTATATTTGTTATTAATATAAGTAATATGTTTATTGTATACTTTCATATTGTCCCATTTAGTTTGCATTGAGCTAAGTGTGCACTATTCTACGATATTGCACACAGTGACATTGCACGGGAACGTTTTCTCGTGCTTGCTAAGAGCCGCGAAATAGAAATAAGGAACTACTTTCGAATAAAATAGCGGAATCCTTCCTATAGTGTCAACAAAAAATAATCATCCACACAAAATGAAACTTAATGACAAGATAGGAATTCCATCAAAAGCTATAAAAAGAACACAAATACAATGAAAAGTAATAGTCATACAATTAACATTGATCGAAAACAATATGAAATATACAATAAAATGGTTGTTTTGGCGCAGGACGACTCGCAAACTAGTCGTCCTTTGCCAAAACAACTCGTTCCAAGTAATATTTAGCCATACAAATTCAATAACCTATAGTATAAGTGAATATGTTGAAATTGACTTTTTATTAATATATGAATATATTGGCAGTTAAAATGTATGCATACAATTTGCTATTTTTCTTTGATTTTGGTACGTAAAAAGTACGGAAGAGTCGTGTAAATTATATACAAACTTCATTTCATTCTATGTATAAACAGTATAAAAAAAAAAAGAAAAAGATATATATCCATGTTTTTATTTGATACTTAGATGTTGTATTTAAATAAAAGGATGTAAACTTAATTGCTAACGTATGTAACGTTTAATACATGAGGTAGCACATATTAACATTGACATAATATCATAGCTGTTTAAATTTTGTTTTACCATCGATGATGTATAGAGGAATGTTGTATTAACGTCTGCATAAGCTAATTGACTGAATTTTCAAGACGGATGATTATTATAAATTAATTTAAAAAACACACAGTATAACGGACACTACAATAACCAAACATTCTTCACATCATGGATACGTATGCCTAGTATAACAAAGGTGTTTGAAATAATTTTCGAATATAAAATATTAATGTTCTTAATTTCTTAAACAAAACTCCTTCATTCAACAAGTTAACGTAAATTACGGTAACGTAGACCTAATAACGCAAGTATCAAAGGTATAGACATTACATGAAATGAAATTTTGTAGTTTAAAAAGCATAAATAATGTTTAAAATGAGTTGTTACAATCAATTATGTTTAAAACTTTAATAGTTTATTGGATGATTTGTACTATTATTTCTTTTAACATGACTAAAATAGAAAATAATTTAAACACACAAAATGTAACGGACTTTACAAGAATTAAACATTATTAACATCATGCGCACGTATGTCTGTGATAACTCTAAGGTTTTGAATAAATTTCGGATGTAACATCATTAATGTTCTTAATGTCTTAGTACGTTAAAAAACGTAATAAAACAAGATAACGTAAATTATGGTATCGTAGAGTTAGAAACGCAGGTATCCAAGGTATAAAAAGAAAGTGAAACGAAAGTTTGTATTATAAAAGGCGTGAATAATGAAGACAATTTAAAATACAAATCCTTTCTTCCATACATTTTTAGTCTTCAAAATGCAGTAAAATTAATTATTATTTTATAGGTAACGTATTCTACATCCTGTAACACGATAAAGCCCCAACGCTCAGATGGCACACATGTTCCAAAATGCTCTACACATAATGGGCTTTCAGAAAAATAGGGTGTACAAAATTTCCCCTTAGAGGGGAGGGTTTCTCCTACTAGCGTACAGTCTATGTCGCCAAGTTGCAGCAAATAGTCGCCAGAAGCCTATATTTTGGTAAGGAATTCCCTGTTATTGCTTTTTCAGGCGATTCACCATAAATTTCCGACAAGACCGGTAAACCACTGGGATTTGGCACATTAATGACTATATTTCTTGATCGGATTCTACGCATTCTCATTTAGAAGAAGATCGTGTATTCGTGCCATACATTTGACATTTTGCAGAGTTGAAAAGGTAAACATTTTCAGAACTTTTTTAAAGAAATAAAATAAATCCTCAAACGTACCAGAAATGATAAGATGCATTTATGTTGTTCGTAAATGTCAACTATTTCTTTGAATATTTTTCCTCGTGGTTTGTAGATAAACATACGTTATTATTTTGTATAAAATTATTTTAACACCATACTTCGGTGGCTGTTGTTAAAGCCAGACGGGAATAACCAACCGTGAATTTCAACCTCGGTCACATGATTACTAAGTACGAGGTCTTATCCAAACTAACACGTCAAACGTTACAATGATTAACCAGTGAAAATGCTGGAATACTATTTATTTTAATTTTAATTTTATTAGTTTTATGTGCATGCATTTTATGTAAATAATACTGCATCAATAAACTTTTAAACTTGTGTCTTTGTTGTGTTCCTGTTTGATGGATTTTAGTTCGGATAATCGCCATGCTCTGTGTCATATTGAGCCACTTTCCCATTTTTTTTTATCCTAAATTGCTTTTCTCTTTGGGTGCAACAGCTGTGGTTTTCAATTGCAATACTATTATGAATATACGTGTATCGTTTTTTTGTTAGAGATTTCCATTTTCAAAACATACACGCAAACATGTAATCATTATTCGTCTTTTTGTTTCAAAATGCAAATATATATGGACATTATCCAACATTTTTTTAACGAAAAACACTTTAGCCCAATTGATAATTCAAGACCAAAAAATGTATGTTCTACTGCTGTGGCATTGTTTCGAAACATCAAAAGAACATATATATGTCACCAGGCATGGAACGAATTTATATTTAACAATTCTTAAAACAATGTACACATTTTGGAGTTATTTTGACATTTTCAATGTAAAATACTATACCCAACATTTTGATATAGATATCGAGTATACAAATAGCTCAGTATGTACTTTTATATATGTATTCCACTAATAAAAAACAACAAAAACATTGATTTTTATTTAGTATAATGATACATTAAAGTCAGAGATATCATATCTATTTTCCTGATAACACAAATGGTCACAACCTATGAAAACATTAAAACATAATTTTCCTTAAAATTTGTTATGTAACTGTCTTCAATCCCACATTAAAAAACTATACCCAACATGTTGACATAGATATCGAGTATACAAATAGCTCAGTATGTTCTTTTATATATGTTTTCCTCTAATACGTAGCCCTCTGCAATCCAACATTATATTAATATCTACTAGAATACAAAATATTAAACAATTATGTTATCAAATAAAACTATGATTTAAAAAATAAATTCTTCGACTTGAAAATGTCATAACTTGACCAGCCAACATCCTTCACAGTTTCTTGCCCTGATTATTACTGTAAATACAGATAGTACGACTCTTCGGATGCATTGAGCTTAGCAAATGTATTTCGTGTATGTACATGTAGCATGCTAGCTAACATTTCCTTTGTAGTTGAACAGTTGTAAATTATTTAATTGAAAATAATTGAATTGAGTTGTGTTTTACGGCGCACCAACACACGAAAGGTTACATGGCGTCTAATAGGAATGAACATGCCAGGCTCATCCTCCATTTACATCAAGTTGAAATATGGAGAATGGGCCTAGAACCTTCTAACTTGCAGAACTGCAGAGTTGCTGCAAATTCTATTCTAAACGCTCCATTTAAGATGGAGGAACGTTTCCACGTTTGCATACGCGGTGTCGTGGGAAAGACCTGGAATGAGCGTAATACAAAATGATAAAATGAACATGTAGTGCGTTGGGGGTGGGGATCTTACCCTTCTGCCTCTATCGGGATTTGTAGTGGTTGTAATTGAAAATAACACCTGTCAGAATGACTGTTGTTCATTAAATACCAGTTATCAGAAGTTAGAGTATGTCAGACATATAAAATGACATGCTACAAAACAAATATAGTATGGTCTTATCTCGTTTTCTACGCCCTTTTCGATGTTTAAATCAACCAACTCGATGAGACTATACTCTATCTATAACTTATGTGACGTGTGTAAGTCGGTTAATAGGCAACTTCTGAATATACGTTATATATTGAGAAACACAAATTATTTGTTTGACTTTGTTATGTCTAAGTTTTGAGAGAAAAGTACTGACCGGTATTGCATTTGTTTCATACATGTACATCTTGCATTCCTTGACAAACACCATCCAGTAGAGGGTGATTTGCGCATTAACAATATTTTAAAATCAATAGGTTCGTCTGGAAAAGGCCACAGTAAGCTGTGTGTATGAAATCCATTAATAGCAATGATAAAACAATTTATTATAATAAACATGATAAATGACAAAGTATATTCAATTGCAGTCATTTGTGTTTTGTTTTGTTTTGTGTTGTAATATAATAGAGATGGCGAGACGAAGTAATATGCGCTTAGCTGGTACTTTTATTATGAAATCGGATCTGCTGAAATATATTATATTTGTGATTATACTTAAACAGTATTCTTTCAACCATCAATCTTCGTTGAAGTACAATATAAAGGAGCTATTTCGATCTACCACTTTAGGAGAATTATTTTATTGTTATGACACCGATTTGCTAATGTCTGGTTAATTTGTTTGTTTGTTTGTATGGTGTTTTACGTCCTTTTCAACACATGTAAGGCTATATTTGACGGTCGTTTTTTTTTGTCGGAGGAAGACCACCCACTTTTCCTGGGTAGAACAGGTACGAATGCCTGGTTGAAAGTCTTAGTGACTACTATGGAGCGCCGCAACCGTATGATGTTGCGTTAAGGCATAGTATCCTGTTCGATCATATGCTGTCGTCTTTAGATAATATAGTGTCTTCTTAATTACAATGTCATCATTGTTTTTAATGATATCTTGTTAGTTGATGTGCTATCTTCTTCACATAAAATATAGTGTATTCTTTATTACAATGTTATAATGTGTACTTGATATGCTATACAGCTATGCTGTCTTGTCGAAGTATCATGTTATCGTGTCATCTGACATGTCATATTGTTCATTGGCTATGCTGTTTTGTCAACTGGTATGCTATCTTTTTGAATTGCCATGATGTCATGTTAGTTGATGAGCAATCTTCTTCATATAATATAGTGTCTTCTTAATTATAATGTTATTTTGTGTATTTGATATGCTATCATTTCAAATGGATGTAATATATTGTTAGCTGATGTATTATTGTGTGAAACACTCCTGATCGAATCGAGCATACCACATTTTAAAACTGCAGCTACCGTGCTCATGGAGTGAGTTTAACCATAGTTTATATATGACGACACTCTGCAAATTACCTATACAATGAAATATACAACACAAAGAGTTGTGACAGACAGGGCTACCGACTTGGAGCAATATTGCCCACTGCTTAGCTTAAATCGATTTTAAGTGTACACAACTACCGGACAGAGTGTGGACCCTATGATAACGTCTACCAACATCATTATAGAACTACAGCGTTGATATTTGTCTTTAATATTGTCTTGTCGTACCCTTAGAGTTGTGTCTATTGTTGCTAGGGCTTCTGCCATGTCACTGAGTACTTGTTACTGTGTTTTACTTATATTGCCTATTAATGCTGTCTATTTTTATTATAGATTATAACCTATCGGGATATCTTTATTTACACTGTGCCATTTATTGGGATAAGAGTGAGGTTTGGTGCACCCTGGAACCTGGCTAAACCCCCAGCGGCCCCCTTTTTGGCCACTGACTGTTCCAAGGCAGTATCCCTATTGACAGTCCGTTTGCGTTTGTTTTGTCCTATCTTGAATTGTATTCATCGTTATAGTTGTTGTTTGTTTCTCTATGTGTTTGTGGTTGACTGTCTTCCTGTCTTTATTGAGTGCTACTTTTTATGTTCGATTGTTATATATACTTTCGTTAATATCCTGTATTCAGTGCTTAGATTGACAAGATGTACATAAAAGTAAATCCCATCAAAAGAAACTCTCCAACAATAAACTCCACATCAAGAGAAATTAGGAAACAATGCACGGATATGTTATTTTAAAAAAAAAAAAATATATATAAATCATAATTAGAGACACCTCAGAATGCATTAAGAATTGAACTGAACAACCACTGTGACAGCAGTGACAGTCAATGAGAAAATCCATCCAGGGAAAGACCAGAAAATCCGAGGGAGGTAACATCATGCACCAACCTTCAATGTCAGGGTGTCTGAAGGTGCAATCATAGAATCACACGAGGTTTTCCGGTAATCGCAGAAGAGAAAAGTAAAATGTAGCGACTGACTGTAGAGTGATCAATCACCAGGCATGACGTGCGTCCTAATACTTAAGGGTCGCATCCTTTTCTGACTAATTGCCTGATTAATTTTGTATTTTTTCCGACATCTTTAATTTCCGAAGTTTATAGATCACATTTCAATAGAATATAAGTGGTGATATTCCTAACCGCATAACATGTTTTAGGTTGGTGTTGTACCTCTCCAATAGGTTTTCGTTTCGGCGATATAACTGCGCGAAAGATCTACGTATTGTATAATAACTAAAACCTTGATGAAGAAGTTTACTTGTAATAACTGGATTATGATCATTGAAATCCTGACATCGTTACATGCCCTAACAAAACGAATTAGCTGGGAGATATAAAACCCGTGTGATGTAGCAGTATGTACATCCCCATCTAAACGTGGAGAGTTAACGATGTCAAAGTTAAAAGCTTCTTTTTTTATCATTGATGTTAGTATGTAAACTGAACAACATTAATAATTACTCTATTTTGTATCTTAACTAGATTTCTTATTTTAAATATATTTTTAGAATATTTGTGGGATAAGTATTTTGTTTATTTGATTTATTTTTTGTTTAACTTGTTACATCTTTTGAGAGTTTTCTTCCATTTTCATGAAAACATGACATGCACTGATAAATTACATAACATGATAATAAATTACATAATATATAAAACTGCTTAAAATTTGTAGGAAATAATATAATTAAAAACAACATACAAGTTTGACCCATTTATTGCAAATGTTCCGTCTATAATAAATGAAACGGATGATCCTAAATCACCTCACTTTTAATTAAATATCGTTTGAAATTCCAATCTGTAATTCAGGTTTACTTTAAATATTTCGAAAAATTCTTATGCAATTTTGTAGTGGTAATGCTAGTAATACATAATTTCAAAGTAATTTAAGTTGGTACATTTTAGAATAAGGAACATATAAGGAATCCCTATTTCGAAGTACTTAACACAATCCTATGTACCCAGTTGTATATTAAGTGTTATAATTTTTTTCTAAGAAAACACATATACTTCATAGCTTCAAAATGTATTCCTGCAATCAGTGCAGACGATTTAAACTCTTTGTTTTGTAGTGCAACCGTATATCTAATCAAGTTACAGACACATTCTACTTGAATAGGCAATCACAGTCAGCAGAGTGTTTGGGAAAAACTGCACATTTTGTAGATTCAGTCTCACGCGGAGAAAGCAATTATACCCCATTGACAGAAATCAGTCAAGTACATTAAATCCTCGCTAATGTATCATCAAATAAAGGTTATTGCAGCCTTAGTCCGAAAACAGTTGACTGTTAGCATTATACATTCAACTAGTAAAATTGAAGATTGATTATCATGATTATAATTAAACAAAGTATGCAGCATAATGGTTACATCGCAAGTTTATTATTGTTTTGTTTAGTCTAGTATCTAGATCTAGTCTATATTAATTTCAATGCATTTAGGATGAAGATTGAAATGATATTTGTGATAATACATTCGAACCGTTTTAAGAATATTTGTGTATAGCCCAGATCGAAATTGACGTCACAAGAACATATCAAGCCATTGAACAATAGATGCACACTCAAATTCCGCACCGCTCAGATTTTGGACACACTCATAAATAACCGTAAAAGCGAAATCTGCTTTCAGCAATGGTTAAGCAATGTTGACCCGTGCCATCGATTGACACTAATTTGATATACACAGAAATACCGATTACTTGTTAAAGGCATTCTCACATGTTTGCGTACTTTGTGGGTGATAGGCGCGGTTTTGCCCCTTACGAGCCTCATCGAGTTAGAAGTCATTAAGTATCTGATCACGAACTGTATGGTATGCAACTCACTTGTAATGAGTACTTTTAATCAAAAGAGACCTCTAAATACTGTATCAGCATGCGTTATTTTTTTACTCTTATATGGTTTTCATAATTGCACATTTTAAAGTAGCAATGAACAGTTTCTTTGAGCTTTTCACTTTGATAACGCAATCTTATAAATTTACACATGGTACCAGTGAACAGTTTATCTGTGTTGTAATACACGCTTCCGAATACTCATCCCTTTCACGTGAACACTTGTACTTCTGTGGTGATATTGCTTCTAGCACTTTGAGAGCTTTATTATCTTCATACTAAAATCTAAGTCAAATTAACATGATGCATAATACATAGTCACTAAAACAAATGATTATATATATTTGATTCTGGATTTAGTCATTTATGTGACAATGTATTTGTTTGTTTGTATGATGTTTTTAGTCATTTTCAACACATGTTAGGTTATATATGACGGTCGATTTTTTGTGGTGGAGGCAGACCACCCACTTTTCCTGTTAGAACCAGTCCCGCCAAAATTTATATATGCATCATGTTAATTTGGCTTAGGAAGTTCCCGTCGCCATCCTCATTAAGCAGTTTCCATGGAAATCCATAGAAATCTATGGCAGTTGGAATGGAATTGGATGGAATTCCATAGATTTCCTTGAAATCTTTAAAACAATCCATGGAAATTTGAACAACGTACCATTTTTCCGTGGATTTTATCTGACATCAGGAACATTGCCATGGATTTCCATGGAAAAATGAAAAAATGCCATCTAAAGTTGGACAAAATAAATGATGGAAAATAGCATGGATAATGACTTTTTGGGGGATGGAAATCAATGGAAAATGTGGACTTAAAATTTTAACGATAAAACAAGTGTGGGTTTTAACAAATTACGTTGAAAATAATACTGGAAAATGAAACTAGCAGATGTAATGCTAATTATTATTTGTTCTATGACTTCCACACATCCACAAGAATCAACATAACACCAGATATTTATAAATTATAATATAAAAATAAACCTTCAATTAAAATTAAATTACTATATAACGTATTTTATTGTCACATTTTGGGGTTCTGTTTATGACATTACAATTGATAATAGTTAGAAAGAATACTTTTTAGTGAGATGCAGTTAGACTTGCGACAGTACCACTTTACTTACTGTATGGCACAGTTTGATTCATCAATTGCATGAGTCATGTTAAAAGTTGCAAGACATATCTTTGTTAATATTAAAAGAATATTTTAATATAATAATCCAGTCATGTATAAGTAATACTGTAGATACAGTATGGTGCATCTCGATGTTGAATCAATCAACAAGATGAGACCATACTCTGTTTGTTTCGTAGCACGTCCATTTCAGTTGTCTTCCATACTATTAACTTCTAATAACTGGTAGTTAGAGTATACCATTTATTCTGACAGGTTTTATCAATTAAATAATTTACACAAGTGCAAATACAAAGGGAATTCCAACGACCATGCTACAAATAAGTATTACCAATTTAAAATTTGTTGCTCACATATAGAAATTAGTTACAATTACCAGTAATATTATTCACCTTTTTTAATTGGCTAGCAGTCTGCAAAGCGATTATGATATTCTAGAGATTATTTCTAGCACTGTCAAAACAATAATAATTTATGATATGGTACAGGAAAGCATGAATATACATGTATATCTAAATATAATAGGTCTATGAGGAAAATGGTGAAACTGCTTGGTGTTTCTTAAAACTCTGTCACTTTAGAAATAAAACAATACTTTCAGAAACCACATATTTATGTTGAAACCTGAAATCCTTTATAATTGTTGCCACTCTCACAACCTTTCCCAGAAAATGGTCTAGATAACACTAAACAGATGTTGGGGAACTTAGGGGGAACTGACCACCCATTATCCATCTGGCATTATATGTTGTATATGGCAGCTCAGAATAAAAACCTGCAAACCCTACAAATAGCCTCTAACTCAGTCTAAGTTTGGGTTGGTTTATACACATTTAGCAGTTCGGATTTGAAAAATTGAAAATGTATACAAAGGTTATGAAGAAACATGTGCACAGAGATTTTAACTTTAAGATTTTTAAACTTGAATTACAGAATGTAGCACTTAATGTAAATTAGTTGAAGACCTGGTTACAATGAAAAACAAATGGTGGAACATAAAAAAATATAATGAAACATTTATTGCATTGATGGATTTCATCATTCAGGAATGAAAATTATGATGGATTTTAAACTCAACCAGAAACACAGGCAGGAATTTAAGAACACTAGTTTGTGACTATTCATATAAGTAAATTACTTTAAACCTCTACTGCTTCTAGTATTACAGTATGGCAAGACATTCTTCTTTTATGTGTATGGTCGTTAATTGAAAAAGCTCTGAAATTAATTGTTTACTTAGTTGTTTTATGAGCTAATTTCTATACTGAAGTTAATGTTACATCTGTTTCATGCATATATCTTCATCTGTATGTCTTATATAAGAACATTGATAATTTGCAAAGTGGAAATAGTACTCATGCTAATTCAAATTTCTTTCAGCTGATCAGATTAAGGATAACTCCTGCTGATTATGTCTGACAGTTGCACAAAATTGAAGTTTACATCAGGACCATAAATAATTTGAATTCTTATCACATAATGGTAAGTATAATTATGGTTGTTTAAATACTATTTTGTATGCACTTAAAAAAAACGTGTATGACAAGATGTGAACTTGAGGTGTTGGTCACATAACAGTTAACTATGTGATGTAATTTGATGAAGTTACTGTTTTAGGACAGTGGTTATAATACCCATAATATATGTTCCTATAGATACTTTATACCAAACTAAAACTTATTAGAACTCAAATAATTTTGCCAAAAGTGTAATAGCACGATAGTTTAACAATTACAAATAATACTTTAAAGCTGTATATTTATACATTGTGTAATGCCTTCTTAACAAAATAATATAAATTCATAAACAACTATTAACATAAAACTATTTACATTAACTTTCCGAGTTTGAGATCTAGACAACAGTCTTCAAGTTGAATGGAAGAATGGATTCAGTGAAAATCGATTTACCATTGGATGCAAAAATGTTTATTTTCATTTTGCACAATCTTTTTTCCTTCAATGCATTAATGTTTTGTTAGAAGTATTTTATTAGTGTTTTGTTTCAGTATTTTATTTGTGTTTTGTTAATATTCAGATTTCAGAACAGCATTAGTATTTTATTATTAAACAGTGTTTTATTAGTATTTTGTTAACCTCATTTGCATGTCATTTGTGACGCTAATTCTGCACTAATAAAACACTATATGTAGTATTGCATTCATGTTCAGTTAAAGTGTTTTGTTACTCCTTTTTCATATGGGAATTGTTTGATATTAAAACTGTCGTATGTACTCTGTATCGTTGGCTAATTTTTGTGTGCCTATGATTTTTTTCCACATTTTTTTAGACATGTTTAGAATATTTTGCAGATGTGAACATGGCAACATAATTCTGATTTTCTTTTAAAGAGTCCACTGCAACTTGTGCTGCCTGATTGTCTCATTTTTTATGATTTGCATCCATCTACATTTACAGATTTGAATTTGTTTAGTTCATCCATAACTCTGCACTTCAGGACTCATCATGTTACAAACAGGGGACATACCTATTTTGGTTAAAAACATCCCTATAGTAATTGCCTTTATATACTACAGGAGTTGGAAGACAAGAACGATTGTTTGTAGCTTTTGTTCATACTGGCACCAGGGCTCAATGACATTGCCATTGCTGTGTAGAGGTGAAATTGCAGTGGTATAGGATTGATGATACGAAGGTCATTATTTTAAAGAAAATATATTTTTTATTAAAAACAAATAATTTGCATCATAATTAAAGTTTTTTTTTAAATTATTTTACATGACAATGTGTGATAGAACTACATATGTATGTGACGGGAACTTGCAGAGGTATCAGGGGAATCTGTAGAAGGACATTTATATAATACAGTGCTATATGTACATATAGTTGTTGAGTGGAACTTGTAGAGGTTCCAGGGGAATCTGTAGATGGACCTTTATATAATACATTTTTATATAGACATATAGATGTGAGGGGAACGTGTAGAGGTTCCAGGGGAATCTGAGGAAGTATCTTTACATTTTACAGTGTTATATGTACATATAGATGCCAGGGGAACTTGAAGAGGTAACAACGGAATCTGAAGAATCACTTTTATGTAATACAGTGTAAAATATACATGTAGATGTGAGGGGAACTTGGAGAGATACAAGGGGACTCTGTAGAATGTCCTTTAAATAATACATTGTTATATGTACATATAGACGTAAGGGGAATGTGTAGAGGTACCAAGATAATATGTAGAAGGATCTTTATATAATGCAGTGTTATATGTTCATACAGATTTGAGGAGAAATTGTAGAAGTACCAGGGCAATCTGTAGAAGGACCTTTACATAATGCAGTATTACATGTACATATAGATGTGAGGTGAACTTGTTGATGTGAAGGGGGATCTGTAGAAGGACCTTTATATAATGCAGTATTATAAGTATGTACATATAGATGTGAGGGGAACTTGTTGATGTACCAGGGTAATCTGTAGAAGGACCTTTATATAATGCAGTATTATATGTACATATAGATGTGAGGAGAACTTGTAGAAGTACAAGGGAAATCGGTTGAAAAAACGTAATATAATGCAGTATTATATGTACATATATATGTGATGGGAACTGGTAGAGGTACCTCTATATAATACATTGTTATATGTACATATAGGTGTTAGGGTAACGTGTAGTGCTACCAGGGGTATCGGTCGAAGTACCTTTATATAATACAGCTTTATATGTACATGAAGATGTGAGGGGAACTTGTCGGAGTACCATGGATATCTGTGGAAGGACCTTTATATAATGCAGTTTTATAAGTACATATGGATGTGGGGGGAACTTGTAGATGTAGCAGGAGAATCTGTAGAAGGTCCTTTATATACTAGTAACATAGTGTTATATGTACATATAGACATGATAGATGTGAGGGGAAGTTGTAGAGGTAACAGGGTAATCTGTAGAAGGACCTTTATATAATTCAGTGTTATATGTACATATAGATTTGAGGGGAAGTTGTAGAGGTATCAGTGTAATCTGTAGAAGGACCTTTATATAGTGCAGTGTTGCTTTTTAATTTAGTCTTTTTGACTGTTACTTGTGATATGGAGGCTTCATAACCGCTGCTCATATCTAAATTCCATTATGTTTATTTCGCTCTTCGGGGTATTTAATTTTATTAGATACTGGGACCATACGCCGTACGACAGGGGGAAACACTAAACTCCATATCCACCGCCATATGCATGCCATCTTCGGGATGGTTAAAATGTTGTACTGTTGATTTTATTAATATTGAGTTCTGCTCAACCCGGAGCTAGAGGGCGTGAGCGGTAGCTAGCATATTTCACTACCGCTCATGAACAGTCTCAATCAAACCGAGACTGCAATATTTCGTATGTTTAGTTTTCGGCCGTTTCCAAAGGTCCATTATCATACTCTCTTTTATATGTACATCTAAAAGTGAGGGGAATTTGTTTAAGTACCAAGGGAATCTGTAGAAGGACCTTGTTATCAGTACATATAGCTGTGAGGGTAACTTTTAGAGGTACTAGGGGAATCTGCATAAGAAAGTTTATATAATACGTGTTATACGTACATAAGTATAAGTGTTGAGGAGGGAAACTTGTAAACGTACCAGGAGAATGTGTCTAATAAAGTTTTCTATAATACAGTGTTATATGTACATATCAAATAGCAATGTTGTGTAGTATCAGTTTTTATATACACAACAAGAGAGAACTCTTATTTTGGTGTTCCTTTGTTCCTTTGTATATACTACTGTTCTGAATATATAGACATATTTTCAAAGAAATAAATAATGTACAAGTTGAAACGTTTATGAAAACAAAACATAACTGTCTGAAAAAAATGGTTTATAACTTATATTGTCTAAAGGCATTTTATTAGGTTTCAAGGCACCATGTAAACATGTTGGTTTAAATAATCATTTTCTTGTGGAAAAGGGGAATACTTCTTTTGATATATTTCTACAATATTGCATTTGACTTATTATATGAAGCGTTATAACAGTTTAAACCTTAATTGCTATCTTAAAGATGCATGACCTTAATCGAAACAAGAATCCTTATTTTTTCTGACAATTATGTTATCACATGGGTGGTTGAAAAAAGGAAATGATAAAACGTTTACTAATAGAGGTAAACTGAGTCTTTCTTATATATAGAGAATAATTAACAGCATAAATTTGATACTGAATTGATGCCACGGGGGAAAAACGTGGTAATTTGGTTAAAAGACGAGTATCAAATTTATGCTATAGATTATACTGTTTATTATATAACTTCACGTAAAAGAAGAAATTACAAAATATTTTAACTTTAAACTAGTGTGTTTTTTAATAAATATGTTACGAAAGTAGTTCCGGCAAAGTTATATCATCACTAGTGATGATATAAAAATGTTATATAGGCTCTTGTGACGATATAACATTAATTGTGTGATACTAAAATTGCGTAATTTATAGTTCAATGTAAATTTATGACAGTTATGTAATAAATAAACATATTAAACTTATTAAAAAGTAAGAGTTAATTATTTATGTTAATTAATGCCATAGACTTAGTAAAGTTATAATTCATATATCATTTGAAAGACATACTTGTGTTACTTTAAAGCTACAAAGGTTATAAAACCATGCATATTCTATTTTACAACTGAAATTGTAATTTCTGGTATATGTTTTAGAGTATATGTTTCAAGAATAACACCTGCAAATCGTCAGAACGCAGTCACTAATTATACTTGTTTGATGTAACCATGATGTATAACAATGAAAGAAATAAAATAATATTGTGTTGAACACATTTTATGTTATCTTAAACATCCAGTTATAAAGAAAAGAGCGAAGACTTTTAAGTGGTAATGTATTGTCTTTATTCATAACTTATACAATCTAAACTTGTCCTTGTATATGGACTATCACCGTATAGTTGATTACTTCCGGATGAAGGTGGAATGTGTTTTCAGACGGAAGGGCGAGACTTTGCTAAATAAACAATATATTAGACTGCTCTACTGTTAGACCAAACAGTTTATGCTATGTACTGAGAATTAAAAAGCTTAGATCCAAGAAGATTTTGGTTCGAACAGGCATATTGACACAAGAAATTACACCTCAATATAATTGTTTCTTTAATGATATCACAAAAGTACAGCTAACACTTTCATCGAACATCGTTACAGAGAAAATAGTTATGGATTACAAATAAACTGGTAATAAGACGCAGGGTCACCAAGTGCCTTAATGAGCACGTAGGCACAGTGGCGACATTTCCTTCAATACTGTGCGGAGGCAGGGTATGTGCTGCCCTCTACACCCACCACCCACCAACTATATATTTACAAAGTATCCCCTTCCAAATAACCTAATAAAATGGCTACTATGCAGCTTTTCAAATATTAAGATGTTCGCTGCATATGCTGACGGTCGCCATACAAGAACAATTTAAAAGGAGCATTACACTACCCTCCTCCAACAGTACACCCATAATGTGTTCCGCAATTTTAATTTTAGATATATTTGGGCAATAATTACCTTGTTTAATAAAACACAGGATTTTATTAATATATCATGTTCTTGCTTTAAGGTTTATAGTCCCCATAGAACCAATAAGACGTCCTATATAGGATGCATATGCTACTATTTTATAAATAATATTATATGATTTTAAAAGCAGGATAACACTACTGCAGTTTTGATGTACATTTGTTAGATGTACATGTAAGTGTTGAGGGGAAACTTGCAGAGTTACCAGGGTAATCTATAGAAGGTCCTTTATGTAATATAGTTTCATTTGTACATATAGAGGGAAACTTATAGAGGTACCAGGGCAATCCGTTAAATAACCTTTTTATAATACATTGTTAAATGTACATATATATGTGAGGGGAACTTGTAGAGGTAAAGGGAGTTCTGTAGAAGGACCTTGTTATAGGTAAATATAGATATGAGGGGAATTGAATTGATATGAATTGTGTTTAACGGCTCATCTACACGGTATAGGTTATTTGGAGCCACGCACGAGAGATGGGAAGGATACATAGGAATACGGGAACCGTGCCTTACTCTTCATTATCGAATAGATTCCTATGGGTCTTTAACGTGCTCGGAGGATAGACCGATACACGAACCGCCCGGTTTACATCCCCATCCGACGGCCGAGGCAAAGTTGCAGAGGTACCAGGGAAATCTGTAGAAGGACCTATATGTAATAGAGTGTTATATGTACATATAAATGTGAGGGGAAGTTGTAGACGTACCAGGGGAATCTGTAGCAAGTCCTTTATATAATTACGTTTTATGTGTACATGTGTAGATATAGATGTGAGGGGAACTTGTATAGGTACCAGGGGAATCTGTAGAAGATCCTTTTTATAAATTAAATACAGTGTTATATGTTCCTATAGTGGTGAAGGAAAGTTTTATAGGTACCAGGGGAATCTGTTGAAGGACATTTATATAATACTGAGGTGTTATATGTACATATTGATGTGACGGGAACTTGTTGTGGTACCAGGGAATATAAGGACCTTTGTTATTATAATGCATTGTTATATGGACACCCTACTTTCACTTTCGCTATACAAATAATGCGACACCAAAACCAAATTAAAATTGTGATAAATAGTTAGATATAGATCTGCTTAAACGTATCGTACGATAATAATATTAACGACAACGATAATGTATTCGTCATCATTTTATTTATTTAAATCAGCTGATGACGTTTGGGCGGTCTAGCGATTCTCCTTTTCCGTCTACCGTTTAAATTAGAACGCTTATGAAGCGAATGAGAAACCGATCATTACATATAAAAAACACGAGTAAACGAGTGAGAATACTATTTTGGGCCTTACGAGATAAAATAAAGTTGTATCTTCCACTGATTCAACACGTTTCCGACGATGCTAGTAAAACGTCGCACAGATCATTATTGCACATAATGATTTCTCTAATAATAATGGTGTCACTCAGATATGGTGCAAATGTCTCTGGCTTCGTCTGCTGTAGTTAATAGACAACTACTGTCTGCATTCTTGGATAAACGGGTTTTTACAAGCTGTTCGTGTTATAAAATTGTCACTTACAAGCCCTTGTCTAAACATGTTGTCGATCAAACAATAACACTCGAAGGATATTATGTCAACCATAGGTTAAGGTAGGGATTAAAAAGTGCGGATGGTTCGTAGACAAATCTCCGTTCTTGGTTTGTATTTTTAAATGAGTCTTGTCAACGAAAATACTAGCATGAGTAGAACAGTGCCACACACTGTGGTACTGAGCCATGTAAATACATTAGAATATGAGTATTGTCAAAGAAAATACTAGCATTAGTAGAACAGTGCCACAAACTGTGGTACTGAGCCATGTAAATACATTAGAATATGAGTCTTGTCAAAGAAAATACTAGCATGAGCAGAACAGTGCCACAAAATGTGGTACTGAGCCATGCAAATACATTAGAATATGAGTCTTGTCAAAGAAAATACTAGCATGAGTAGAACAGTGCCACAAACTGTGGTACTGAGCCATGTTAATGCATTAGAACATTGCGAAATTGACCAGTTACATCAGTAGTGCTAAAACTTACTGTTTCTTAGGGATCATCACGCCCAATCTGTGTAACGTTAAAGTTGAATACCGCTTAATCCGGTGCTAGGGAGCGTGAGAGGTATTGCAGCCTATATTAACTCTCACGAACAGACTCAATAAAACAAGTATGCTTCTTTTCTGTCTTGTCTTGTTTGTGGTTGTTGCTTCCAATGTATCCTCTTTTCGGTTTGTATTTCCATGTTTAATCAATACGAGCGTCGTTAAAATTATTTGTTTGCAAATGTTGTTAACTTTCAATAATGGTCGAAACGCACGTTTGCATGAAGTAAGCTCTAAACGAGTTTTCGCAACATTTGCAACAATAATTGGATGAAACAGACTGTATAGTTCTAAACAAGTAGTTATAACACTGGAACAAGAAATAGAGATTATTTAACTGCTGCGATCGATTATAAGGATTTCGCTATAATCGGACCCAGCTGTTAATTAATCTAGTTATTCCATTTTAAATCGCTTTGCGTATAATGTTAACCTAAATTATTCGCTTTATTGAACGTTATTTGCGGATGACGTCGACGTCAGCAACACATTGAGTCATATTTCAACGTCACAGTTAGTTATTTTAGTGTTCGGAGTAAGTTATTAATATTTAGCGGTTATGAATATTCTTTCACTGAGAAATCCCAATCTGTCATCCTTAGAAATGTAATAAATAGAGATATCACAGACCACAGTCAACCACAAGCCATGCATTAAAGCAAATAACAATACACTGTTAATTAGAAGCAATGCATGTGACATCTGAAACGTAAACAGGCTGATAATATTGCTACCGACTTAAAACGGTCAGCAAAAATACCGATGGGATTTTAAACCAGCTTTTAAGGCGCATCACTGGGCTCGGTAACAACGTGCTAACGTACTATTTAAAACTGTATTGTATGCTTTAAATCACAATATGTATTGCACTGGTCCTGTGTAATGTAGAGTTATGTTCATACCCCTGTCTGACACTAAAACAGATCATGATTTGTAGATGTGAAGGCTAAACTGTCTGTGTGTAGGACAATCACCGTGTACGAGGCTGAGTGTAATATCAGCGTATTATTGTAATACTTTAATTCATGGCACACATTGTTAATTATAGTAAATTTGAAAGTGTCTACATATATTTATATATTAACTATTAAACACATAGTATATAGGAGTGAGGGTCGTATCTGCAAGATATGTACCGGATGGTAATACCAGAAATGTGCTATAGACCGAAGGGGGCGAGGTTCATATACATTGTTCTTGTCATATTGGAGGGTACATACACTTGCATATGCCACGATCACTTTCAGCACCATTCTGTGTACAACACTAGTCACCGGATGACGTTACATAACCATAAGACACTAAGACAGACTCACGTGTTATCTCTGTTAGAATTTAGCAATTTACAATAATATCAAGGCAAAACGTACCTTTAACCTTCTGCATATGGAAATTCGTATAGCTACCGTTTGTAACCTGATACAAATTAAGATTCAAATAATGTATACATATAAACATGACTTGTATACACCACACACTATAACCTAATGAACGAACGTCAACACATATTATTGACAGACCGTTTGTTTGTTTGAATGGTGTTTTACTTCATTTTTAGCAGATCTTAGGCCATATATGACATTCGTGTGTATGAGGTAGAGGCAGACCACCCTATCTGTCCAATGGGTAGAACAAGTACTGTATACTTCTCGCCTACCAAACGCTCTAATGGTGCTGGCGTCTCCACCGTTTGAGGATTATCCGATGCTGCCATTGAGCGCCAATTTTTGACGAAAAAAAAGGTATGTTACGTTTCTTTGCGAATAATTTAAATGTTTAATGAAACAACCGAAGACAGTCTACTATGAAAGGTCTGAATGCACACTAAATGTCCGAATTGAAAGTCTAGTAGCCTTTTAGATTTGACGTTTCACGGTGACGGGTAATGAAGTAAAAGTATGCACACGTAATTAAAAATGGTATTTTTCATTGATAAAACGCTTCTGGTCATATGTGTTACCATTAAAACATAGAGTTATCAAAAGTCAAAACAACTTCCACAAGTTGGTGGTCTTAGACAGACGAATTAACACAAACGCTGTACATTATAGTGGCCGCGAAACGACAAATTAAAAAAACTACTGGACTTTCAGTTAAGGCATTTGATGTTGATTAAGACCTGTCATAGCAGTTTGAACGACTGTCTTCGATTTTTGAATAAACCCTTGAAATTATTGGCAAATATACGTGACAATATACCTTTTTTCATCACAAATGGGCGCTCGATGGCAACACCGGATACTCCTCAAACGGTGCAGACGCCAGCCCAATTAGAACGCTTGGTAAGCGTGATACAGTGCGATCCTAGATGTATCACAGAGCAAGCATTCCATAATAAAATGTATCTCCGTTTCCACTTTACATTTATTACAGATTAAACAAAGACGCTGGATTACGGAGTAATTAACTTTATTACAGATTAAAGAGGTCGGATTACAGCGTATAAATTTATATCAGCCTTCTTCAATATATATAGTATAGGCTCTGAAAACGAACTTCAATAAGACAGTAAGTACTCCCTGTAAACTATTTCAGACGGTCTACAAATTGTAGTCTTTATTGATGTAATGCGTCTGAAATAACTGTAATGTATCACTGTTTCGGAAAAGCGTTGTCATCTTGTTCTATAGACTATGATACAACACATCACATAAAATGGCATTACTACGATGAACAGTAATTATATCTATGGTTTCTTTTTCAGTAATAATGCCATCTCTAAAAATGTTAATAGATTGCACTTAATGATTATGTATATGCACTATACTTATTGTACTGATAAATTGTCTTTGAATTCGTTTTTTACTATTATTTTTTATTTATTTTGTTTGTTATGATTGACTGTATTCTGTAAATACTACAATTATGCCTACTAAAACAATATTGTTTATACAACAGAACATGATGGTGACCAAGTAAATAATGTATTGATTCAAATACTATTTCTACTTTTAATACTGCTTTATTGTCTAAATATGCACCTTTGGCGTTTTTAAATTGCAGGAGGCATATTAACGTTTAAACCCAAGCGGCCTCTTTGCCTCTGACCGTTCCAAGGCGGTAGCACTATACTTGTCAACCCGTTTGTGTTTGTGATGCTTTGCTTCTTATTAACATTGTAATTGTTGTTTGTTTCATTGCGTGTTTGTGGTTAACTGGGATCTGTGAAAGCTACATTTTAGTTCCCTATTCGACTTGTATACTTATTTTTGTGGACGGTTGTCTGACGTTGTATAACTGTCAATGGTTTAGTGTAGTTGGTTAAACCATCTGTTGTTTCTGCATTAACATATAATATTGGACGAACTGAAATTCAGAAAATGTTATTTATTCCGATATTTGAGCTAAAGATCGTGGGATATGCGGTATAACTATCACTCATCCAGGGAGTGTGTCTTTATTGTTATTAAATAAAAACTATCCTGTGTTAACAGGAAAAATGTCTGATAAGGTTAATTTAGGTCGACTGGGATCTGTATCTAAATGTGTCTGTTTTTCCGAATTTATTGTTATATAGTTCAACCGTAATTAACGTTCAGCATCTTATCTCTTGAATATTAAATATTAAGCGTTTGCACGACTCTGATCTCATTAGTATGGTAGAAGTAGCATTCGAATAGTTTAACATTGTAATAAATAAAATATGATCAAACTAGCATCTGACTGCTACTCCAAATTAAAAATTAAATGTAAATGTTCCAATGAACATAATGCAACGGCTGAATAGAACTTACGGTCAACTGCAGTTGGTCATACAGACGGACGTAAGCAATATAATAGTATCAAAGTATTTGATTGGTTTAAAAATAAAATTAACATTGTTGGGTATTCATGCAAAGGATAGAGGAAGAGAAAGAGAGTGAGGGAGAGAGAGAGAGAGAGAGAGAGAGAGAGAGAGAGAGGCGAGAGAGTTATAGATGATGCTAACGATGTATGAACCTCAGTAAAGTGTTCTTACGTTCAACCAAAACATACCACTGTGTGCAATATTGCTATAGGTTTAGTAAGTATACGTCAAGTAATTAGTAACACGTATACCAAACGTTTTCCCCGGTGTGAAAGACAAGTTACATACATGTATATTGCAGAACACGATTTATTGTATTGTCACTGGATAGAATACATGTCAGTGAAATGGTGGCAGACATTTCCTGTTCAAAGCAATAAGTTTGTAAAACGAAATACGTTGTTTTAATATATAGTAGGTAATTGTGATATTTTGCGGAAAATAATAAAATAATACATTTTATTCATCAAATCATAACATTAACTAGAATTTGTATTAGCTTCAGACAATTATATTACTATGTATATGTTTATTTACGTCACTAAAAAGTTGTGCTAGATTTAATTGATTCAATATAGAAAAAAGTAGTGCAGTCTCGGTTTAACTTAGACATTGACTGTTCATGAACGGTAGTGGTAAATATTACCGTGTATGACCTATAGCCCCAGGTTGAGTAGAACTCAATTTATAAAATGTCGACAGGACGGACATTTTAACCATCCCGAAGATGGTATGTATAAGACGGGGTGGACATGGAACTTTCAATGTGGTATTTTCATACCATTCCAAGGCCACCGACGTATGGTCCTAGTGTATAGCAAAATGCTTTGAACGAACGAGAAAATATTGGGCAAAATAATCGAAATGGAAAACAAGTAACTGTCAAAAGACTAACTTAAAAAAACAGACAGCATATCCTAATGGTGATTAAACACTACTTATCGCATTTAAAGGCACAGTCAACATAACCCACGGGTGATTAAACAATACTCAGCGCCTTAAAAGGATGGAGTAGTGAAACCACCTAATAGTATTCGAAATATGTACACAGCGTCCTCCAAATATCGGTATGAATACCAGTTTGGATTTCTAGCACGGGAAGACGGTTTTAAGTCCATAGGACATATAATAGTCATGATGAAGTGTATCAGACGAGCGTTAAATGATAAACGAAATTTGACATGTTTAAACATTATTATGAATGATTTCCATTTCTTATGGACTGTAGCATGTGCATTCACTGGATGATAATCCAGTTGAAAATAATGCTATAGAAGCTTGGTGTAAAACATGTGTTAGATGTGATGGGCTCGTCATTATATGTTATTGTGTTATGTTCAGTGTTGTGAATATGTCTTGTCAAAATATTTATAATTTAAAAGAATATTTTTTTAAATTCGATAGTTTAGTGCTATATTTAGCAAAGGAACAAACACTTTGTAAATAATAAATATGTGGTAATGATAGTAACTAACTACATCAAGAGGTAGAATAAAATGAGCAGCTCAACTCGGTCATACTACTGTAATATTGTAATATGAAAGACCCTATAACTAAACCTACAATATGCATTTATTTACATTTAATACTATACACACACATGTAATACAATATTAAGTCGTGTGTCTTTATAAATATGGTGATATGCACGGTATTCTACTTTACATTAATTTGTTTCCAAGTTCTGCAGTATAACTCTTACGTTTGACCAATGTTAAGACGTCGCGAGTTATCGTTTTCTTGTTTTGTTACGAATACAACATGAACACTGATTAAAGAATGAATATATATACTCGCCACTTTTGAGTTTTTTTGACTGAACTAACTTCAATAGTTTAAAGCTGTACAGTCCCTATTTTAACTGGTAATAACTCATGAATATGAATGTAGTTTCAAATCGATGAACACACCAAAAGTCGGTATATAAGCAGAAATCGATGCGTAAAATTTCACATTTTTATTTAGCCTCCGTGCAGGTAACATCGATAAATATACGGCTCCAGAATATATGTTATAAAAAAATAGTTGGCCGGAGCGGGATTTGCACTTGTAAGTTTTGAAAGATGTACGCTGAACCACTAGGCCACTGCTATTTATTGGTATGTTGTAGAATTTTTAACACTAATTAGGCATTACGTAATAACAAGCGCGCTCACACAAACTCATCATTATTAGTACATACAGTATTACACCAGGCAATGTTAATTTACACGTGCGACAACATGGACAATATGGACTACATATGTATTGATCCATCGTTATTTGCGTTCACATGTGTAAAGTTATTTTGCCTCATAATATATGGTAGTTATTATACTATTTTCTCAAGTAGCGTTGTAGTTCAGTGGATAGAGCACCGGACTTGAAATCAGAAGGTCGTGTGTTCGAGACCCGAAAGAAACTAACTATTTTTCTGTGAAAAATACTGTTACCTGTGTAAAGGTACGATGTGCACTGGTCAATGTATATACAGTAAATGATTTCCTGCGCTATGTTTGCTCGATAAATACCCGATTTCGACATGAGCTGGTGAACATGATGTTACAAATAAAGACACGCCTACAAAGAAGAAATCGATTGATATAGGGACTCTGTAGCTTTAAGCTGTTAGGAACTGATAATGGACAGTTCCGATGAAAGATGAAATTCTCAGTATACTGATTGTTGTTATTGAACTATTTTATGAATAAACCGTTGATGTTTTTTACTAACCCGTAGAAGAGATACAACACAAACGACACACACCACTAACACGCGGTTCTGTAACAAAACAAACGATGTTTGAAGTATTTTAATAGGGAAATACTGTATTCGTAAAAAATAAATGTTTTTAACGTAGAAGATTTGCAGGAAGGGGCAGGCATAAAAGTCATTAACGTTACCTTTTAAAAAGTCAAACCGTTTTACACACAATATGGGAAAATCAACAGCATGGCTGAGCACGTCTTAACAATAAAGTGATAGTATCCTCCATTCTAATATGTACAAAATTGTCTATTAGACATGAGGTATTTGTCCTATAGAAATCAGATCACCAAACCCATTATCATCGTAGGTTAAACTAAATCAAATGTGCAAATTAAAAGCACGTAGTCAGGACAACACGCAACATAAAGATGGGAAAGACGGGTTTACCGACTTGAGCTAAATGCACAGCCTCCCATGAGATATAAACACCTTTTTGTATAACTGTGAAACAATACATATTGACATTATCATACACTATAGCTGTTTGTTCTCTGTTTGTTCTCATGCCAACCCATTGTTTAGGTTTACAGCAGGTCCGAATGAGATACAACAGCAAACCTAATTAATAATCAAAAATGGAAAATAATAATTTATTTGTCTATTCAAAACGTCTTATACGAGTATTACCTGTTACTCCTGCCAATAGTCTCTTAGAGAGTATAGCCTGAAGGTAATTTCCCCATTTCGAGGGCTTAACGCGAAAACATTGTAACTCACTTTTTTTCCGAAAATGATTTTTTTACATAATCCATATCAGATACTGAACTTTTATAATGTCATAAAATATTGGAGCTAGATTCTAACATTTGGTGGAGAAAATTGTAATAGGTCATATTGTTGTATCTCATTCAACTTTTCTTTTTTTGTGCAAAAACCATTGTAACTGAGCTTTAACTCACTTACAACAGTTTTGCATTTATTGTTTATGAAATTCTTAACAGGAATCGTCTATAGCCAACAAGATCCTCAACCCTCGATATGGAGAAATTACCGTGAGGCTATGCTCTCTAACAGACTAAATATGTTAAAATGTTATTCTTATTAAACGTAATGGAGGAAGAAAATGTATAGAACACTTATTCTAAATGAAAGTAATGATAACTGCTCTATGATGCTAATGTGAAATATAAATTGAATTTAAAGATTAAAAAACTTCAGGGAGTATTGTGTCGCGTATCATTCTTAGGTCATTTAAGGGTACATTGTGTAATTAATGCATAAATATGCATTCGCATTTATTCTAAACATCTAAAAAGGGATATTTAAGCTTGGTTAAAACTATTGGATCAAAGAATTAGGGATACCAGTGTGTCCATGGAAGAATAAAACATTGTCATTATAATAATGAATGAACTGCTGCAATTTGTATTTTGTGTTGTTCAAATATTGTGAAAAGTTCTTTAGATAATTGCCAAAACATCATGTGCAAATGTGGTTTTCTGTGTAAAGTTAGCATGATTAATATATTGAATATATTGACCAAAAGTCATAAAACAGATACATATTTTAAACGTAATGCTGTAAATTCACCAGATTTCATTCATTAGATGTCCATAAATACCTTGAAATAGACATCTATGTTCCGGGCCATCATTTCTGTTACCTGGTGTAGCTATACATATAAGGCAGTAGTACCCAACAGTACTCGGAAAAAAGTATGTAATGTTTCTTAAAAGGTGCATCTTTTCAGATTGATTAAGAGCCGAAGGGACTAATAGGAACTGTTATGCAAATATCATACTGCTTTGGAGAACAATTTAACTTGTAAATGTAGTCAGTTACATAACGGTACATATATTTACATCATTACTGCTTTGGAGAACAATTTAACTTGTAAATGTAGTCAGTTACATAACGGTACATATATTTACATCATAATAAGGGTAAACTTACAAAAAATATATATATTTCCGACAAAGTTTAAGTATCTATCTTTAAAGTGGACAGACTGTTTTATACTTTAACACATAATGTTGAAATAATGAAGAGAAAATCAGTTGAACAGGTTTTCGACACCAGTCTTTTAAACAATGGTTGTTGAGTTTGAATTTGTGGCAATCGAGAAGAAATTGTAGTTGTTTCTCTAATCTCAGTGAAAAACAACACTGAGTTTTTTTAACCCTATTTGTTTGTGTTTTAAATAATTATTAGTGATTAATTAATTAATAATTGAATAATCGTGTTAAAGTCGTATTGGTTTTATTGTTTTTTGATCATATATTGAAATATCTTATAGTATCTCGCATCCTATTAAAGTACATAATATAGACTTCGTGTTTCATTATATTGGTTCAGCATATTGTTGACCGAAATGTTGGTAGCAGTATCAGTACTTGGCTTAAGGCAGATGTGCGACACGTGCCTGCATTTAAGTTGGTCAGTTACATAAAATTAATATCTGATGTTCTGTTTATTGAGAATATACGCCTAAGTCGTAGTCGGTATTTCATCATTCTATATTATATGTCCACCAAGCTCATTAAAAAGACCGGTAGCGCTGACTCTGTTGTCATGTATAAGCCATATGGATGCTATTTATGAATATAACTTGTGTATGATCAAAAGCTGAACCACATTCTGGTGTCACAAGAGACTGAATGTCGGCCACATTAGCGGCAATAAGTCAATAACCATGTGGCGGTCTTGACAGATTCGCACGGCTGTTGCCGTGAGAGATCATGTATAAAATGAGCCTGCTCCGTGTTGCCAGGTAGTCTATAAGCAAGTCTTGAGTTGAAGTCATGTCTATGTGTTAGAAACGTTTAAGCTTGCAATCACCAGTCCGCTAGACTCATGATTTGGCAATTTGAATTCTGTTACATTTAACTGTTAGAATTAGGACAAATTTAAATAGGACTGTACTTTGATAAGAGATACGTTTTATGTTGATTTATTTTGAATAGGATATACAATTAAATTGGTGACTGGAAAGTGTGTGTTGTGACGTTTATAATGACTATAACACATAATAACTTAGTTACTAGTATTATGAGAGAAAGTGTGCCCATTGCTTTGCAAAAGTCGATGGTATTATACAGATTTAGGTAATTGCATGTTACCTCCATGACCAATAACAATAACCTAAAGCATAAACATTGTATTTGAAAAATGACTGGGGGTAACATAAATTACATAATTACGAACAGTAACTTTATGTTTTGCCAGGTAACAGCTTCATAAAATCCCAGTTAGGTATCTACGTACCTACGTGCTTTGTGGTTTATAATCATTCTGGTCACAAAATCAGAATAAAACGTTTTTATTCAAAAAATTATAATAGACATTTGCTTATATTGGTCCATAATAACAAACAAGTTAATAATGATGTTTTTTGTTTGTTTGTTTGCTTGTTTGTTTGTTTGTATGGTGTTTTACGTCATTTTCAACACATGTCAAGTTATATATGACGGTCGAGTTTTTGTGGTGGAGGCAGATCAGCCACTTCTTCTGGGTAGGACCAGTACTGTACACCTCCCGCCATCCGTAATAATCGACACTTCCTTTAATAAGGATGAAAGGCGGATGTCATCCACTTATTCTTTAAAAGTTCCATCCCACCCCTCCAAGAATCACAGAACAGAATTACACACATGTAGGAAGAGGTTCTATTAATTGAACAAAATCAACTGTCCATGCAAGCAACAAGCTAATCGGCACCATATAATTATAATGTTCAATGAAAATTAATTTTAAAAATAGCTACTAACCGTTAGTATTTTTTTTTTGAAAAAAACGTAAAATAAAAAAATTGCAGGTTCATGCACTTGTTATCATTTTCATTTTGTCTGAAGGTTGTGATTGTATTTACTGTGAATGATGTTTATAACAGGGATAGTCTATAGCAAACTTAAAAGTATTGTATGTTCAAGTTTGTTTAAAATTATAATGACTTACAATAGTTTCGTTTTCAAAACAAGTAAACATATTTGGCGCGATGGTATTGTTAGTCATATTTGTTTTTTTTTAAACTTTGTTTAGGAGGAGAAAATTAAGTAAAAATCATTAAAATTGAAGCTAAATAGCATATTCACCGCCATATGCATGGCATCTTCGGGATGGTTAAAATTCTGTACTATTGATTTTATGAATACTGAGTTCTGGTCAACCCGAGGCTAGGGGTGCGGAGGGTGGAGTGGGTGGGGGAGGTGGGGTTTTAGGTGTGGGGGAGAACTGTAGCAAGCATATTTCACTACCGTTCATGAACAGTCTCAATCAAACCTGCAATATTTCGTATTTATCGTGTTCGGCCGTTTCCAAAAGTCCACTCTCATACTCGTTTAATGATAACTGCTGTATTCTAAAAATGTGAAACTAAACTTAAAAAGAGAGATACAAAGAACTTTAGGGATTTCTGTTGCATAGCATTCATAGGTTTTTCAAAACGAGCCTAAAAATGCAAACTTACTGCTTAAAACTATATCTTCTAAATAGTTTTCATTTAAATATGTACTGTTGTCAAACAAATTCTGAAAAATGTTTCAAAAACTGCTTACACTGAAATGTTAGTTACAATAATTTTGCTCTGACATTTTTTATGCACATCTTCAAATGTTAGGCGCCAAACTAGCGTAAGTCAATATTTCTTTAACAGTTCATACATAAGCATATACATTAATTATTTTCTTAACCAAATGCAAATGAATACCGTTTCTTTGCATCATGCCAGAGAATAACATTCTTAAATGCATTTTTGATAAAAATAAGATGTTTTCTGCTTCTCCTGTACAATTTTCTGAAAGTGAGTTACAATAGTTTCGCGTTAAGCCTTCGATATATATTTTCCCGTTTAATAGGAATGGCGATATATTACGAGTGAGGTATAGTGCCCCGTATACTCGGTTTGAACACCCAGAACATTTTGCCACTAGATGCTAAAATGCTTTTCTTTTTTGACTTGAATACCTACTTGTGTTATCGTGTCAACAATCTGTCCGGTCACAGCACAATCAAATTAAAACACATGCTGGCGAACTGTAACTGGATCAATAACTAAACATACAGTGTGTTGCAGAACGATTTGGTCATAACCTCTTTTGATAAGCATTTTAACAAATTTAATAAGGATTGCAAATGATCATAACCAAGGATCATACGAAGTTTGCAGAGCGTTTCTCTCTATATGTAATTGCAATATAAACATAGATAAACGTAATTAATTTAATGTTAAGTACAGTAGTACTATACTATAAATAGGTCCTTATGTAAACATATAAATAAAATAGTAACACTATTCCTTTTTATAACATTACATCATTCGCAAAATAATGTTTCTACAAAACAGATGCAAGTATATATATTTTTCACACACAGAAACATTTTTCAGTTTGCTGCTCATTTTTCTTTTTGTATTTGGGCTTTTTCGTAACCGCCGAGTATAAGTACTAGTAATAACATACTGCGAATAGCGAAATAAAGGCCAATTAGTAGTTATTAGAGATACGAAACAGTATCAAAGATCCATACGAAATAAGTTTGTCATAACTTAAAACTTTAATACGGGTATCTTTGATTTAATGAATTGATCTTTCAAACCAACATTTGTCAATACAAGTTAAAATGCTGTACTTAAAGTAGGTGCGACAAGCAAACAGTTACATTCACTGACTTTCAATGTTATTATGCAGATCCTGGACTGACCACCTCGACCATGAAAGAGCCGAAACCTGAACGTGTAGGGTATGTATTGAACCTACAGCAGCGAACATTTTTTGATTTTAATGACGTGATAAATACTTGATTGTAATGACGTGCTAAATTGTTTGTTTGAAATAATATATATATATAAGGAGCAGTAACTCCGTCTCGTAACTTCGGTCGTCAATATGTATGCGTTATGTCTCTTACATCATTGGACTCTACTTTCAGTGAGAAAGTCCACTATCGAATATATCACTTAACTAGCCCAGCATAACCCATATGTGTGTGTATGCAGCTGAACTAGTAAATTATCATATACTGAAAAGAAAAAAGAAACGCATAATGGGTTTTCCAATATAAGGTGTATGCTTAATATGCTACTGCTAATCGCCTTTGGCTCAAGCAGGTGAGCAAACTTAGGCTTTAAACGTTGTAATCTCTTAATATTAAAATTTAAAATTAAACACACTACTGAAATGGCTTGAGTTTTTCAAACGATACTTGTGTTGTCGTGCCCTCATTGGTTTATTCTCTTGTTGCTCTGACTTCTACCAGGTCATTGAGCACATTCTTTGTAGCTTTCTAGGCTTTTGTTTTTTGTATTTATATATACACGAGCATCTTTGTGTTTTACTTATATTGCCTAGTAATTCTGCTTTGTTGGTTAGAGAACAGTTCATGGCGGGGATTTCTTCTTCTTTCAAGACATGAGAGGTCATTAAACTGATAAGACACCGTTAGATTTAATGACACGTGCACAACTAAATTGATTGAAATTAATCAACAAATTAATTATCAAAACAAACAAGTTCATACATGCATAAGATATTCAAATAATTTCATTATAACTGTTTTGACAGTTTGCGAAAAACTTGACTGCATATTTACAGATACAATACAGTATTGTCGGATGCTGTTTTCTTCTACATCACACTCGATATGGACGTGGCTCTGACTCACGTTTTGTTAATTTGTATATGTAGCATATAGAGCGTACGACTCACATTGTTATGTCAAACAATAGACACTTTGGCCTATTAAAAGTACAACAGATGTTTAAGCCTGTAAGTAAAGCTGATGTCTTACAAACATAGGTAGTATACAACAACAAAAAAATGACAATGCTTGTTGGACATTAACCTATGGACAATACAAGGCGTATTTAGAAAATGAATGTTGGAACTATTACTTGTGAAAATACTCGTATACATGTTATACACACTTGCTCTATATCGAATAAGGTCGTTTTACTTTCAAACAGTAGTACTATAGTGTATTGTATAATATCTGTTTAAAACAGTAATCATGGTAATGGGGACGAATCTAAGTTTATAATAGTGTATAGTACGTGTTTACAATCAGCTTTCACCACATATGGAAAATTAATGGAATTCACTTGTGAACGTCCATTATACTAGTGTTAACTTATTCGGCACCTACTCATATGAAACAAACATTACATATAACTCATATTCTGCATTTTTAACACTCAACTATCTTTATTTTATATTTGATCTTTACTCAGACAAGTTAAAGCATCAGCTAGCTAGATCGGTTTAGTATCAGTTATGACCGTTGTTGTATTGAACAGTTTGCCTCGTTAGCGCTCTAGCTCCTTCGTTTTTAATTGGATCTTGTCCAGGTTTCGGCAAAATAATAATGTTATTCAAAGCCGAGTTTGAAAGATAAGCATATCGGACAGGAAACAGGTGAGTTATTGTCCTTGAGTTATTTAAACAATGCTACAGTTTGCTTCGTTAGCGCTCTAACACCTTCATTTGCAATTTGGTATTCGTTATCAAACTCTGCCAGAAGGTCTATAAAAGCTACGGTGAGTTGGAAAATCATTCAGATCCGATTGGAAACACTAGAGTTATGCCCTAGATTTATTGAAAACATGCTATATTTTGCAGTGTTAAATCTTTAGCTGCATCATTTTACATCAGATTAACTAACGATTGAACTTGCGTGAACTTGTTTTAAGATCAGCAAAATCAACAAATGTAGGTAATAACTGCAGAGTTGTGGTCTTTGATTGAAAGAAAGTGTAAGAATAAGCCATATCCGCACCCCACCCCTTCACCATTATCTTCCTCACTTTGTATTCCATACAGCTGATAAACCTTGCATTGTTAAAACTATAGCTCATTCACTTTTCTTTCTATCGCTACCAAACGAAGCTGTTTAGAAAGTTAATACAGGTCTAATTGATCTTATTCGCACCCAATCCCTTAATCAGAGGAATGATTTTTTATTGTGCTCCCCGAAATATTCGGAGAGCATATAGTCGCCGCTTTGTCCGTCCTTCCGTCCTTACGTCAGTCCGTCATTACATCCGTCCCACTTTTGTCCGGAGCATATCTTCAAAACTACTGTTGGGACTAAAATAACATTTCACACAATGATAGAGGTCAATAAGAGGAAGTGCAGAGTGCAGAGGGTACGAAACGTAACTATGTCGTAATTCAATTTAGCGTTATTGCCTTTTGTAAGTTTATACTTAGAACTTTTATCCGGAGCATATCTGCAAAATTACTGATGGGACTACAATAAATCTTCACATAATGATAGAAGGCAATGAGAGGACGTGCACAGTGCAAAAACCGTAACTCTGTCTTCATTCAATTAGAGTTATCGACCTTTGTAATGTTATACGCATCGTTCTTGTCCGGAGCATAACTAAAAAACCACCGTCCTGGCAATGAAACTTCACACAAGGATAAAAGACGGTAAAAAAAGTGCAGAGCACAAGAACCATAACTCTTTCGTCATTCAAATTAGAGTTGTTTCCCTTTGTAATTTTATAGTTACAATTCTTTCCCGGAGCATTATTCAAAAAACAATCATGGGACTTATATGGGACTTCACACAGTGATAAATGGCAATGACAGGACGTTTTGAGCACAAAACCAACTCTATTTTAATTCAAAATATAAATATTTGCCCTTTGAAATGTTATTCTTATAATTCATGTTTGTAGCATATCTCAGAAACTACTACAACAACTGCAATGGAACTTCACACAATGATAAAGGGTAATGAGAGAAAGTGCAGTTTTTTACAACACATCTTCGTTCAAATTCGAATTATTGTCCTTTGTAATGTTTATACTTGTAATTCTTGTCCGAAGCATAAGTCAAAACTACTAATGATACATTATGGATGATTTGCCTGTTTGATCTATTTCAAACATTGTCATTATAGTTCTATAATTTGAACTGAAACAAAAGACTTGTGGCCAAACATTGAAAGAAAAAGATCTTTAACTGTATTAACACTATCTAACCTTCATTGTTTTTATCTTTACCACACTTGTTTAATATTTTTAAATAACAAAAACAGTAGAAAGGCAGCCATATCCGATAGCTTATACCCCCATACTTTTTAGAGCCGTGGTAGCAACAGGCTCCCATCAACATCTTGTTTCTGAGCTTAGTGGTGGAGCATATATCTAGTTGACAGAGAATATTTACTCCTTTGCCGAACAGCTAGTTTCAAATGCGAGAAATTTAGTTTTTTTGCAATTTTGCTCTCTTTTTTCGGAATTACACTGTGACATTAAAGTATGATGATATGAAATATGTAATTAAATGTGCTAAATGTGCTTCGTGATTGCTGATGTTACTCGTTGATACGTTTGTATCTAGTTGTGTTCCACTTCTCCGTCGGCCTTGATGCGGCCGGCCATTACCGACATTGTGTTATTAATGATAATCTGAGTTTAGAAATACATTTATGCTCCAATAACAGCGACAGTATCGTCTAATCGATGTTCATACAATATCAACTGTGTTTTTGTCTCACCTACAATAGAAAAAAAGAAATATAGAGTTTAATAACCTGTGTTTTCGATTTACGGGAAATATATCCCGAGGTAGAGAAATGGCTCCGATATAAAAACGAGTGCGGAGAACCAGTATCTCAAAAACACTTGTTATTAAACTATATATTACATAATTTAAAATGATATTTTATTAATATTTCTAATGATTCACGCCTTTTTACACCAGTTTGCACGAGAACGCCAAGACGACGTTACGTCATACAAACAAAACAAGTGAAACTGGAACTCTTCGTTAATTTCCGTAATCGGTATTTCCTAGTGGCGGAATCTGACGACGACGTCCGTAAAACAACCTGAACGTCTTTTGGCGTTCCCGCCACTGACGGAAAAGGCCGAGCAATGTTCCATACTGTAAAATATCTCCCAGTGGGAGACATTTCAAAGTAGAGCAAACGAGTAGATATAGCTTTTCTATTCCCAGTATGTCCTATACAAATCAGTATTTCCTATACAAGTTATTATATCTCAATTCGAAGAACAGTCTCATATGTGTATGATGTAAGAATCATCCTACAGGCACATGCACGGTAATGAACTTTATAGGGGTTCATTTAAGTAAACAATCTAGAGAAATGAGTAAATTGAGAAAATTTAACCCCATACGAAGTTGCTCCCGTAACAACACTATCAAATTGAAATCAATTTTCAATATGGAAAGGTAAATCGGGAAAAAAATAGAAATTCCCAGAAATATTAGCTTTGTTAAGTTGAAGTTGTTTATAGACACTAGATATGAATAACCATAATGGAAACTAAAGAATTGCCAATGTTCAATATGTCACCTAGAAACCGGGAGGTATCATTAGGGACGTCAATAGTATCTGGTGAAAGATTCAACATGAAATCTCTTTCACAGCATCCGTCGGATGGGGACGTAAACCGGACGGTCCCGTGTTTCGGTCTATCCTCGGAGACCGTTAAAGAACCAAAGGAATCTATTCAATAATAAGAGTGGAGCAGGATTCCCGGATTCCTATGTAACCTTCCCCTCTTTCTGGGGCGGCTATAAATATAGTATAACCTAAACTGTGTTGATGAGCCGTTCAACAACATTCAATTTAATTCAATTCTTTCACAGCAATACAAAATCAAATCTGCGACAATAGGTGCACATTTTATGTCCATAGAGATACCAACAATGTGTGCATTACATTATTGTTTAATTGATGTTTTATTGGGAAATACATGCTTTAAATCTCTTTTCAAGACAACATAGTGTAATACGGCAAATTGCCGTTAACGTCATAAAAATCGTGTTAAATTATTGCATGCGAAACATGTATTTCTTTTTTCTCTTGTAAACATGTTTTGAATGAGAGCAATAACATTATTCTTTGATAAGGTTGAGCGGTCAGGGTGGATATAGTGTGGAAACGTCATAATATATAGATGAAACTTGAAGTTAACAGTTTAAAGATCCACTAGGACTGCTTGATACGGCTGTTTGTGTAATTTAGGAATCCAGTACATAGTCTGTTTTACTTTTCGTCTACCCCAGCCTTGAATGCTGTGCACCGTGTGATATGCATGGAAACAACATAATCCTCAACAGTATGAAATTGAGAATGCCAGTTAGGGAATGCTTCCGTGTTTTAGAGATAAAACATTGATGTAATGTAGTTGCCAAACATTACTCACAATATTAGATGGTTTATCATCAGTTTGTCATGCAATTCTTGGATTCCCGATCTCAATTTACGAAACGAACACCTAGGTCTCGGAGGAAGTACATAGATATTATCTGTATATAATTCAATACAGCTATCAATGCTTTTAAGAATTAACATTAACAAGTTAAAAGGTCTACTACACGATCAAATTATGTGTTCAACAAAATAGTATGAAATAGATTTATAATATTTGCCAATATTATATATTTGCTAATATTATATTCAATGTACTTTCTTTAAAATTTTCTTTCCAGCAAAACGTTTGCTGTTATATAACACTAGGATATGTGTTGTTACGAAGTGATTAACATAATGTACTTCTTCTCGAAGCGAGCAAACGTTCTATATATAAGATATAAGAGTTTGATTTCTTCAAGATGAAATCAAATCGCATCACCTGTTTTCCCCCGACAAAACGTGTTTTATGTTAAGCGTTATAATCGAAGTTTGAAGTAGCAATGTATTTTCGGCGACTTCATCTGTTCATAGTCGGTCAGTATGGTGGTTGGTTACACTATTAACTCACCATTACTTCTAAAAGTCTTGACCGATTTCAATTACCTACATCTCATTTACATTATTAATCAATGTATTTCAAGTCCAATTATTTAACTTTCAAAACACTTCTTTTTTAAACAAATCTTTTACATTGAAAAAAGTAGTTTCGATAGTGTGAAAATAAAATGGTATATTTACAACGACGCATAATTCATAGTTTTGTACACTTGGGTGTTATCAGGGTGGCGAAACCACGTGACATTTTGACTGGGTTCACGGCAAAAAAGTATAAACAAAACGCTTGATTTAGGTAAGTTTTTCTTGATAACTTTCTTAATATTTGCTATAACGAATGTTCATCAATTAAAGCGCAAATACCCCTACAAACTAAGATCTTTCCTCCGCCGCAAACGGTAGTTCGAATAAGTCAGCACTTTCTGAGATTAGCCCTCTCAAAGTATTAGATTCGAAAGTAATCGTATGACTGTGTTCCCGACACTCGCCTAAAGCCAAGTACATCGACCTTAAAGACGACGAATTATTATCATTCGGGTTGTACGCATGTGCCAGTTGCATTATCGGTACAATTCTCAGTGAAAAGTTTCATAGAAATTTTCTTTCGTGGAAAGATTTGTATACTGATTGCGGAAACGGGCGGAAATTGCAATCATAGCGTGCACGGTTGAAAGCGCTTGAATAAACGAACTGTACAATAAATGACATCTTAACTTGACAGACTATTGTTTGGGGCGCTTGTTTCAGCCAAAACTGTTTTAGACGTTTAAAACAAAATTCAGCTAGTACATAAATAAGATATTTTCATTCAGTGAAACAGACAAATGTCGTGTATACCTCATGACATTCCTGATTTATTCAGACCATACAAAATATTGTCTGGCTATCAAAGCCTTTACGAAATTAACACTCACCGTTTCGACATTCGAGCTACAGTTGTGTTATTTTCAGTTAACATGCTGGTTTTATTAGCATATTTTCAATGATTCATGAAAGTAGTCAGTTAAATTATTTACGAAATATGTTTCTTGAATTGATTTTGTTTTAAAACTCGTAACATCTGTCACCAAACGATATATTCGGAATAGAAATAAAAAACAACAACATGTTAAACATGTAAAACTACCACATAAACCCCCAGCGGCCGTTTTTGCCACTTACCGTTCCAAGGCGGTAGCCCTATTGTATACCCTTTTTTTGTGATGTCTAATTTGGCATTTTGTTCATCTTTAAAGTTGTTCTTTGTTTCTGTGTGTGTTTGTGGTTGACTGTCGTCCTTAAATGCTACTTTTCCTGTTTGATTTTTATATCCATAACCAAACTGTAAACTGGACTGAATGCATTTGATAGGATAGTGTTGTTTTGCCTGTAAAATTGACCCTATAATATTATCCATTGAAGAGTAACATCCAACTCGTCTCATTTGTCTTTCAGGAACAGTTGGCAGAAGAGTTATAAACTGTAACGGTCTCTGCCACCAGAAACTGATTCATTTGACAATATTCTGAACAGTCTTCATATACGTCTTCAGATATGGTCTCATATAAGTTGTGAGAAAGGTGTTGTTGGTCAAGCACATTGTTTCAATTGCTTTTTCCGTGTTATGCACATTTTATTTCCTCTCTAGTGCCCCCCCCCCCCCCCCCCCCCCCCCCCCCCCCCCCCCCCCCCCCAGGGATAATGTGGATATAATTGTCAAGACATTTCTACTGGCCTTCTTTGCACTTGATTTGGATAAGACTTTGTAAAATGTCATCTGCTTATTTATTCCAAAAATACTTTCTCCGTTCACTTTTCCAGCGATAGATTATATTTGGCTTTCGGCATGATGGTATCTGAAACATTCGAAGAGCAGTCTAAATGTATTCATCATATTTTCACATTTATGTTTTCATATTATAACAAATAGCTTACAAAATGTCTTTAAAACGAAACAAACATCTATTCTCAACACGCTTAACCAAGGTGATCTTGTACTGACCATGAAAAACTGTCCATTCCTTATACTTTTCTTTACCTGAAGGTGCCTGTCTGCTTTAAAAACATGTTTATACTAGTACTTGACTGTCGAGCGGGGGAAAAATCGTTGAAAATCAAGTTATGTCACCGGAATATGAACTTTACTACGTGTTTAGTGTTCGACTTTTGCATTCACTTTGGTTTAATTATGTTTAAAATCGGTATACATTGACTTGTCAAACAGTCAGGTACTAGAACGAACATGGATATGTCGGTGAAATTTGTTAAGGACTAGGCAGTTAAACGTTTGGCAAAGCTTTTTCATGGTGTCCAAGATTGGACGCATAACACATGATTCACCATTCAACATACCTCCAGGGACATGAAGTAAAGAAAATAAACTGCCCTTTGACATTTAGAGCAAAACCCAAACAATGATCAGTATTACCGAAATACCCGTGAACGTGATCATTGTAGTTTTTCTGCTCGTGTACGTAATCATTATATGATAAAGAAGGTCATGTTGTGTTTTATTGCTCTCATCAATTTTCATATTAGAACTAACTATTTGATGTTATAATTCACGAATTTGGGGATTAATCCCCACCTTTTTGAACACATAACTAGATGTCTACTTACTTATTCTTTTAGAGAATGGACCACTGTTTTAATAATTAACTCGGCAACCATGGAATATGACCCCACTTATATGGATGATATAACCCTGGTAAAACTGATGAATTCATACTAAAAGGAGTACTGAAATGTAAAACTCTCTTTTGACAAATATTCTGTTAGTATTTCCTTTCCAATCTGATTGATTTTGGAACTGGTCATTTATTGGGTTCATTTTTACAACATTACACCTGCTTATATTCTAAATCCAACTAATTAAGTAAGTCAATACAAATGGCCAACCTTTAATTGGAATAACCTAACAGTCTGCATCCGCAACTTTATCTAAAGAATACACAGTGTTTGATATTCTCTAGTCGTGATTTCCAAGTGAAAGTAATTTGAGGTTATCGTGTTCTGCTTTCATTTGAAATAATATATGTGTTTATGTATTCCAGTCTTACCGGGTTATGTATCTGATGTTCTCAGATTAGTGCACTGAATTTCTTTAGAGTTTCCTGTAATTTGCTCTTGCCTGCGTGCCTTAGATTGGATGTGTCTTCGGTAATGTATTGATTTGCCTTACTTAAAACATATCTCCAAAGTTGCGCCGTTGTGGATTACAAGGATATTCAAGTTGTTTCGAAAACATTACCAAATACCTATGCGTAAGGTCAAAAATGAGAAAAAAGACGCTGATCTGCTAATGAAGTAAATACACGTGTTTATTTTTGGCATGGTTTAGAATAAAAAAATGAACCTCTCGCTCCCCCTATTCTGCTTTAAAGCCACAACGGCTGGGCTTGATGAACCCGAGAGTAAATAGTAAAAGAGTATTAGAGTGGACATTTGGAAACAATAAATACGAAATATTGCAGTCTCCGTTTGATTGAGACGGTAGTGAAATATGCTTGCTACCGTTCATATCAGAAATATTAGCTTTGTTAAGTTGAAGTTCTTTAGGATATATATTATAAACCATAGTAGAAAAAAAAGGGTTGTAAATGTTCAATATGTCATCCAGATACCGAGAGGTGTCATTAAAGGCTCCAATAACATCTGCCTGTTATTCAGATGAAAGACTAAACATGAAAACTCTTTTATAGCAATATCAAAACAAATCTGCGACAAGGAGCGCACAGTTCGTATCCATGGTGATACTAGTGTAATTGTCCAAACTTCCGTTAGTAAAAACACGCTTTAATATTGCTACAGGACAAATATGTAGTATTTTCCCTAGCAAATGTTTTGAATGAGAGCTATAAGCATGTCTTTGATAAGGTTGTGTCGTAAAAAGAAATATAGAAAGATCGGACAGGGAAAGTAACATTTAAGGAGGACAGTCAAGCACAAAACACAGAAACAAACACGCAAACAAACAAGAAGGCAAAAGCAATAATAAATGCAAACGACATCACAAACACAAAAGGGTTGACAATAGGGCTACCGCCTTGGAACGGTCAGTGGCAAAGTAGGCCACTGGGGGTTTAAACCGGTTATAGGGTGCACCAAACCTCACACTTACCCTACTGTCATCCCATTAAAACAGGACAGTGTAAATAAAGAAATCCCCGCCATGATCTAATCTCTAACCAACAATGCAGCATCAATAGGCAATATAAGTAAAACACAAATATGCTCGTGTAAATATAATGCAAAAAAACAATAGCCTAGAAAGCCACAATGAAGGTACTCATTGACTTGGCAGAAGCCAGAGCAGTAAGAGAATAAACCATTAAGCGCACGACAAGAAATATCATGGACAAACATCAAACGCCACCGTACCAATGGGGCTTTAGGTAGGCGTCATCATAGGGTCCACAGCCAAGTTGTATATAATGTGGAAAAAATCGTAAGTACTAGGATCGGAAATAAAACGGGCTTTATATGGTTGTTTGTCCAGTACATCGTTGGAAGTCTGTTTTGCTTTTCGTCTATTCCAGCCTTGAAAATCTTGCACTGAGAGGTATTCGTCGAAACAACATTATTTTCAGTAGATTCCACTGGAGTATTCGAATTAGTACTCCCGAGTTTCTAAGATAAAACATTGTCGTAATAGAGGCGTCATCATAACTTGGTGGGGATATCTTTATTTACACTGTTCCGTTTTATTGGGATGACAATAGGGTAAGAGTGAGGTTTGGTGCACCTTAGAACCTTGTTTAAACCCTCCATCGGCCCTTTTTGCCACTGACCGTTCCAGGCGGTGGCCCTATTGTCAACTATTTTACGTAGGTGATATCGTTTCTTGCCTTTTTGAAAATTGTTATTTGTTTTGATGCGTGCTTTTGGTTGACTGTGGTCATTGAATGCTGCATTTCGAGTTTTATATCTACTTTGGCAATTAACATCCTGATCCTCTTATCCTCAATAATAATACATGTAAGGCTACCAAGGCTACCAGTAATTATGCCGTTGACATAGTGTAGCAGTATGACATGTTCAATCAGTTTGATTAGATGTCTAGATTTCAATATCAAAAGCTTTGTCTTTGTGTAATTGAAAATAAGATATCCGTGTTGAATTATTACACTTTTAACATTTTATTATTTTACGTCTTCAAACAGATATACAATACACTAATCACATCTATATAATATTTCCTTCTTTATACAAGTTATCATTTAGACCATATGTGTAAGAAGTTTGTATGTTTAACTTAAGTCTTGTATGATGAATCAGCATTTTTATAAAATGAATTCAATAAATTATGAATAGAGGATCTTTTGGAAGCAACACACACAAACAAGAGAGAAAAGTAGCAGACGCGTTTTTTTAAAATCTGTTCATACGCCACACAGCAAATGCTATTATAACTGTCAATACATACTGAAAAGGAGATCCTTTGGAAGCAACAAAAACAACATGCGAGCATAATGGCATAATCGGTGTAACTGAGTCTGTTTATGAGATGCAATGTGAGGTGCAATACCACTCACGACCACTAAAACCGACTTACTCGGTATTCGACTTTAAAGTCACAAATATGGTGCCGTCCACATAAATGCTAACATCTTGATTTCAGAATCATCCATAAAGTGGGTGTAACGAAATTGTTTAATTGACACATTTCTTACATATAATCTCGAAAACGAACTTGTTGATGGAGTACCAGATTGATCATTCAAAGACTGAACTAACGGTATAGGACAACATAGAAAAAGACAATACACAACAGAAAAAGTGGTGAAAACACGGTTACCGACTTGGAACGGTTAGTGGGCAATATGGCCCATCGATTAGCTCAAATAAATGTTTAAGTGTACACAATCTCGCTATTATCCTGTATTCAGGGCTAAAATTGACAAGACAGTGTAAATAAAAGTACATCCCATCAAAAGAAAATCTCTAACAACAAATTTCATGATTAATTCCATTTAAAGTGGTCAGCAATTCTGTCGGACCCCTTTAATTTCCGAAGAGTAGTATATATCATATCTCCATAGAATAACGGTTGTGAAATTCCTAGTGTTTTCCAGCAGGATTTCATTGCGGCGATAGAACTTTGATAAAGATCTACGGAGTTTATTATAACGAAAATCTTGCTGAAGAAGTTTACTCGTAATGACCAGATTTCGATAATTGAAATCCTTAACATCGTTACATGCCCTTGCAAAACGAATTAGCTGGGAGATATATAACCACGTATGATGTAGCGCGAGGTACGTCCCCATCCAAATGTGAATAGTTATCGATGTCAAAGTTAAAGTCATCCCGCTTATCATAGATGTTAGTATGCATGTACTCATTTGAAATCGAGAGATAAAGATCGAGAAATCTGCTATTTAATCCGAACTGTTGGCTTTATTCAACCTAAGCTCTGGTGGATCAATATTTGTGACCATATGAGCAAAGAACGGTGTATCGATATTGAGTGTGTCATCCAGAAACCGAGATGAATTATTAAACGTATAAATTATATATCTCTGGCTAGCAGGTGAAAAACTATACAACCGTACAATGAAATCCACGTGCTGCTGTCATGCAGAGGTGTGCATTATTTAATTATGTTAACGCTTGCTGTGAGGAAGTGTTTGTGTGAGAAATGGACAAATTGAGAAAAATCTGTCAAGGTCTTTATTGGACTTAATAAAACACGTGAATGTAGAACGTTTATGTAAATTAACAAAGGTCAAAAAGTAGATGAATGCCATTTTTTGACATGCTTTAATTATAAACAACTGCTGACAAGTAGATGTAAACATTTGTGAGTTTGAAAGATCTACCCTTTCAACGTTCTTCTTTTTCGGGTGTCTCACATATGGACCTAACCAAACATTTGAATTTAAGACTGTCATGTTTGAACGCACAGAAGCTCAGACAAGGGTAACATTATTCATGCTCCAATTTCATGACTGGGAATATCAATCAGATATTTCAATTACTTCTCTGCAATCAAATAGCGGAACAAGGCGATAGCCTATATTTCCCTCACATTGTCTCCGAAACTAATGTTGTCCAAAATACTGATGAATGAAGAGAAACAAAGTTGGCAGGATTGCCTAAACAAATACATGAAGAGAACAGCCTAGGACAGCATAACTCAATAAAACAGTTCAAGTAAAAAGTATGTTCAAAGTCAAAGACTTAGAGAGAAGCATGGATAGCTAAACTAGAAGGTGTCTTCAGGGCAAATTAAACTTGATGTTCATTACTATACATATACTTATACTGTTCAGACATTGTTAATGTACATGTTTACACCGTATAGAAAAACACAAGTCATGTAAACGTTATTGTTGCCAATTACTTCGAATACAAATATTGTAGGATATTTCAATTTTTAAAATACATATTCAATCATTATTTGTAATTATTATTTCAATGAAAAGCAATTTCCGTTTTTTTATTTGTTTTTTATATCACAATTAGTACGGTCGATGGTAATTGTGTCAGGAGTGTAACATTTGTGTGCATGTACCTGTATCTGTCAACATTACTATATGGTAGTGTGTTAGTTGATTTGGATTGATCTTAAACAGATCTATATTTAATTAGTAAGGTACTTAAAGGCAGTAAACAAACTCTAATTTTTTCCTGTTTATAATTTAACGTACATGTTAATGTTTAAAATATTGATTGCTTTAGAATTCCTAAGCATGGCGTATAATATTCAATTAAAGTCACACCGGTAGAAAAAAAATGTCACAATTTTTTATACTGGTTATGGCCAACCATGTTACCGTTCATAGGAAATTATCCTGACGTTACATTATTGCAGCACGAAATCGTCATGCCACACTTAGCTAGAGTTACAAGTGACGTTATCTTGCGGGAATAAAGTTACATCGGGATGATTCCCCTGGAACGGTAAAACGATTGGGCATACCCGGTATTAAAATGTGTTTCGTTCCTGTTCTATCCATGTGACTTTAGTTGAGAACTATACACCAAGTTTAAGAATTTTGAGGCAATCAGTGTTTGCATTTGTTAATTAATATCCTTCCATTTCAAAATAAACACTTATTATTATAAAATACTTACGCAATACAATTTAACAACCATATGATTTACTGGTGCGTTTTCATTGACCGCCGGTATATATTATGACCATAAGTATCGCTTGTCAGCATTTGTAATAAATTGTACAATGAACCCTTACACAGATCATTAATTTTGGACAAATTATAGAAGCATTAAAACAAGCGTTTATTACGATGTTAATCAGCAAGACATATGCCATCACAAACACAAACGGGTTGACGATAGGGTTACCGCCTTTGAAAGGTTAAATACCGTTAAGAGTTTAAACCAAGTTCTAAGGTGCACCAAACCTTATTCTTACAATAATGTCATCCTAATAAAACGGGACGGTGTAAATAAATATATCCTCGCCAGGTTATATTCTCTAACAAACATTGCAGCATTAATATGTAATATAAATATAACACATAGATTATCATGTATATATGGATATAAAACAAAAGCCTAAAAATCAAGAAAACGTATAATATAGGATATAAAACAAAAGCCTGAAAAGTGATAAAGCAGGTACTTAACTCTAGTTTTACTAATTCGCCACAATAAGGGTGTTAGAGTGTTCACCAGCCAGTCTGTTGAACGCAAAAACGATATAAGTGCATTATTGCTACTTTTCAGGAGAGACAACAAACTGTTAAAAGTTCTGGATTGGTATTATTAAGGGTTAAGTTTTCAAACTTAAGCTAAATATACAGTTATACTTTAGATATACAGTTTATGTGTCTATTTTTTTTAATTAAAAAGGTAACAGTGGAAGTAAAAACACAGAAGATGTTTGCACTGAAAACTAGAACGCAAAATACATGTAAGATCACTTATTGTTTTTTTGTACTTAAAATTTTAGTGCAAACATTTTTTACGTGCACTCACTTGGTTTTTGCTCCGATGTTATTTATTTCTTTATTATCATCATTTAAGCTATTTTAACCAAAACTAAGCAACTTTTTTTCCTTCTTAATGGAAAGTTTTGTGAATAAGCTTTATTTTCATATAAAATAAAGTGTTTTTTTTTTTTATATTGTTGAAATCAAGAACGCAGTTTGGATCTATGGGAGGAATTTTAAAAAGAAATCTATTCCACAGTAACTGTTAATCTTTAATTTTATTTTTTTATTTCATTCAATATATATAATTTGTTTACACAGACATTTTAGTCAATTTCTAGCAATAAAACAGCAGGATATTATATCATAATGCTTATGGTCGCAACATTTGTTTAATGGTGATATGTTAGCAGTGCCGTTAAGCACAATATGAAATCATGGTTTTAACGGTTTAGCTTCACTTGACTGGATATGCCACAGGTTAGCATTATTTGATAGTCGCATATGTTAGTGTCAACCAATCAGTTTTACACTAATTGAGCACAAACAGCAGATTCAAGCATCCAACCAGCATCCCCCCACCCGCGGTCCTTCACCACTATGTGAACGTAGCCTCTGGGTCATGACATAACATGTCATGACATAGAAACCGTTGAGATCCCACCCTATAACAATACAAACATTTAATGGGCATGAACAGATGGACTGAAACACCAAACCAGCAGATGCTAAGAACTTTTTTCTATCTTCAATAAAATATTTACACTGAAAAAGATAATGAAATTCATCGCCAAGTACATTTTCATGACAGAGATTACAGGTACGTACATTTCTTTCAATATTAAAGAATCGACCTTTCTCAATGGGCTTTTGTGGTTCTAAATTTAAATGGTATTTGAGCTAAATATATTGGTAAAATATAAATATTTTTCAAAAACAATATCATGTTTATAAATGCGATAGTTAAGACATCCACTATATGTGTGCACGTTGCTATTCCAACTTTGAAGAAACTGATCTTTAAATATAAAGCTAACAGTCTTTTTAAACATATTTGGATATGAAACCTTTTGCTCTAACCAATAATTAGTCAGTTCTAGATCATATAAATGGCTGTGTTAATATCCAAGGCAACTTAGGATTTCATTCATATATGCCTTATACGAAGTTTTATATGATAAACCACTTATCTTTTCACTTTTGGCATTTAACAGTTTGCTCCAATAACTTAAAACTCTACATTTGATCTGACTTGAGACAGGAACTCAAATTAAGGATAAATTTACAAAACTTCAATTGAAATTGATCAATAATAGAAACAAGTTTGATACACCATATCTAGGACGCACTTAATAAAATAGGTACAAGCATAGTGTTAAACAAATGTAGCTGCACATCTATTAGAAGCAGTAGTTTCCTTGCTTTCTTACTAAGTGAAAATATTGCTTTTTCCTGGTTATAGCAAAGTTACCATTGAAAGAAAATTGAACTCCTAAATATGAAAATTCATCAACACTTTTAAGTACATTATTTTCATAATGAATCTCAGGTATATTTCTCAACCCTCTCTTGCTTTTCCAAAATACAACACTTTTGGTTATTGCAGCATTCACTTGTAATCCCGAAGTGTTATTGTAATTTCGATATAGTTAATTATTCCCATTCAGATGGGGATGTTCCTCGAGCAACTTCTTATGAGGTCTACGTATCTCAACGTATTCGTTTTTTCTAGAGCTTATACTCGAGTTGAGGACATTAAAATTCGTAATATTTGTATAACTAAAAAGCTACTGCATCAGGCTACCGATACCATAAACTTCGTAAAACGTTTTGCAAAACGTTATTATCGTAACCATAATCTTCTTTCCAAATATAAAAGTAATTTAAGAACTATTCTGCGACAATGACCACCACAACCTGACTTCTATGGTGACATGATTTACAAACTTCGTAAGATCCTTAGTCATGATCACTTTCATACTATCTTTGTTAAACTTGCTAAAAGGCTTATCAAAAGAGCTTATGCCCCTAACATTTTGCAACGCACTGCACACTTGGTGATGGACACATTTACACTATGCTTTCCTCTTTATTTGGGCGATGGCCGGACAGGCTGTGGCCCTATGCTCACGTCTACCTAAAGTCCAAGAGGACGGTGACGTTTGATATTTGTCTGCAATCTTGTCTTGTCGTGCCCTCAATGGTTTGTTCTGTTGTTGCCCTGGCCTCTGCCAAGTCATTGATCATCTTCTTTGTGGCTTTCTAGGCATGTTTTTATTTATATATACACTACCATCTTTGTGTTTTACTTATATTGCTTATTAATGCGACGTTTGTAAATCACGTCAGTTCAACACGTACCATTGGCAATATGTATTAGCATATTATTTACACAAGTCAATCAGTCTATACCCATAGTTATATACGTTATTAGCACGTGAATGGCGATCAACAGGAAAACCTAGTTCAGATACAGTATTTATACTAATAACTTGTCTAGTGGCATGATCAACATTTTCCTCAGCTACCTACTTATTCATTTCTGTAAAATCTGACAAGTTAAACTTAATACATCAACAATTTTCATTAGTACAATGAATCAAAACTAAATTATCAAATATGTTATTTCTAACTCCACCTGATTTATGTCTACAGATTTCCCTGTTAATACCATTGAAAGTAAAACCTGGTATTGAAATACTGTCATATGCATACGTTTGGTTTCCGCTATGCAACACATATCATATTTTTTAACAAAAACTATAAAATCAGGATTTTTTATCACAGAGATACAAATATTAATAAAAGAAAGTCTTAAATTATGCGGCGAACTACTAAGTGAGCAATTGACATGATCATGTTTATCATAAGTAGTGTCAGCTGACACACTATGCTGATTTAAACAATCATCAGTAAAATAACTATTATCAACACAAGAATAACTGGAACATTTGTCATCAATATCGTCTATCACAAAGGACGCATCCTCCTCGTCTTTTAAAGCACGTGCTTGAGCCCAAGTAATCCGAGATCAGCTTAAAAGAATTAGATGTAATTTTCAGGGATACAGTCTATCAATCTGTTCTCAGCATACGAATACAACTGGTTCTAAATCGGTTACGTCACTGATTATTGATTGATCTTAAACTTTAATAAAAGGGCAAACGGCAATCTTGGTTTTTTAAAAACTAACGGCGCCCGGTTAGTTTTTCTTCACAACTTGCATTTGTTCATTGATTAATATTAATTATAAGAATAATATAAAGGAAATTGTGTCGAATATTACTAACTTAAATTTATGTTTCCCTGTAACGTCCTTCTAAAACCAGTGCTGTACGTTCAACGTAGCAATATGTATTTGTGATGCTGGTAGACAAAGTAGAAGCAGTACTAAGGTTTAGAACGCAACGTCGTTAACCATTCGGCCACGGAGACGCTACAATTGATAATGTAAAAAAGAGGTATGATAGATGACTCATTAAGACTTCCTTTACCCTGTAAAGCCAATACTGTATGTTTATATTATTAGTGTGTTTCTGATTAGTCAAACTAATGTTTCATAACATTGATATTGCATCAGTTGCCAACGTTAAATATTTGTAGGTTATAAGAGTTGTATTGGGATATATGCGCGAGTTCATCAGCGTAAAAATATTGCGCGACTTTAGGGTACGTGTGAGGTTTTGTGCATCCTAGAACCTGGTTTAAACCCACAGCGGCCTTTTTTGCAACTGACCGTTGCAAGGCGGTAGCCTTATTGCCAACCCTTTTGTATTTGTGATGTCATATCATCTTTAAAGTTGTTCTTTTTTTTCTGTGTGTGTTTTTTCCTGTTCGATTGTTATATCTACTTTAGAATTATTTTGCAGTAATTGATGGTGTTTGTCTTTCAATAAATACATTGATGAGTCCAATAGCTAATATTCCTATTTCGTGTTGCTGGTCAGAACAATTACATTACTATTGCTTTATTTGAAAATGTTAAATAGGTTATAATAACAATGTGAATAAAACTATGTTGATTCTTTATAACGACTCTATTGCAAGTCCAATAAATAATATTGTTATTACAATAGCAGCTATATTCCTATTCGATGCAGCCGAACAAACCAATTTCATTCATATTGCTTCATTTTAAATAGTTGACATGATTATAACAACAGTATGACTAAACCTATGTGAAATCCTTGTAAAAACACTATTCTAAGTTCAATAGGCACTAGTGTACGTTAAATAGTTATACTAGTATGTGATGCTAATAGACAAAAGTACAGATGTTTATTTGCATTGTATTGCATTGCATATTAACAATGTGAAACTTAATTTTATAACAGTATCATCAATAACACTATGCTCTGTCCTTGTAAAGTTAATAATGTGTAAGTTCAACGTAAAAATAGAACACAACATTTGTAAAGCTGATGGACAAATACAACGATGTTTTAATGCACTCGTATTGCCTCAGTTGGAGCTTAGAAAACAGTTATATTAAATACAATACTGTAAGTTCAATGGAGCAGTATTTAGTTTTGATGCTGATATACAAAAGCATTTATGTTAAATTGCATTTATAGTGTTTACATGAGCATGTAACATACCAGTTTAATTGCATTCATATTGTACACATTGAAAATGGTAAAATAGTTAAATTAACAGAAAGACTATATAGCACTCTCGATGAAGAACTATTATTTATTGATGATGCTGAACAAAAACAAAGATGTGTAAAGACGCGCTCATTTGGCATCAAATTGACAATGCCGTAACAGTTAGAATAACAGTATGAATACGACTGTGTGGTTCTTTTTAAAGCATGTATTACAATAAAAGATAACATAGAATGAAAAAGGAAAACAGAAAACTATTCAAAAAAAATAACAAGGAAGCTCTCTACTGTAATGGTATTTGTTTTTAATTAATTTGTATAAAGCACACAGAAAAGTAAATACAAATGTATAATTATATTTATTTAAATTGCACAGTTTCGCACGAAATTCTTGCGTCCTGTTTTTTGTTTTTGTTTTATTGTTAAGGAGAAATCTTTGTTTCTAAGTTTTTAGTTCTAAGGCTTTAACTATTTGCTATGGGTGACCTGGTTCTATAGCCTTGATGGACTGTCGGCAATATTTAAAACTAGAAGGTTACGTAGGCACTAAGGTAAACTACATCAGAAAGACTGTGTATTTTCACCATGGATACTGGTTGTAGGTATCACATAGTTACTATTTAAACGAAATCAGGCCTTATAAATTCTGATTTGAAAGCTATACATGTTATACCAAATACACAGTATTCATATTAAATAACAAACATTTAAATTAGATTTAAGTAGAAACATGTAATTTAAATGAAACGTATTTAAACAAAGCGACAGTTTAATGTTTATTTCCAGTTACCAGATAGTAAACACAAAAAATCGAGAACAAATGCTTGTTTAATATCTTTGTTAAGCATTTTTACAATATATATATGATAGAAACATAATAAATGTATAGAGTTCTACTTCTTTCTTGGTATTTAACAAATGCAACTGAAGTTGTCGGAAGGATTATTTAGCAATAAGAACACGAGTTGAAGCTTCGGGACAAGAAAACTAAATGTTTAAATGTATTCATATTGCAACATTTGACATGAATGTTAAAGCGATATATTGACAGTATCAGCACCACTACCGTTTTCTTTATCAAGCAAACGGTGTAAGTTCCATGTATAAATAGGTATTTGTAATTCTGATTGACAAAATAAAAGGTGTTTAATTGCATTTACATTGAATTAAATGAGAATATAAACAAGTTTAAAATAACATCAACAATAAACCTATGTTGTGTCCTTGAATAACCAATAGTGTTAGTTCAAGAGCATTTACGTGCGAAAGCGGTTTAATCGCCTCAGTTGAAAAAATGTCAGAATAACTTATGGGTGTTGTTTCCTTGTAAAGCCATTAATGTAAGTTCAGTAAATGTGTACATATTTGTGATTGATGTTGATAGACAATAATAATGTTCTGTTAGTATAAACATGTTTTATTTCAACAATGATATAACATATGTTATTTTGGTACAGTATATAGGTAATACTAACAACTCCAATATAGTTCCTCCCGATAAATGTTAAATTGCATTCATAATGCATCAATTGGCAATGCAAAACTAGTTATAGTACCAGAATCAATAACACTGCTGTTTCCTTGTATAGCCAGTAGTGTAAAATGTTTAACTGCATTTAATATTGTCTCAATTGTAAATGTTAAAATAATGTATTGATACGGTTTCCTTTACTAACGTACACTTAAGCCATTACTGTAAGTGCAATATAATAGTACGTATGTGTGATTTTGATAGACAAGAAGAAATATATATATTTGTATTCTTATGTATCAATTGACAATGTAAAAGCTAGTTATGACTTTCATACTTATTCTTATAATAGCACAATAAATAACTCCGTGTCCTTATAAAGTCAATAGTGTAAGTTATTAGGCTATGGTAATGTGTTTCTGATTGACACAAAGATGTTTACTTCCATTCATATTTCACCAATTGACAGTATTAAATAGTTATATTATATATTCTGTGATGAATTATAGAAATTTCCCAGTTTGAGAAAATCTATCACATATCCCTTCCTCTACTGTGCTATCTCGCCTAGTGCGCAAGATAGCACAGTAGCCAAATGTTATCAACTAAACGATAGACGTCACGATATTACGTCACGAATTGACGTCATACTATTACTCCGCGCTGTCTCCAAAGGAGTGACAGAAGAAGGTATACTTGTGTCAAAAGACGATTGGAAAGAAATTCGTCACAGAATATATATTATATAGTTTAATCAACATTTTTGTCGTGATACGGAAAATAATTCACTCGTGAGAAATATTCTTGCGATATAGAGACTCGTGCGAAAACGCACTCGTTTCTATATCGCAGGAATCTTTCTCACTCGGGAATTATTTCCCGTATCACTTCAACAATGTTAATTAAACTCTATGTATTAACGATGGTTTTACTTTAAGTCCATATTGCAAGTCCAATCGCTATATATATGTATGATGCTGCTGGACAAAACATGCATTCATATTGCATCAACTAAACATGATACAATGGTTATAATACCAGTTTGAATAAACCTGTGTTGATTCGATGTAATGATACTACCGTAAGTTAAATAGCAATACTGATAGACGAAAACACAAATGTTTATTTGCATTGATGTGGCATAAATTTACAAAATGTGTGTAATACTGTTTCATTGTATAGACAGTTCTGTAAGTTCAGTGTAGCAGTATCTATTGCATTCCTACTGTACACATGAGAAAGTTAAAATAACAGAATCAATAAACCTATGTTGTGTCCTTGTAAAGCTAACAGTGTCTGTTCAGTAGCTATATAAATGTGTGATGCTGATAGACAAAATCAAAGATGTTTAATTATTGCAGATATATTGCTTCAATTGAAAATGTTAAAATAAAGTATTGGTGCTGTTTCCTTGTCTGGCGTAGTCAATTTCAACTTAAAAGCAAGACAGTGTTCTTTTACTTATTGATATTTATCTTAATTCTCATTGTTATATATTTATAAAATTTCAGAATTGTAATTTTGGAACACCAGTGGCAATGCTACTTTAGTATTAACTTTATTTTTGCCGACGATTTTCCTTTTATTTAGCTATTCCCGAAATTCAGTTATAAAATAAAAGCGTCACATTTTGGACTGCTCCTTAGATGGGTTTGTTGCCGTATTATTTCATTCATTGCAACGTAACTAGACATGGTATCTTTTTTTTGTTTAAATCATTTAATTTCTTATAAGTTGGATTAGAACATATTTAATTTTTAAAGGTGTACGTGAATAAATGAGTGCGATATCGAAAAAGTCCACGTATTATTTGAACAGCCGCGGTATATATAGTGCTAATGGACAAAAACCCAGATTGTTATTTGCATTGTTATCGCATCAATTGACAATGTTAAACAATGTTAAACATGATGTAATAACAGTATCAACTAGACTGTTTCCTTGTAATGTTCAACCTAAAAAAATGTATTTTTAATGATGATGGACAAAGACAAAGATATTTAAATTCACTCATATTGTCTGAATGTTAATGAGAAAATAGTTTTATTAATGCGGATTCTTTGAAAAGCCAGTGCTGTAAAGACCAAAGAAGCAATATGTAGTTGTGCATATATGTTTAATTGCACTCATCTTGTACACATTGACAATTGTAAAATAGGTATATCAACAGACTTCTTATTAAAGCCAATATTGCAGGAGCGATGTAAAAATATTACTTTTGGACGCTTCCGAACGAAAACAAAGATGTTTAAAGATGCGTTCATTTTGCATCAATTGACAATGATATAACGGTTACAAACCTGTGAATAAACCTGTGTTGTGTATTTGTGTTATTAAAACAAAAACAAGACACAGAATGAAATAGGTAAAGAGGAACAATTTCAAACGAAATGACAAAGAAGTTCAAGTGTTTAGGTGTTTTATATATAGTTTGCCATTATAAAACACGTAGAAAATTAAATATAATTAATATGATATATAGGGTCCTATAGAAACCACAGCGCCCGAACGCAATGGCATCGTAGGTCCGCACTGTACTGCAAACAAGGACTTGAAACTACAATGAAAGAGACAAAAAACAACAGAAAGGGTGGTGAAGACAGGGTTACCGACTTGGAACGGTCAGTAGGCAATAAGGCCTACTGGTTAGCTTGAATCGATTTTATATGCGCACAATCCTCGCTATTATCCTGTCTTCAGCGCCCAAATAGACAAGACAGTGTAAACAAAAAACTACATCCCATCAAAAGTAAATCTCTAACAATAAAGAAATATAAAAAGATCGGACAGGGAAATTAGCATTCAAGGAGGAGTCAACCACAAAACACAGAAACAAACATGGAAACAGACAAACAAGAAGGCAAAAGTAATAATAAAAGTAAACGACATCACAAACACAAAAGGGTTGACAATAGGGCTACCGCCTTGGAACGGTCAGTGGCAAAGTAGACCACTGGGGGTTTAAACCGGTTCTAGGGTGCAGCAAACCTCACACTTACCCTACTGTCATCCCATTAAAACAGGACAGTGTAAATAAAGAAATCCCCGCCATGATCTAATCTCTAACCAACAAGGCAGCATCAATAGGCAATATAAGTAAAACACAAATATGCTCGTGTAAATATAATACAAAAAAACAATAGCCTAGAAAGCCACAATGAAGGTACTAAATGACTTGGCAGAAGCCAGAGCAGTAAGAGAATAAACCATTAAGGGCACGACAAGAAAGATCATAGACAAACATCAAACGCCACCGTCCCAATGGGCTTTAGGTAGGCGTCATCATAGGGTCCACAGCCTGTCCGGTCATCGTACAACTTAAGAGGAAAGCATAGTGGCGAACTGTAAAAGGGTCCACCACCAAAGTCCACATCCAGAGAAACTAAAGCTTTGATAGACTCTTTGGCAATACAGTGATTAGGATTTTAAAACTCGAACGTTATTTAGGCACTGAGGTAAACTACATCAAACTGACTGCTTATTGTCACCACAGATACTGGTGGAAGGTATCATGTACATGTAGTCATTATTTAAACGAATTCAGGTTTTGAAACTCATCTTAGAAAACATTATTTCGATTATGAGTTATACATATCCTATATTTACCTATAAAATAAAGTTACTTCGTTAAATGGGTTTTATAAGCTGACATATTTAATTTTATTAAAAGTAAAACATGTATAAATAATAAACAAATAGTTTTTAAAAATGTTTTTACAGTTACTAGATAGAAAAATCATTTACTTGGGAGAAAGTGTTGATCACAATCAAAGATGTGAACAACATCAAACTGATGTACATTCCTGTTAAATCATTTGGCAATGTTGTAATAATTATAATTACAGACAAAGTATTCTATAATGTATACTATAATAAAGGTATTCAGAATATGCATACTAAATTTGTTCTAGTTCCTATGGACTATAAATAGTAAGCAGACTAGGCACCATACAATGTCCTGGATCCCGAACTGCGCAAAATTCCATACAAAGCACGTTTCATTGCTAATCCAAGTTCATGTACCACGACAATATATATCAAAACTATTGACTTCATGACTTTCCGCGATTAAAGAACATATTATTAAGTATTGCAGAAAGGCCTATGAAAACCCAGGAATCAATCTGTTTTGGTCTATCTAAAGCTACAGAGAAGTCCTTGATAAACTACGGTGTAAGCATTTTCATGACTCTTCTCTCATCACCTACGACTTTTCCACACTATACACTACTCTACCACATAATAAAATTCCATACAAAGCACGTTTCATTGCTAATTCAAGCTCATGTACCACGACCAATATATCAAACTATTGACTTCCTGACTTTCCGCGATTAAAGTACATATTATGAAGTATTGCAGAAAGGCCTTTGAAAACCCAGGAATTAATATGTTTTGGTCTATCTAAAGCTCCAGAGAAGTCCTTGATAAACTACGGTGTAATCATTTTCATGACTTTTCTCTCATCGCCTACGACTTTTCCACACTATACACTACTCTTCCGCATAATATTATCAAATATAAATTGCTTCAGCTTATTCAGAAGACATTTGCTAGAGAAGGTACTACTTTTTTTTCTAGCTTTTAATAATGTCAGAACTTTTTTTACAAACGCCCCTATTGATACTTATAATATATTGACTTGTGCTGATGTTTGTAGAGCGTTATCTTTCCTTCTCGATAGCATATTAATAGTTACTAACATTTATCCACAAGAGCTCACGTTGAATAAAGCCAACAGTTCGGATACTATAGCATCATTCCTCGATCTTCATCTCTCGATTTCTAATAGTTTCACGCCTACTAATATCTATGACAAGAGAGATGACTTCAACTTTAACAACTGGATGTGGATGTACCTCGTGCTACATCATACGTGGATTATATCTCCCAGCACTTTCGTTTTGCTAGAGCTTGTAATGCTGTTATAAACTTCAATGATCGAAATCAAGTTATTACAAGCACACGTCTTCAGCAGGGTGTTCGTTATCACAACCTACGTGGATCTTTCTCAAATGTCTACCCCCGCAACGAAAACTTACTGGAGAAGTACATCACCAACCTTAAAACAATTCTGCGACTAGGAATATCACAACCTTTATTTGATGTATATGGTCTATAAACTTCGGAAGTTAAAGGGATCTGGCTGGTTTTCTGACTACTTTTTTGTTTCCTGCCTCAAAATTAATCAGGAAGTTCGTCAGAAAAAGGTACGACCCTTTAGTATTACAACGCACTGCATGTTTAGTGATTTACCCTCTACAGTCATCCACTACGCTTCACTTCTCCCTTGTGCGATGACTGGACAACCTCTTGGGACCCGACCAAGGGAGGTAGGCGCATGAACGTTTGTCCCTCGGGTTTCCTGATCGTAACCTTTAATGGTTTTCTCTTCGGATGCAACTGCTGTGGTTGTTCAGTACAATTCTGGATACATCCTGAGATGTTTTTTATTTTGTATTGAATATAGCTTTACAACAACATCTTAGTGTTTCGTTTGTTCGTTTCTCTTCATGTGGACTTTATTGTTAGAGAATTCCTTTTGAGTGGATGTAGTTTTGTTTACACTGTCTTGTTTTTTACAGTTCGCCACTATGCTTTCCTATTTAATTGTACGATGATCGGACAGGCTGTAGACCCTATGATGACGCCTACCTAAAGCCCATTGGGACGGTGGCGTTTGATATTTGTCTATGATCTTTCTTGTCATGCCCTTAATGGGATGACAGAAGGGTAAGTGTGAGGTTTGGTGCACCCTAGAACCAGTTTAAACCCCAGTGGCCTACTTTGACACTGACCGTTCCAAGGCGGTAGCCCTATTGTCAACCCTTTTGTGTTTGTGATGTCGTTTGCATTTATTATTACTTTTGCCTTCTTGTTTGTCTATTTGCGTGTTTGTTTCTGTGTTTCAAAGTATCGTTCGCGATTCATCTATTTTAAATATGTGTTCTAGAAGAAGTCAGACACGTTGAATGGAGCAAACATGATGTCATCACCAGACGCCTAAACCTAGCTGCGTATGCATCACAAAGATGGTGCCGAAATAGTGTACCTTGCTTTTTCGTTCATCCGGACGTATATTCAAGTCTGACATTCAGGATTTTGTACATTTCTCAGACGCAAAAGCATGTACCTTCTTTTAATTAATCGTTAACGATTTACAGTGAAGATTTTAAGTCTAGTACCTCAATCTGTACTCCTTTCAAACTTGATTCGTACATCTATATGACAACAGTATGTTTTAGTACAGCAAACATTATGTCAATATGAATGATAATGACCTTTACTACACACTTATATTAAGTTTTGCATTCAATTTGTGAGTAGGTCCATTAGTCAGATACCAAACATGAATCGTTCAAACTTTGTGCATACTTTGATCAATATGACACAGTATTTTCCAACCGAAAGTAATTCAGCCTACAAGACTACACACGGTGTACACACGGTGTAATGTTTTTATTGTATTTCCAGTAAAGTCAAATCTTAACGGAAACAATTATTTGTATTCTGTTTCTGGAATAAACATGATAAATGGAATATGGAAAAAATACTTATTTGTAATTAACACCTTAAAAAACAGCAGTTAATGTTGTGAAACTATGATTATGTTTTTATACATTGTTCAATGCCGGTACGATTACTAAGGCAAATGTTAAACTCACTGGTACTAAGGAAAGGTTAGGTTACATGAGTAAGATTTCTCATATCAACACAATTGGTAGTGCCTGTACACAAACGGTCACTCAGACAAATGTTAACCTCAATGTTACGATAAGTATTCAATTGAATTAGCTCAATAACTTTAGTTTTGTAAAGGGTAGCAATCAGCAATTTCATGAGCACAGCCACGATATTAAGCGGAATATTGAAATTGAATTTCATAATACTTGAGTCAAGATCAATGTTTCAAGAGGTTTAAATTTTAGTTTCGTTAAAGGTATTACTATTCTATTTTGTGTATACGATACACTCCTCATATCAACTAAACTCTTGCAAAAGACATTTATATTACTCTGTATCATGGTAAATGTTACTTAACCAAGGCGGTAGCCCTATTGTCAACCCTTTTGTGTTTGTGATGTCGTTTGCATTTATTATTACTTTTGCCATCTTGTTTGTCTGTTTACGTGTTTGTTACTGTGTTTTGTGATTGGCTGTCCTCCTTGAATGTTACTTTCCCTGTCCAATCTTTTTATATTTCTTAAGATAACGTTGTTATTTTCGTTCAATACATATTTCGTTATATGTATCAAGAGGACTTGTCATGGATAGGCGTCTTATATATTTTGATTTCTTGTTGAATGGGGCATCAACTCATTGTTCTGGAACCCTGCCAAAGACCCAGTGGAGCTCAAACACGAAGTCCCCGAATTCCAAGTCTGCCATGCTATGCAATGGGCATCAACAAATTGTCATTCCTATTTACTCTGAACAGACGAGCGTCTGCATCAGTAGGTACACCTTTCTGACTTACACACTGTCAATGTCACGGCTCGACATTCCTGACGATTGAATTTAATCATTAAAGAAGATTTGTTTTCTGTTCTAGATGGCGCAATAAATGGTACAGAAAGCCCGAATGCAGACGTCACCAGACGGCAGATGAAGCCAGTGATGGAGTTTCTCTGGATTATAAATATGCAGACCGTTTTTTGCTGCCAGATAAAAGAGAAAAGGTTTATAAAAGAGTGTCGTAGACTCCCTCATCCCCGCCCTCACTGGACGATTTTATTCGTGGACACTCTGTGGTGCAGTACCTATTTAAACGCTGAAATGTTGATGATTTAGCCTGTATGTCTCGAATTATCGTGGGAAACTGAAGAAAACATGTTCCATTATACTCCTCCCCTCCCCACCCACACCCTTCGTTTCTTTTGCACCGTTTAACTGCAGACAATGTGTTTCCAGCTGCATACTCTACGTACATGTAGTTACGCCATTGTAGGTACCTGTATACACGTTTAATTATTTGATAATTTGCTTGTTTGCTCGTCAAGATTAAAGAATTTAGTTGTATGTCCATTGTCAATCGGACAAGTCACTATTACGTCCGCCACGAAGAACTTATCTCAACTTTGTTGCACTTTTATAAAGATCGAGCAAGTAAGTTTACATTTACAAACTATCAACGCTAGTAATATATGAAAAGTATGTCATTATAATATGCATATCTTTGAATGTTAAACACATATAACATAACTCATGTAGACAAAGACGAATCTGACGGATGGTCATACACTAGTCAGCTTATAGTATGATCATTGCGAACTGAAAATAAGAACTCAACTATTAGATCGTGCTTCTTGTAGAATTGTGAATCGCCCATACTATTTACGGCAGGGGAGGGCTGGGAGCGGGGGTTACGACAGAAGCAATGTTTTATTCATCGTCGGTTCTTTAATCTACAAAATACAACGAATTATGTTCGATCACGTTTTTCCTAATGAGTCGTATGGTCTTTGCGGAGCAATTAAAGTGTATGAATGGTGAGTTTTATTATAACATATCATTATTTAGACTGTTCCTGTCGGCTTCCTTAAATTGTCTGTATATTGCGAGTTACTAAATCAATCTGTCAGTAGTCTAAAATTGAGGAAAGCAATCTAAAACACCTTGGACGAGTGTCAAGATATATTATTTTATGTGTATGAAAAAATCTAAGAAACAAATATTTGGGGATGTATGTGGTAACATGTTTGGAGCTATTGCTGTTGTTTCCATGTCAGCAAACTTAAGGAAAAGTTGGCATATTATACATATAGGAAATATGACACAGGTATGGTAAAGTTTACAATACAATAAAAAGAGAAACAGTTTCGTTCGAAAATGTAAAGTGCACCAAACAAGAGAAACAACTAATTGAATTGTTATGGCTTTGTATCGCGTTAGGTCAGATACCACTATTGTTTCGAGGTTACTGATTGGCTAATAAAACTATAATGTATATTAGTGTATACAGTTTTTGAAAGACCAATGTTCTGCTTGGGAAGAATTGCCTTCATCATAAGTGATGCCCATATAATGTCAAAATAATATGTTTTAGTGATACAATATAGAACTGTATTTTACTTGCATCTGGGCTATTTTACTGAGAAGATTACAGGGATAGTAAATTGTCAGAAATTCAAATGTATTTGCTGCATGTCCGACGGTGGGCACCTTCATCAAACCAAAAGTAGGTGAAATAATTCAAATCCCCACAATCCGGGCACTTTTGTAATTGTTTCTAGTGAGGGTAGTTCTTGAAAGTAAAGTAGTCTAAAAGGTTCCATCGGATGTGTCATATATGTTTAATGGCCAAACGCTATATTTTAACCCTACTGACAATGCAATTGTGGTATATGACCATGATCCATAAGGACCATTCAAAACGGACGTAGTAAGGATCGGCAATGTACATGAAAACTTAATTAGTGTTTACGAACACACAATCGATTATTCAAATAATTAAACGTCCATAAATGAATTATCACTCACATATTTGCATGTAAATACTCGTCATTGTTTACAAAGCATTTTTTAATTCTAAAAACAAGCCAAATATCATAAAACATCACTAGCTTTTGCGACCATAAACCACTAACATGCACATCGCCTGACCAAACCGTGAACAGAGCAGAGAGATGACATATATCAATGTTGCTGGTAAGATCTAAAATAGTTTGCCGTGAACACACGCAAGGCTTTTTGTTTTCGTCGTTCTGCAATTTCCTTTGGGAACTGATTTAAACAATATTTTATTCAAATAATGAATTGGATTGGACAACAGGCAATGCCTATGCCTCTCCTTTGGGAACTGTAAGTAACATCCGATTGATGGCCCCCTGATTAATTGAACGATTTGGAACCGTCAGTCGTCAATGCGGCCTACTAGTTAGCTTGACTATAGGCATATATATATATATATATATATATTTAGATTAAGAAATGAAATATTATATTTTGATAATTAGAAGGTTATTTATATATGTAGGTATGTTTTAATTTATATGCCTTTTTGTAAGTACTGTATTAGTGTATGTGTGTATGTGAGTATATATTTAAGGGTTTAAGTATGTGTATGTGCGGATAAGTTGATATATAACATGTAATACTAAGTAGATATTTAATAAAGTTATTTTTACTAAATATTATATATTCTGTGATGAATTATAGAAGTTTTCCAGTTTGAGAAAATCTATAACATATCTCTTCTTCTACTGTGCTATCTCGCAAGTACAGTGGCCAGATTGTAGGAACTACTTTCTTAGCAGGTTGAAGAACTGTTAAAAACTTCTGAATTTGAAGAAGTAAGTGGTCCTGAAATGCCTATGCAAACAACAAATGCTGGAAATGCCCCCGAACCACAGCCAACATCGTCTACAGGAAGGTTCAAGCCGGTGCCTGTGCAACAATATCGTGACGTCACACAGCGTGAGTGACATCACGATATTTATGTATTACTCGACACTGTCGCCAAAGGAGTGACAGAAGAAGGAATAAGTGTGTCAAAAGAAGATTGGAAAGAAATTCATCACAGAATACATAATACATAGTTTAATAAACATTGTTGTCATGATACGGAAAATAATTCCCTCGTGAAAAAGATTCTTCCGATATAGAAACTCGCACTCGTTTCTACATCGCAAGAATCTTTCTCACTCGGGAATTATTTCACGTATCACAACAACAATGTTAATTAAACTGTATATAGTGAACACCTTCTCCACGATATATGTTCATATTATTATTCATTGAGATAATGCATACCAATATGCGTATTTCAGTTTTGTATTATTCCTTTTTTGTGTCTTAAAATATCACTGTCTGTCATTATTATATTAGCATATGTGTACCTCACGAGCAAATTAAATGTACAATGAGAAGGACTAAGGTCAATTTACAGAAAGCCTATCAAACCACCAGTAGATTATATGGGTTTAACAGTTTATAGCTAAAGCAATTTATAATTAAACGTTCATATTTTTCAAAATTCCTAAATATATTGTATAGTGTTCAATGAAAATCACAAGGGTAGGAAACAAAAGTCACACGTTTTCATAACGGGTATGTCCAACCGTTTTACCGATCCTAGGCGTCGCGTTATTTTGCCAAGATAATCTCAGCCATACCGCTAGAGTGAAAAGTGACGTTGTATTTATTATGTTATGTATTTGTTTGTTAGCGCTTGCACATGCATGAGTGATACCATGAGAGACTAAGTGAGTGATTGATTTAGTAAACGCTTGAGTTAGCAAATGCCTGTCAAGAAATATTCTGATACGTTCCTTACTCACTGCACCGTCATACATTATATATAGTATACCACATGCTTTCATTACGATAGTATGCCACATGCTTTCATTCCGATAGTATGCCACATGATTTTATTACTATAGTATGCCACATGATTTTATTCCGATAGTATACCACATGATTTTATTACTATAGTATGCCACATGATTTTATTCCGATAGTATACCACATGATTTTATTCCGATAGTATACCACATGATTTTATTCCGATAGTATGCCACATGCTTTCATTCCGATAGTATGCCACTTGCTTTCATTCCGATAGTACGCCACATGCTTTCATTACTATAGTATGCCACATGCTTTCATTCCGATAGTATGCCACATGCTTTCATTACTATAGTATGCCACATGATTTTATTCCGATAGTATGCCACTTGCTTTCATTCCGATAGTACGCCACATGCTTTCATTACTATAGTATGCCACATGCTTTCATTCCGATAGTATGCCACATGCTTTCATTACTATAGTATGCCACATGATTTTATTCCGATAGTATGCCACTTGCTTTCATTCCGATAGTATGCCACTTGCTTTCATTCCGATAGTATGCCACATGCTTTCATTACTATAGTATGCCACATGCTTTCATTACGATAGTATGCCACATGATTTCATTACGATAGTATGCCACATGCTTTTATTCCGATAGTATGCCACATGCTTTCATTACTATAGTATGCCACATGCTTTCATTACGATAGTATGCCACTTGCTTTCATTCCGATAGTATACCACATGCTTTCATTACTACAGTACGCCACATGCTTTCATTACTATAGTATGCCACATGCTTTCATTCCGATAGTATGCCACATGCTTTCATTACTATAGTATGCCACATGATTTCATTCCGATAGTATGCCACATGCTTTCATTCCGATAGTATGCCACTTGCTTTCATTCCGATAGTATGCCACATGCTTTCATTACGATAGTATGCCACATGCTTTCATTACTATAGTATGTCACATGCTTTCATTACTATAGTATGCCACATGTTTTCATTACGATAGTATGCCACATGCTTTCATTCCGATAGTATGCCACATGCTTTCATTACTATAGTATGCCACATGCTTTCATTACTATAGTATGTCACATGCTTTCATTACGATAGTATGCCACATGCTTTCATTCCGATAGTATGCCACATGCTTTCATTACTATAGTATGTCACATGCTTTCATTACTATAGTATGCCACATGCTTTCATTACGATAGTATGCCACATGCTTTCATTACGATTGTATGCCACATGCTTTCATTATGATAGTATGTCACATGCTTTCATTACTATAGTATATTAAGTATAACGGGTATGAATTACGAAATTGGCCAGTTTACCACGGTCGTGGAATAAAATACCCATTGCGTGTGATAAACACGACCGTGCTATGAATTACCTATTGGCGGTGATTACCAAGGCCGTGATATGCATTACCCATTGCCTGTGATTACAACGGCCTTGGTGCGAATTACCCATTGTCTGTGATTACAACGACCGTGGTGCGAATTACCGATTGCCTGTGATTACAACGACCGTGGTGCGAATTACCCATTGTCTGTGATTACAACGACCGTGGTGCGAATTACCGATTGCCTGCGATTACAACGGCCGTGGTATGAATTGCGTACAATAGTGCTTGTTCATCTTTATATATAGTTGTTCTTTGTTTCTTTGCGTCTTTGTGGTTGACTGTCGTCCTTGAATGCTACTTTTCCAGTTGGATGTGTATATCTACTTATGTAGTAGAGTTAATTTTAATGTGCACTTAAACCTGCTTTGTCTGGATTTGTGTGGACCCAGTACGTGACAGGGTTTTATTCTGTCTGGCACTTATTATGCTTATTATTTACAGACAACATTACAAAAAATGACACATTCTGAAAAAAACATGTCCTCCTACAGCAATGATGTGGTTAGATGAGCAGGACTCGCTAGGTCTCTGCATTAAACGTGTTAATAAAAGTTAATCGTAAGACCACAAGGTACACAATTAGTATGAATATTCTTGAATCCCGTCCGTACTTGACGTAAAGTGTAAGCAGAAAGCATTCAACGAAAGGGGGGTGGGGCCGCGGGGGATGTGATGCCATAAATAGAAGCTAATCCCATAAAATGGTTATCTAGGAAGGAAGAAACACAACCAAGGAAAGTAGCAGACGCTTCTTTATTGAGTATGTTCACGCAAGGAGATATACGGTGCAACACCTCTCGCGGGATGCACCGGTTTGGGTGGTATTCTACATTAAAGCCACATGCAGTAATTGCATTTAACTATTCAGAACCTTAGGCAATAAACACCCTGATCCTCTTATCCTCAATAATTCCAAGATTGCCAGTGATTATATGATCGGCCTAACAATCTGTGTAATGTAAAAGTATGACATTTTAAATCAATGGGATTAGATGTCTTGATTTCAAATCACAAGCCATCTTTGTATAATTGAAAACTAGAACTTCAATTTAAGTGCTTATACATGAAAATATTACAGGAGTCTCTTTATGATTGCATATTTGTATCAATCACCCGCCTGTCGTTAAAACCCCGGCTTAAGCTTATAATAGTTGTATCCATTTGATTTCAGTGATATATTTAGTTCGTATCCTTTAATAGCAGTTTTATTAAATTCAATCAATTTCACATGATGAATTCTATTAAGGCAAATTGCAATACGGTATAAATCAAACAAGGCACATTTAAATAGGTATTCGCCATCCAAGACAAACCGCTAAAATAATCTGGTATGTCAGTATTACGCAGAGTGTGTCCGTTGATTACGCAGAGTGTGTCCGTTGCTTATACTTATCTTATTTTCGAGCAAATGCGCATTGTAATTAGGAGATTGGGTGTTTGGAGCGGGAAGGCAACCATCGGGTTCCCTGTGATGATACGAAGACATGCACTAAGGGCGATCTCCGATTTTGTTTGCAACATTAAAGCGTATACGACGTTATACTAGCTCACTAATGACTGTGAGGTTACTCGTCCGTGTTTATGTACCACTCAGATAATGCTGTACAGCAATATAGAATTGTTCCACTGTAAATACATTACTAATCTACATATTATTGCTCATCAAACACAGCATCACCTGATAGCATTACGTAGTCCGAGTATTAACTTTCATACCCCATCCAATCCAACCCCGTCTCCACGAAGCGGAAACGGGGTTGGCTGGAGTATGAAATAAAACCTTAATTGCGGCTTAACAAGTTTGCATATTGTAAAATTAAAACATTTCATAGGTAATTTTAAACAGATAATAGCATTTGTTTAGCAAGAAATGTTTTTTTAACGTGTTGTATTGTCAAAATATCCGTTATAAAATCCTGCTATTATACGCTCCCCCGTCGCTTAAAATTGATGCGGGACCACGTAATGGTATGCTTTATTGCTCGGACCGTATTGAAGGTATACAAATAATAACATTGAAATAAAAAAAACATTTGCGGATGATGCTACTTTTTATCTAGATGGGTCCAAGTCAATATTTGAAACACTTGTCAATCTAATCGATATTTTTTAGCAAAGCATCTGGAGTTACATTAAACATGAACACATGTTATGCTTTACATTTGGATGTATTTTTTGATGTTCAGAATTTATGAATATAAATAAGCTGTTGAATTTATTTTCTGTAATTGTGTGGTATTTAGAAAGTTTGATATATAAAGTGTCAGTTAATTTATGTAACAAAGAAGCTGCTTTAAGTTTAGTATATTTTGATTAGAATCCTAATTAATGTTTTTTCTTTTGATTTCTTTGAGGTTACATAATTTTCTCTTAGAATTAATTTTGACAGTTGGCTTCCTGCTTTGATAACTGACATGTAATCAGTGTAACAAAAGAAGTACAATAAAGATAAATTCACAGAATGCCACAGAAATATAAAAAGATCGGACAGGGAAAGTAGCATTCAAGGAGGACAGTTAACCACAAAACACAGAAACGAACACGCAAACAGACAAACAAGAAGGCAAAACTAATAATACATGCAAACGACATCACACACACAAAAGGGTTGACAATAGGGCTACCGCCTTGGAACGGTCAGTGGCAAAGTAGGCCACTGGGGGTTTAAACCGGTTCTAGGTTGCACCAAACCTCACACTTACCCTACTATCATCCCATTAAAACAGGACAGTATAAATAAAGAAATCCCCGCCATGATCTAATCTCTAACCAACAAGGCAGCATCAATAGGCAATATAAGTAAAACACAAATATGCTCGTTTAAATATAATACAAAAAAACAATAGCCTAGAAAGCCACAATGAAGGTACTCATTGACTAGGCAGAAGCCAGGGCAACAAGAGAATAAACCATTAAGGGCACGACAAGAAAGATCATGGACAAACATCAAACGCCACCGTCCCAATGGGCTTTAGGTAGGCGTCATCATAGGGTCCACAGAATGTCCGGTCATCGTACAATTAAAGAGGAAAGCATAATGGCGAACTGTAAAAGGGTCCACCACCAAGCATGCAGTACGTTGGTACATGATAGGGTCATAACCTCTTTTGATAAACTTTTTAACTAGTTTAACAAAGATAATATGAAAGTGATCATGACCAAGAATTTTACGAAGTTTATAAATCACATCACCATAGAAGTCAGGTTGTGATAGTCCTTGTCGCAGAAGAGTCATTAAATTACTTTTATATTTGGAAGGAAAATCAGGGTTACGATAATAAAAGTGTGCAAAGGTTTTACGAAGGTTATGGTAAGGGTAACCCTGATTGAGAAGCTTTTTAGTTATACAAAGATTACGAGTCCTCAACTCGAGTACAAGCTCTTGAAACACGAATAAGTGGAGACACATACACCCAATAAGAAGTTGCTCGGGGAACATCCCCATCCAAGTGGGGACAATTAACAATGTCAAAATTAAAATCATCTCTCTTGTCATAGATTTTGCTAATTATTTCACCATTTTCAATCGAGAGATCTAAATCAAGAAAAGAAGCGTTATTATCAGATATATTAGCTTTGTTAAGCTGAAGTTCTTTAGGATAAATATTATTAACCATAGTTGGAAAGAAAGGGTTGTCAATGTTCAATATGTCATCCAGATACCGAGAGGTGGCATTAAAGGTTTCAATAACATCTGCCTGGGTATCTGGTGAAAGACTCAACATGAAATCTCTTTCATAGCAAAATAAAAACAAATCTGAGACAAGTGGTGCACAGTTCGTACCCATAGGGATACCAACAATGTGTCTATAAACGGTGATTCCATACCTGACGAAAATATTATCTAATAGGAAGATGAGTGCGTCACAAATTTCACAGCAAGTCCACATAGTATAATTGTCTAAACTGCCGTTAGTAAAAAACGCTTTAATATTATTACATGCTAAAAATGTAGTATTTTTTCTCTAGCGAATGTTTTTTGAAAATGTTATCAAGAACGTATCCTGAATTTTTTATAGACCAAAATATATTAATCCCAGAGTTTTCATAAGTTTTATCACAATATAGTTTAACGTCATCTTTAACGGCATTAAGACAAAAAGTTAAACGTTTGGAGATGTGTGTTGTGGTGCAGGCACTAGAATTCGAAATAAAGCGAGACTTATACGGATTTGTATGTAATTTAGAAATCCAGTACATAGTAGGCAGTTTATTTTGCTTATCGTTTACAACAGCCTTGAAACTAGTGCACCGAGTGATATGTGCGGAAACAACATCATCCTAAGTAGAAATAACTGGAGTATACGAAGTTCCAGTTGATTATGTAATGGCTTACTGTAGACATTTGGATATACTTAGTTTCCTGCATATTAAACAATAAAACTGAATCGTTTGTTCATACTTATTCTTAAAATTGAACTAATTTGCAATAATTAAAACACAGTTAAAAATGACCGCATCATATTTTTCATGAATAATAGCAAAGGAGTTGGTATGGAAAGTTAATTCAAGAGGTACTTTTTTTTCATTTTTAGAACATTATGTAATTCAATCCAAAAGGCTGTAGCAGATTTACATGATCAATTGTTTCAACATGCATATTGCAAAATTTATAGGCACAGATGTTTCTCATTTTATATTAATTTTATAGAAATATTTATCTGTGGGTATAATTCTCATTACTTAAATTGAGAAGATGTAAGTTTTGCAAGAACTTAACTTGAGAAGATGTAAGTTTTGCAACTTTTATCATTTTGAAATGTCTCCTATCTTTGTTAGATTTTCTTCCCGTTTTAGGTGAGGTTTAACTGGTAACTCTGTCCAGTCTGTCCAAGTAGTTGATGTAGAATGACTTGTTGGCACCTTTTTATTTTCTGTTGCAGTAAAGTGATTTCCCTATGAGTATGTGTTCTGATTCTTTGTTTCCATCTATTCCTTATGCTTTGAACAATTGTATAATAGTTGAATTCAGAATAGTGCATAACGTTTTTAAATGTGTATAGGTATGTAATTATATGGTTATTCAATTGTTCAGCATGTATTGTAAGCATGCTATCCCATGTTTTGTAGTATATAGTATGTCCTTGTTTTGTTGTGCAATAATTATGACATCGTATCTGTTTATCTCATTAATTTTTAAATTGCTTTCAGATACAATTCTGCCACCATATTTATTTCATTCCTTATCGCTTATTGTAAATGTCCTCGCAATCGTCATTATTGTCCCGGTCAATAACTCTTTTGACCCATGCCGCTTTTATTCAATTGATAAACGCATCAAAATATATCATTTTAAGAACAACATTGCTTAAGAGCCTGGTGTTGTTAGTTTTAAATACTGTTTTGTTTGGCTACGATATGTGAATATTACGTTCTTTTTCAAATTTATGTATATACTTTAATTTTTCTTATTTAGATAAATAAGCGTATAAGTAAATTCTGCATCTATAGAGGGTGACTCAATTGGCATTCAGACCCTCTATAAACCTATTTGCTGTCAGAGAGCAACATGCAAACTGTAGTTATAGAACAACATGACCTTTGAATATTTGACTTTATACGCAAGCATTTGCAATATACCAATTTGTGTTAAACCGTTGCATAATGAGAACGTGTTGAATAATGCATAATCTTATAAAATATCTTATAATCTTATAAACCTTTAATCTAGGTCAAACACTTACTGAGAAAGATACTGCATACGGTTCCATACTTAATTTCCCTAATGCTGCGCCGGAACAGTTTTGTTTTGGTACTGGTATTACAAGTTCCTATTAGTAATTGAGCTTAAAGTAAAACGAATTTATTGTGTTCGTTATTTCCCCTCATAACCAACATGTCGCTAATCTCAATTATGTTTGTATCTCGCAGCAAGTAACAGTATTTAGAATTCATATCAAAGCGAGTAATGGAAGCAAGGATTTAGGTCGACATAGGCAAATACAAAATGTAAATTATCAATTAGCGGTGTACATTGCACGTATGATAAAGTACCGTTTGGTATTCATACGCATAGCTTAGGTCAAAACAATGCTTTAAACGGAAATTGAAAATATCACATACTTTGCGTCAATACCAGTAAAGGAGTTGCACTAGATAATCTTGATAATAATTACACAGGTAACGCATATTTATATAGGTATATTTATAACGCATATTTATATAGGTATATTTATAACGCATATTTATATAGGTATATTTATAACGCATATTTATATAGGTGTTCGTATAACAGGTGTGTGTTGTTAATAATTAGACAGCATCGGTGTTTATGTTCCTAATCAGTTGATATACGTTATTAAATGTCATTAAAATGATTAGTAGTACATACTTTTATTGGCGATTTATTTTACCTTTACAAGTGACAGATGATCGGGACAATTGAACTGTAGCAATGCGTATCACGCATCAGTAAATTTACTTCATCCAATTTCAAAAACATATGCAGATGTCATTAAGAGCAGTGATATAAAGCAGTGAGTCATCCTCAGTCAATGGAATTGTAGAGTGGTTTGGAACGAAACGAGTATTTAAAGAATCAAGATTGGCTTATGTCCCTTTAGGAGTAGGAATACAACAACGCAAGTACTGTGGTAGTACCCAGTATGTATTAAATATTATCAACAATAGATGTACATATATATACATTTATCTTAAGGTATAGGTATACAGAATATATAAATAATCAATTTCAGACAGACTGGATTTTTAGGCCGTATTTTGGCCGGGATCATTTCTGAATTTCCGGAAAAGATCGGAAACATTCATAAGTATGTTAATGTAATCCTAACATCTGAAGTGTAAATTGATAATATAGAACCATAAACGATTATGTCAAACAAGTTGACTGCAATATATCCATTTCAAGTCATATTCGAGAGAGTCCACCAGAACCGATACGGCACTATGTTGCCTTCCTATTCAACGCACCACCATTTTATCAAAACGTGATGCAGTAACCAAATATAATCCAAACATAATGTTACATAAATCCACGATGATCTCCCACACGAAAAGATTCAACGTTGAGCGGCAACACGTAATATATATCTCCGATAATGACGATACTGTGGGACAATCGGTTACATTTGACAACAAACGCTGTACATAACCTCGTCCATCACTTGACAGTGTACACCTATCGAACACAATTCGGAGACCGTTGACACATTGCAATACTGTTTAAATGGAACAAGACACATTTACATAAGTGAACAACCGCCAAGACAAATCGCTAAAGCAACCTTGTCAGTCAGTATAGTTGTGTCTGTTGTTCATAATAATCTCATATTCGTGCGAATGCCCATTGCGTTTAGGCAATTCGATGTGGGTGGTTTTAGCGAGTAGGCAACATGTGCAGTCATTAAAGGCGATTTCTAGTTTTGTTTGCAATAGTAAAGCGTATATGACGGTGTACTATCTCACTAATGACTGTGAACCTCTGACATGCATAGTTTACTCATCCACATGCTCACGCATGCATATGTATTAAACACACACTTCCACACAGCAATAAAACAATGAAGCACTTTGAATACATTACTAACCTACTAACATAGCATCAACTAATTTTGCGCTTGATAAAACTGCATGTAATTAGCACTATTTTTTTAAGGTATCACATCTGTTACCAAAAGCTCTTTTAGGCGCACTCGTACTCTTATCTCACCTTTCCTATTTTACGACTATTAGCTGTCCAGTGACATGCAGAGATATATATCTGTAAAACATAATCAAGAGACTGTGTTTTTTACAAATTATATGTATAGCTATCATTTGCATATCTGCGTTTTATCACGTAACTGCCTGTAGAGCCGCTGTTTTGTGGAGCGCTGTGGTCTAGTGGTAGAGCGTTGGACCCATGATCCAAAAGTCGTGGGTTCGATCCCTGCCATTGCCATATGCGTTGTGTCCCTGAGCAAGACACTTTATTTGCATTTGCTTAGTACTGTTTCTACCCAGGAAGACATCGAGAGTGATTCATATAAGTTCATAGAGCTTTCGTTACAATCGATGAAAAATAAATAAGTTTAAACTAACAGTCTGTAAATATATTACCCATGCTCAAATATGTTGCCGTTCGGAATAATACATGTGGACATTAAATATATAATAGATTTGTCTTTGTCATGCTAGTGCATAGTTTACTAACTGCATGCTGTTTTAAATTAGCTAATAAGAAAGGTTCGATGAAAGTTATCAACGATTATTCCTCCAAATAAGAAAACAGTATGTGCAACAAAGAGATTAAAGAAAAACAATGCAATACGCAACATATCACTTACAAGTATTGCTTTCGCAGCTTGTATATACATATACATGCAATCAACATTACTAAGTTTAATTAGAGGTTATTGCAAGGCTTAGCCTAGCTGTGCCTTCATAATTGATCCACACTGGACATATTAATGTCATTAATTACATTAAGGCTTTATGTATTTATTACGCGTACTCCTAAGTATGAGATCATGTCATACTCTGATAGGCATGAGAAGATTTACACAGTGCATTTTATTCGCAATGGAATGATAGTAACTGATTATTGATATATTATATATTAATTAAAAGTTTGCAATGTCGACCTCATTAACTCTGTATTGACGTCAGGATTCACTGTCACATCTATACATTTCTCCTTGTATTATCACATTATTGTCATTTATGCCGTTTGACGATCGTAACACTGAACCCCGATGATAATTCAAATCAATATTTTTATACTTTCCTGCTACAGAGATACTATGACATTTATAATGCCAGTGTTTATTAAGTAGTTGTTTATACGACGTCAAAAGTGCTGTAGTCATTTGACCTTGTTCTGTGAATGATAAATGTCCTGTTGCAATGAACTGATTTATTGTCCAACGTGTTAACAACTGGTTTTAAAGATAATCAAGAAAATTAAGCAAATTTTCAGAAACAAAGGCTCCATGAAATGAACAAACGAATGTGTACATAATTGGTATTAATTTACCGTGTTATCAAATGCATTCGAGAAGGTTCTGAATCACTTGTTTTGATGAACTGAATAAACACAAATGTAAATAAAAAAAGTATTAATGTAGAACAGAACAAATCAAAGATGCCTATAAAATCAAACATTGCACTGCAGTACCAACTGATGTAGAACGTAGTCTTGTATTGTAGTCAAAGTGCCTTTTTTTAGTTTAAACCTATTTATTCTACATCGATTGTAACGAAAGATATATGAACTTATTCAAATCACAGTTGATGTCTTCCTGTGTAACGCCAGTACTAAGCAAATGCAGTTAAAGTGTCTTGCTCAGGAACACAACCCATAAGGTAATGACGAAGATCGAACCAACGATTTCTCGAGCCTGGGTACAACGCTCTACCACTAGACCGCAGCGCTTCTTGTTTTTTTTAGAGAATATAACTGACCGTGGCTTATTGTCAATCCGTTTATGTTTTTGATTTCTCTTGCGTCGTTTATTTACATTGCGATTGTTTGTTTTAATGTCTGTTTTTGGTTGATTGTGTTCTGTGAAATCTACTTTCCTGTTTGACTGTTATGCAGTGCAAAGCATAGCATGTTTACGTGTTTGAACATTTTAGTTACCACTGTGCTTTCTTCTTTGATTGTGCGATAACATATTGTGGACCTATAATGATATCTATCCTTATCCTTAAAGGACGGTAACATTTGATGTCTTCTTAAATATTTTTTTGTCATACGCTTAACGTTTTTGGCTCCGGCTTCTGCCAAGTCACTGAGTACTTGCTTTGAGTTTTTAGTTGTTGTTTTTATATTGCACTCGTAATATGTATGTGTTATACGTATATTGCATATTAACGCTGCCTTATTGTTTAGAGAACACATGTATAACCTGTCGGAGAAATATTTATTCTCGTTTTATTGGGATGACAATTGGGTTAGATGTTTGATGCGCCCTAGAATCTGGTATAAAACCTGGTGGTTTTGTTTGTGCCACTGACCGTTTCAAGGCGGTAGCCTTATTGTCAATCATTTTATGTTTGTGATGTCATATATTGTCCTTTATTCATATTTGCAGTTGTTGTTTGTTTCTGTACGTGTTTGTGGTTGACTATGGTCTTTTAATGCTGCATTTTCTGTTCGACTTTTATATCTATATGTATGCCTACCTTTATTATACAGTCTAATTGTATGTATAAACAAGTATGATTTTGATGCAGCGTGTACATGTATTTGATGACCACAGAGATTGAGTCATATCTATACTTTGCATATATATATATATTTAAATATACATATTGCGAAAAATAGATTAAATATATTTAAAAAGAGACTTTATTTAAATCGTGTACAAACCACTTACCAGCGGATTAGAAACCGCAACTAGGACACCAACTTCGACACAGCGCCTCGCACAATAGCCTTCGCATTAAACCACTCGACCACCTAGCCAACCTAGAAAGATTTGTTTCGGTGGATGGGTCATACTAAGGTCGTACTACTGAACGTGTCGGAAATCTTCGTGCCTTTCCGTCAAATAGAGTATAATTTACACGATAGAGGATTTAATTGCATGATTATAACCTCAGGTATATAACATTTTACCATAGAAAGACGCCAGATCATACTGATACACTAAATTTAGATATATTGTATTTATTGTAGAGAATTAAATTCAGAATAGCGAACTTTCTGTAACGTGGGATCTGTAAGATACAAGTTCAAACATTAACTATTATATGTGGAGACAATTTTGTACAAACCACTTACCAGCGGATTCGAACCCGCACCTAGGACAACTACTTCGACACAGCGCCTCGCACAATAGCCGGCGCCTTAGACCACTCGACCACCTAGCCAACCTAAATAGATTGGTTTCTTTGGACGGGTGATACTATGGGCGTACTACTGAACGTGTCGGATATCTTCGTGCCTTTCCGTCAAATAACGACAACCATAGCGAATAATTTAAACGATAGAGGATTCACTTTACATGATTATAACCTCATGAAACGTCCTCTATTCGTGACACAATATATTATCAAAGACGATCGGATTGCTGTAATAGAAGGCACGTGTGAACTCGTACAGTTGTGTCTCTAAGAGTAAGAGTATTGTTTTACTGACTATAATCCGACAAGTAAAATGTGTGAATATTGCACTGATTGGAATCACTTATATAATAAGGTATACAAGTCGGACAGGAATTGTAGCATTCACAGAACACATTCAACCACATCCACGAATTTTAAATACAAAGCAATTTCAAAGGTACATGTAAATAAAATACGTTACACTATAAACATACACGGGTTGACAATATGGAACGGTAAGTGGCATAAATACTTGGGTTTAGACCAAGTAAACCAACATCAACCTCATTCTATTGTCATCCTAGTTAATTGAGATAAAGCAATCATTGCCATGATATATCCTCTAATATACTAGGAAGCATGAATATGCTATATAAGTAACGCATGGATATAATCAACAAAGAAAGCCACAACAACAGCTCTTAATGACTTGTCATTAGCCTAGTCTAAATAATAACATTTATAATGTAGACAATATTTCAAATAACTCTGATGCAGACGTTTTCAGCAGTTTGCCTGTTCGGAAATGTAAACGACGGTGCATCGGCGTAGAAAGAATCATACTTTAAAATGTAAATTGAGGAAATGTTTCTGTCACAGAACTTAACACTATATATAAATAGAGTTTTTCATAACCAATAATAACGATAGTAAAAAAGAAAGGGCTGCCTATGTTCTACATATTGTATAGATACCAAGATGTGTTATCAAAGGCGTTGATTGCATAAGTCTGAGTTTATTGTCTTCTTCTTCTGGTTTCTGCCATGTCATTGATAACTTGCTTTATGGCATTCTAGGCGATTTCCAAATTTCTCCTGTCATACTAGTTTTATATATCACAGTAGCTTATCCACGGTCTTGCAATCAGAATTGTTTTTCATTCCCATCTTTGGAGATCGTTGAGCCCGATATTTGTATGCAAATATCGGTAGTACATTATCAAATACTTTTGTTGTCTTACTTTAATTTTAAATAGGTGGTTCCACTACGGTTCTGAGCATCATTGTTTAATCATCCCTCAGGGGCCTAGGAATCTGTATGTGAGGAAGCTATCCAGCTGGCTTGCGGAACGTCGGTGGTTCTACCCAGGTGCCCGCCCGTGTACGCAAATTACCCGGAGGGGCACTTGGGGTCTTCCTCCACCAGTAGAAGCTGGAAAGTCGCCATATGACCTTAGCTGTTGGTGCGACTATAAAATCCAATTCAATTCAATTCAATTCATTGTTTAATCCCCCTTACGCTACGTTCTCTGCTTTTTAATTTAGTACTTCTCCTGTTGTATAGTTACGCATATTTCATAACCTCTGCTGGCATCTAAATTCCATTTCGTTTATTTCGACCCAATGTGATCTCGTATAGGGAAAAGCATTTTGCTGGAAACCGAGACTATTGGACATGGAATGGTATTAAAATACCACAATGAAGGTTTCATGTTCACCGTCATATGCAGAACGTCATCGGGATGGCTCAGATTAAATGTGTGTACTGTTGACATGTTGAATATTGACTTCTGTTCAACATTTGGATAGATATCGTGATAGGTAGCAAGCTTTTTTAATGAACAGTCTCCATCAAACCGAGACTACAGCATTTGTTTGTATTTATCGTGTTTGGCGATTTTCATACTTATTTTTTTTCTAGGACTTGTTATGTAAATGGTCATTTTTGTACTATACTGCTACTGTCTATACATGCCACCATGCGTTTTTTCTCTCTTTCCTGTTGTATCCCGATGACAATATATTAAGAGGAGGATGTGGTGTACATAGAACATGGTTTAAATCCACAGGATCCTTTTTGACCCCCACAGTTAAAAGTTATTACCAACGCTTTTGTTTGCTATAATTAATTTATAAATTGTAATTGATCCTTGCAATTGTTGCTCGGTTTAAATGCGATCATTTCCATGCACTGTTTTCTCTTCTTGTGAAAGCCATTCTTATGCACTATCTATGACTTCGTCACATTGACAGGCCATATTTACTTCCCGTGCACGTGGATCAAGTAAGAAAGGCTATGCGTTTCTATAGATGAAAATTACATGCGTATTCATTCCTAATTGATTCAGTTCTAAGACCTTTCAAATATCCATCATATATGAGAATACTGATTTGCTCTATATTGGCTCAATATAATAACATGTATTTAAAATCACTGTAGCGTTATTTCTTGCATATTCAATGGTTCGATATTTTTTTGTAGTGAAATATTTTATCCAAAGAATCATGTTTGAATCGGCGTTGAACGTTAAAACGCAGCCATGCGGTTAAATATGTTGATCCATTAGTGCTTTGCTGACTGTAATTAACACGCGCTTATTTTAGATTCATTATATTTAAAATTTGCTTTCACATGTTTATCAATTGCAAATTGTCATTTCCTCTAAATTGATGATACAATTATATTATTACAATAAAATGTATGATATGGAAGCATTATTCACAAATCATAGGAATGAATAGAAAAATATACCAGCGGTTTTCCATAAGTTGTGTTTAGCTCTGCATTGTATGCCTTTGTGGATCACATTCTCTTTCTGGTGATATTACTGTGTTCAACTTTGGAGACCGAAGGGTAATACGCTCATATTGAGAACTTGCACTTGTTATGTTTAAGCTGATTACTGATTAAGGCTAATTCGCTTTAAATGGCAACTTCTGAGGTTAACTTATGTGCACATCTAACTAGACAAAACTAGACAAAACTGTAATTGGCATGCTGTTATAAGTGATAACACTGCAGACCAATACACTCTCGTTGCAATATAGTGATGTGAATGGCTAAAAATCACAGGGGTAAATTTCAGTCGAACATGCGACATTATCGTTTCATAGCATGTAGATATTTAAGCATTGAATTGATATTATATTGCCGGGCATTCAACAACAATTGTACCAAGCATTATTTAATTTATTGAAGTACTATGTATACCACATTTCCATTAAACTCTACGTCTGCAATGCAGATTGACAGTCGAGTGCACAGCAACACCATATTTCACTTCTCTCTGCCATTAAGCTAGACTTTATTCATATTTGTTGATGCATTAATTCGAATATAACGTATACAATTATGTATTATGTATTCGTACCCCTTAATTGACATCTCTGTTTAAAAAAATAGATTACGATTCTTGCTTATTACTGGAATCTACATCGTGTTTCAATGTATTTGATGTTTCATTTTTATTTCTGTCTGTCAGTTGTTGGTTGTTGACATTTAGTGTTTAGTCTTATCTAACAAAGAACACGCAATGAACAAGGTGTAATTTGCGTAAATAAACGGATTATCTCGTCTCGTAAACACATCATTTCGCATGTTATCCTCACTCACGCGGCCTGCTTCGTATGTGTTAATGCTACATCACGCAACTGAATTCAAATAACGTCTGAAGAAACACAGTTTGTTAAAAAGTAACCTTGTTTGATAAGAACGTTTGATTTTGTTCATATTTCCGTTGACAACATTATCGACTTCAACGAAACTGCAGAACTAATGCTGACTAAACACGTAAGTATGCTGGTTATAGTTTTACAAGTCTGTTAAAGCTAGATCAGAAAATCATTTAAAAAATCATTTTTGATTATGTGTTTACTCTGCGAACAATTAGTCCGTTGTATAATATGTTTATTTAAAAATATTGCTAACAATAGACTATAAACTGAGTTCCATTTCACTACCAGTGAAAAAGGTAGCACCGGTCGTCATGTTTGTATATATCATAAAACTGCCATATATGCAGCGGTCGTATAAATAGAATGCAATTATCAAATTAAAATGTAAGGACATTCAAATAAACAGTTGGCATGACAAGAAACGACACATATACTTTCTTGGAGACCACATTAGCAGCAATGCAAAGATATGAGTGAATGTTAAGCGTTTAGCAACCTGAGAAATTGTTAAGTGTTTAGCAAACTAGACTAGTACATGTAGAACACCGTGGACTTCGGTTGACGTATAGCAAAGTAACTTACTTATCTAATTTATAATGTAGGTAATATTTATTAGGTTTTAAAGATAACCTTAACCTCAAATAATGTATATTCAAGGCTATGTATAATAAATTGGAGGAGTTGGCCATTTGGAGTTTAGATGAATTAATAGTACAAGGAAATGTAAATGCATAGTACACTCAAGAGATATGAAAACGCAACACGGGAATTTCCGCTATATATTGTATATACTGCACACTTAATTGCACATAATATTCCAAAGAAATCCCAAGATGTTTTGTAAAGAAAAAGTTGCAGTTAATTAGAGAAAGGACACAACTGTGATGTTGTAGACGTTTTAATCACACTACACCTTGTAACAAGAACTTCATAACTGTTGAAATTGCTCTTTGAAAAACTGAGCTAGTCCAGTACTGTATTTAACGTAAATAGTTTGCAAAATGTTGCATCCTAAGTTTACTCACATGATTGTGCCAAACGCGTACTCTGTTAATAATGAAACTTTGAAGGAATACTATTTGCTGTATTATTTGTTGTTTTAGTATTTTTTCCAAAAGGAAATATCTTACGTAGTCATGTACCATTCGATTAAAAGCAGCATATTGTACATACAATATATAGCGGAAATTCCCGTGTTGCGTTTTCATATCTCTTGAGTGTACATCTCGATACCTACTTACAGTGTATAGGCCATGAAGCATATAGCTGAACGTAGCCATCCCAAGAGACAAATTCTTACTGTTACCATGTTACTGAGTATCTTGTAGAGAAACACACAAAACATGATATCATTGCGAACATGGTGGCTGATCTCTGTTAGTACACTTTCCCCGCACCACCAATTGTTTACATGAAAGATACACTTATTAAAATATTGTCAATTTTCCTTTAACACGGTGCCAATTATTGAGCAAAAAATGACGTCGTATTGTTTTTATCATGACCATGATGACGTCATCTATTTTACGTCACTGTTCCCGTTGTTCCAACTACAAATAAAAATGTTATGAATTGAATCAACACAACTTCACAAAAACATGTTCTAATTTAAATAGAACAAATCAAAGATGCCTATGCAATCAAACGATGCACAGCAATGATTGAGAACGGGAATGAAGGCGCAGAGCCAAACAAGCTCTATTAATGAGAATTCTGAAAAACGTGGAACAATGTGAAAGAATGATCAAAATCTGATGTTAATCAAAACACAAAACATGACCATTTGAAGGTTGTCCAAAAAGGGATATGGGGCCGCTAGTTTGAGAACTATTATGTCACTGTTCCAAATTACAATACATGGAATATAGAGTGTATCTTTTAAAGCAAAAAACCTCACTGCAAATGAATGCAAAATCCTTCACTGGTCATCTAAAGCAGTATTACCATTAACTTATAGTATACGGTTACTTTTATTTGTTTTCCTATAAATCGTTAAGGTTCCAATCTATAAATATTCCATAAATTATGGTGATTTAGAACTGTGATGTCATAGGTCGCGAAATGGCTGCTTCTGTATATGTTGCAACAGAACCTTCCAATGATCATTGTGATAATAACTCTCCTCTTTTTCAATTTGTTCGGGACTCACAATAATACAGATTGTTTGGCTGTGGTTCTACATTCCCTTTAATATCTTCTTTTATTCGAAGCTTTTTTATACGGTCTCGTGTATGCCAAGGTTCTGGTGCAGTTTGTTTATGCATGTAAGGACCACCGAGCCTTGATGCATATCTATCATTTGTTTTGTGTACGAGTGTAAGAGTAGCATCGCGAAATTCCCGGAGAACCATACCAGGATAGTATATTTGTGTTACATGTATAACTTCCTTTTTATTTAAAATTCGATAGGCCTCTTACCATTCCTAGATGTCCCCAGATGAATGATACTTACTCAGCTTCATAAACATAGGGGCTAATATATTTGCATTGTCAACACCTGTGTTGCTAAGTCTTTAATATGTAATATATTGGTGTAACAGAGATAAACTCGACTATTATGCTTGTATAAATAGGATGCATGTACTATTATTATGTCAAATTATCTTTTTGGGTATTATAATTTATTTAAATACAATGATGTTAAATCTCGATGTAAATGTTATTCACCTATACTGATATGTAATAGATTGAGTATAGTCTCATCGGTTTAGGTGTTTTTAACATCGGGATGGGCGTAACCTATTGAGATGTTTGAATCAATAAACGAGATGAGATCATACTATATTTGTTTTGTAGCATGTCCATTTCATCTGTCTGTCATACTCTAACTTACGATAACTGGTAGTTAGTTTACACCAATCATTCTTAAATGTGCTACGTGAAAGTAAACTATTTTCAACAATGCTTCACGTACACATGTGTGCAGCAATTTTGTTTGTAAACTGCATTATCTTCTGAAATAATGTCGCCTTAGAAACTTCTTCATAATGTTCACACTTTTCCGACATATCTGTACGTGTGTTGCATATGCACTGTATCTTGTAGTACAGTGTCAATACCACTGGACCAGTTTCCATGTGGTGGCCTCGTTGATAGATAGGGAATGTACGTCGTACATGCTTTGACATTTACTTATACTTCTATGCATGATATGTTGTAAGATTACTTACAAAGTGAATACCTTATTGTACAGTTGTAGTATATGGCTAGCAGTATATATACAACATTAGTATTGTGTCCGTGCTGTGTAGTTGAATGTATCTGTGTTAATCTGTTCGATACCAAAGCCTTTATTTGTAATGTTTTAATACAACGTTGGAATTGTTTGTGTTCATGTCGTTATTTTAAAAGTGTTCACGACATATTTAAATTGTTGCAAGCGATTAATAACATTATAATTATGATCAATTGAATATCCTTAAAACGGCAAGCTGGTAGTAAAAGTAGGCAGACACAGGCTCCATATTGGCTATAAAATGCGGTTATTAATATCATGAACGTCCATATCGATATTAATATCGCACATATCAGTCTTTAATTCCTATGTACATGGCGTTTCGGTTCGTAAATATAGATATAAAAAATGAACAGGAAAAGTAACATTTTATATTCTCATATTTCGGTTTATGGTGCAGTGCGGACCTACGGTATCATTTCGTTTGATTGCAGTGGTTTCTATAAGACCATTTTCTTAATTTTCCATAGACTCATGTTTAACTCGGTGTTGAACCTTAAAATACGACCATGCAGTTGAATGTGTTGATCCATTAGTACTTTGCTGACTATATATAACAAAAACTTGTTTAAGATTCAACTATGTAAGTGGTTTTTTACATGTTTCAAATTGTCCAATCATTTCCTTGTAATTGATAATGTATATATAATTACAATACATCTCAATGAAATGTGTATGGTGTGTAACAATTACTCTAACATCCTTCGTTGGAATGGATTGATCACGCTGCCATCGATTTCCCAGTATGTTTAGGTCTGTGTGGCCTTGTGTAACATGTTATGGTATTGCTCTGTCCGGATTATTATTTTCAGCTTTGGAGAACGAAAGATGATACACTCATATTACACGAGAAATTGCAGTTATGTTTAAGCAACACTGATTAATGCTAATTCATTTTACATTGCACATAGTATTCTGGGGTTCACTTGTTTGCACAACCTGAAACATGCAGTTTAATAAACAGGTTATCCGAAAATGCATACAACGGATGTGTTTGGCATGCACTGTTTGTAAATTATGGTCTAGAACATCTTATACTTTGAGTCTAAGTTTTGTGCTCGAGAGTTTTATAAATACGGCTCAGTTTGACGACACATATATCCTGCAATGTCAGTGCTGATTTGCTGTAAAATCGTACTCCCTCTCTCACAAAATAAATAAGCATTATTGAATGCACATGGGAAATGAGAATGACTAAAATATTGAAACTAATACGAATTACATAATTGTATCTATTAGCAAAACGGAATTTTGAAGATCGGGAAGTAAATTCTTAAATGGTACATCAGATAAACCAACACGACAGCCAAGCATATATACGGTATAATTAAGTATAAGTTTGCACGGACTTGTCTATAGTCAAGAAAATATTAAGGCGTTATCCCCGGATTCAATAGCCGGAAATGTTTTTTCTTCTTTTTTACTTCTTTTTTAACCAAGTGAGACAGTTTGCCGCGGTTCGGGAGGTTTGAGGGATACGATATTTATGTCATGTACGTATGTGACTGCCGTGTTTATGTCATGAACATATGTGGCTGAAGTGTTTATGTCATGTACGTATGTGGCTGCCGTGATTATGACATGTACGTATGTGGCTGCCGTGTGCATGTCATGTACGTATGCGGCTGTATGTTCATGTCAAGTACGTATGCGGCTGTCGAAATGATGTTATGTACTTATCTGGCTGTCTTGCGGATGTCATGTACGTATATGGCTGCCGTGTTTATGTCATGTGCGTATGTGGCTGCATGCGGTTGCCGTATTTATGTCATGTACACATGTGGCTGTCGTGTTCATAACATGTACGTTTGCGGATGACGTGTTCATAACATGTACGTTTGCGGATGTCGTGTTTATGTCATGTACGTATTTGGCTGCCGTGTTTATGTCATGTCCGTATGTGGTTGAAGTGTTTAAGTCATGTACGCATGTGTCTGCCGTGTTTGTGTCATGTACGGATGTGGCTGGTGTGTTTATGTCATGCACGTATGTGGCTGCCGTGTTTGGCATGTGCGTATATGGCTGCCGTATTTATGTAATTTACGTATGTGGCTAACGTGTTTTGTCATGTACTTATGACACTGACATGTTTATGCCTCTTCGTATACGTCTGACCTGTTTATGTCATGTACGTATTTGACTGGCGTGTTTATTTCATGTACGTATGTGGCTGACATGCGTATGTCATGTATGTATGTGGCTGCCGTGTTTTTGTCATGCACGTATCTGTCTGGCGTGTTTATGGCATGTACGTATGTGGATGAAGTGTTGATGCCATGTACGTATGTGGCTGTCGTGTTTGCGTTATGTGCCCAGGTGTTATGTGCCTGTGGTTGACAGGTCCGGATCAATCAAGGGTTCGCGGCTGAATTTTTTAACGGCGTGCTAGCGGTGTCCGGCGTTAAGGTCCCCCGAATATATTTCCTTTTACCGCTACAACTGGTTTCATCTTTGATAACATGTTTTCATGTAATACTGTTTAAACAGTTATACCGATGACTCAGTTTCACCATGTGGTTTGATTTGTTTCTAAATTACATAGGATTCATTTGATGGGACGAACAGTTTTAGTAAACTGTTTCGTCCGTTGCCACAAAATCGCGTTTTGGTCAACTGGGTTGAACATGTTAATGTATGGTCTGAGTAATGACAATAAATGATTGATAAGAGGTGAAATAATGAGCTCGGTGACTGAATGGTTTGCAATTTTGATAAATCGTTCGAAACAAAAAATATAGCATTCCAGGACAGTATGTTCAACTTGATGAGTTTGGCGGCCCATAGCTATTACATGTAACACGTTTTCACGGAATAATATGTGTGTACCCTAAAACTTTAATATTTTCGCCGTGACTTTTTCGATAATCAAGATTGCCTTGTGTTGCTTATAAACAAAAGCGAAATGAAAACGTAAACATTTCTTTCGAACATGGGTGCCAAATCTACGTACAGTTTCAGCAGTAAGTCAAAACGAGGCAAGTGTGTTAGTTTGTATAAAGAGTAGTTCATACTGGATTACATAGTGTCTGCTTGGTACATTTCTTTCGAACATATGTGTGTACCCTAAAACTTTAATATCTTCGCCGTGAGTTTTTCGATAATCAAGATTGCCTTGTGTTGCTTATAAACAAAAGCGAAATGAAAACGTAAACATTTCTTTCAAACATGGGTGCCAAATCGACGTACAGTTTCTGCAGTAAGTCAAAACGAGGCAAGTGTGTCAGTATAAATACTAGTTCATACTGGATTACAGAGTGTCTGCTTGGTTAATCTTTTGGGAGAAAATAATCACTACGCTCTTTAGCATTGCGTATGTCCGTTTTTCAAACAGGACTAGTCAATTTAAATTGTCGGCTGTGGAGCACCCTACAAACAAACAGCACAATTAAAGATAAATGAAAGGTACGGCATATGAATTCAAGAATTGTTAACTTTCACATATACTTTTTTATTAATAAAAAATCACAGAACGCAAATCGAACGTATCTTCTCATGACATCGTACCGGTTTGGGTGAGTCTTGCTGCTGCTGAAAAATATACATTAATAAGATATGTAGTGAGAGAGTATAAATAATCTACCTTCGAAAAACTTTGCAAAACTGTATTATCTACTTTAGAAAATAAAAGTAATTTATGAACCCTTCTGTGACAAGGACTATCACAACCTGACTTCTATTTTGATGTGATTTATAAACTTCGTAAGATCCTTGGTCATACTCACTTCCATACAATCTTTATTAAACTTGTTAAAACGTTTATCAAAAGGCCGTATCATTTTGCAACGTACTCCATGTTTAACAGTTGACTCAATTCGCCACTTTGCTTTCCTCTTCGATTGTGCGATGACCGGACAGATGGTGGAGCCTATGATGTCGTCTACATAAATCCGTACAGGAAGGTAGCGTTTGATGTATGTCTTTAATCTTGTCTTGCCGTGCCATTAACAGTTTGTTCACTTGTTACTCTGGCTTCTGTCGAGTTACTGAGTACTTACTTTGTGGCTTTCTAGGCTTTTGTATATTATATTATAAATACATGATCATTTATGCGTTTTACTTATATTGCCTATAAACACTGCCTTGTTCGTTAGAGATTATAACCTGGCGGGGATATTTTTATTTACCCGTTTATTGGGATGATAATTGTGTATGAGTGAGTATTGGTGCACCCCAGAATCTGGTTTAACCACCCTTTTTTGCCTCTGACCGTTCCAAGGCGGCAGCCCTATTGTCAACCATTGTCTTTTTGTGATGTCAGCTTGCCCTTTAGTCATCTTTATAAATAGTTGTTTTTTGTTTCTTTGTGTTTTTGTTGTTGACTGTCGTCCTTGAATGTTACGTTTCCTGTTTGATTTTTAAGTCTACTTTTGCAATGAAAAGTGCATGATAACAGCTATGAGCAATTTGACGATTTTGGAGATATATTATATAAATAGTTTACATGATTACAATTGATCCGTGTAATAGACATCATGGTTAAATGCATTTATACTGTAAAAATAAATATTTATTCATTATGTTTTAACAAGATAGTACAAAACAATTAATCCACATGATTAAATTATGGTTAAAACGTGTATAATATATTTAATAATATTATTATTATTTATTTTTTATACTTACCATTTGTATACCTAGCTGTCGAATAATGATTGTTTTACCTAAATGATTTCAAATCGTAATGCATTTCCGGTGTAACATGAATGGTCATGTATACACGTCTAATATGAACACTGAGGTATTTCGAAATGGTAATTTTGCGAGATGTTCACTTATGACACTAACAATGTGTTCGTTAAATAATTAATGCATGAAAAAGATTATTATTAAAAATTACATGCTTGAGAGACTTTGTATTATGTACCTATCACTAAAACCAATGTACATATTGTACACATCATTTTGTCGAATTATTATATTTCAAGCCTGATTTTTTTAATCTGATAACATATGCCATAGATGCCATTAAAGGTAAAATTATGTCTTTCATTGATTTCATCAGATTACCGTGAATTGTCCATTGCATGTACACACATCAAGCATAACTACACATTTAGTCATGCAACCCATTTGAAGCTCATTTGACTACACATTGATGACTATTACTTATTACTTAATGGTTCTTTAGGTTAATTAGGTTGTGCGGTTTTAAAGTTGAATACCGCTTAAGCCGTTGCTACGGGGCCTGATAGATGTTGCACATAATATTACTCTCGTGAACAGGCTCAATAAAACACAGTTTAAACACATTTATAGGATACATTTGATGGTCGCCTTTTAATGGACAAGGCAGACCTCCCACTTTTGTTAACATAACGTGAGGTACAAATGGATAGTCCAAGATGTGTGGATTTTCAAATTGGTCTATTTGGTTACTCATGTTTATGAATGAATGGAATATGCCCTGTCAAACTGGCCAAATTATTCATTTCCATCACTTATCGTGAAATATTGTTTCCTTCATGCTTGATAACCTCTGGAACTACTTCTATCTCAGACCACTATTGCATTTCGGCTTTTATATCCGACTCGAGAAACCTGATGTGTTTCAGCTCGTCACCTTAGTGCAATGTCTCTATAAGAACAACATACTTGTTCAGTTGTTGATATGAAGAAGTATATGTCCATAAGGCTGGGGCACTCTTACCAGGTTCAAACCACATATTCATTTCCCCACCCCCAAAACATCCTTATTTCATTTCAAATCTCGTTAAGCTTCAGTTCATCGAAATATTCCCCAGTATCTCCTTCTGGATTATCATGGTTCACTTTACTAGGATTACTCTACCTATCTAAATACACGGTTAAACTAAACACAAGTTAATGTGTCTATTGACAGCACTCTTATTAGAGAGTCCCAGTACACTATTTAGCACTCACCTTGCAATGTGGGAAAATGATATAGCCATGCTATATTTATCATTATACACTAGTAAAAATAATGTATCATCTGTATAAAGGCAAAGTGATACAACTGTGGATTTAAATATATGCACTACATTATGCCTTTACTTACGCCACCTTAGCTTTATATTCCCCTTTGTAACACATGTGAGCATCTCGTCAATTTAACATTTGAAACCTTAACGTCGACGATATATACAGCTTTTATGAACAACAAATATGCTATATTTTAAAGTTAATATTGATTACAATTTTTCAAGTTCCGGCCCATCGACAGTTATATACAATCAAATATTATACACGCAGGAAAGTGCGAACTACTGGACCTCCAGACCTGGCGTTATCCTTATGTTAGTTCTTAAACCACTGAACTTCCTCTTTAATAAACACTGAAAACGGGATCCTTGAAATCAATAAACACAAAAAAGAGAGAAAAACAACAGACTCGGTTGTATGGAGGTTCATGAGAGGAAATATAATGTGCAACATCTGTCACGCCTCTAGCGGCGGTTTGAGGTATTCTACTATAAAACCACAACGTGTGGGCTTGATGATCGCACATGACCAGTAAGTAATAACAATACTGATTGTTGTCGGGGCGGTTTTAAACAGTTGCCACAGCTTTCAACAAACGCTAGTGTGAATATCAGTAAATACTGAAATGTATATGCCTTTGGAGCAACGAACACAAAACAGAGAGGCAACCTACTAACTTGCCGCTAACACTATTCACCTATTCACTGTATCGTCTTTTTCCTATCCAAAAACTAAAGTACTATAAAGAACAAAGGTAAAAGTGATAACATACATGACAGAAGAAAAACTACTTGTATTCAATAATAATAATAATAATAATAATAATATTAATGATTAAAGCATGTATTAAAAAATGTAACCATCTATTAATGAAAGTACAGGTGTATACTTCATCTCTTTGTTTAACAAACTACTAACATGTATTCAAATATTCATAAATAAACGGTTTAATGCAAACCGCTGTATATACTTCTTTAAAAAGTATTCACAGTAGCGTTGCATTGGTCCTTAAAATAATACTGTAGTCAGTGATATGTACTGCAGTGATCTGTACTGCAGTGTTATGTACTGTAGTCAGTGATCTGTACTGTAGAGATCTGAACTGTAGTGATATGTACAGTAGTCAGTGATCTGTACTGCCGTGATCTGTATTGTAGTGTTATCTACTGTAGTCAGCGATCGGTATTGTAGTGATCTGTCTTGTAGTGATCTGAACTGTAGTGGTCTGTACTGTAGTCAGTGCTCTGTACTGCAGTGTTATGTACTGTATTGAGTGATCCGTACTGTTGTCAGTGATACGTACGGTAGTGATCTGTATTGTAGTGATCTGAACTGTAGTGTTCTGTACTGCAGTGTTATGTACTGTAGTCGGTGATCTGTAGTGTAGACATTGATCTGTACCGTGGCCTGTGATTTGTACTGTAGTGTGTGATCTGTACTGTATTCAGTGATTTATACTATAGTCAGTGATATGTATTGTAGTGAGCTGTACTGCAGTGATGTGTACTGTAGTGATCTGTATTGTAGTGATCTGAACTGTAGTGATATGTACTGTAGTCAGTGATATGTACTGCAGTGTTATGTACTGAAGTCAGGGATCTCTACTGCTGTTAGTGATATGTACAGTAGTGATCTGTATTGTAGTGATCGGAACTGTAGTGATCTGTACTGCAGTGTTATGTACTGTAGTAGGTGATCTGTAATGTAGTGACCTGTATTGCAGTCTGTAGTCAGTGATTTTTAATGTAGTGTCAGTGATCTGCATTGTAGTGATCTGAACTGTAGTCCCTGATCTGTATTGTTGTGATCTGAACTGTAGTAGGTGATCTGTATTGTAGGGATATGTACTGTAGTCAGTGACCTGTTCTATAGACAGTGATCTGTACTTTAGCATGTGATCCGTACTGCAGTGATCTGTACTGTAGTGATCTGTATTGTAGTGATCCGAACTGTAGTGAGCTGTACTATAGTCAGTGATCTATACTGCAGTGTTATGTACTGTAGTCAGTGATCTGTAGGGTAGTGATCTGTATCGTAGTGATCTATAGTTTAGTGATCTGTGCTACAGTGTTATGTACTGTGGTATGTGATCTGTACTGTAGTGACCTGTACTGTTGTCTGTAGTCAGTGATATGTGGTGTAGGCAGTGATCTGTATTGTAGTGATCTGAACTGTAGTCATTGATCTGTATTGTTGTTATCTGTACTGTAGTAGGTGATCTATATTGTAGGGATATGTACTGTAGTCAGTGACCTGTACTGTAGACAGTGATCTGTTCTTTAGCCTGTTATTTGTACTATAATATGTGATCTTTATTGTAGTGATCTATACTGTAATCAGTGACCTGTACTGTATACTGTGATATATAATGTATCATGTGATCTGTACTGTATTCAGTGATTTATATTGTAGTCAGTGATCTGAATTATAGTGATATGTACTGTAGTCAGTGATATGTACTGTGGTCCGTGATCTGTAATGTAGTCGGTGATATGTACTGCTGTGATATTTACTGTGGCCAGTGATCTATACAACTGATTAATTTGTTGGACATATAAGCTATAATGACTATCAAACTATTACGGCATTGCAAAAGTAGATAAATGTCGAACAGGACATGTATTATTAAACGACAGCAATCAACCAAAGCACTCATTGTAACCAACAACAATTACGAGGATAAATAAAACGTATAAGACATCACGCGAATAAAACAGTTGACAATAGACTACCTATTTGGAATGGTCCGTAACAATAAAACGGGACAGTGTACATAAAGAAATCCCCCATCATTCTATATCCTCTAACATACCAGGCCGCATTAATAGGCAATACAATTATGACACAAAGATGATCATGTACTTATGAATATACAGCTTAGAGCGTCACAAAGGAAATATTCTATGACTTGAACAACGGCAGAGCAACAAATGAACATTAACGGCCTAACCTTGCTAATTGTCCTGCAATTTTGATGAGGGAGGCCCTAATCAAGGTAATTTGTATTGGTGTTTATATACCTGTGAATGACTCTTCTATGAACTAAATAGAAAAAAAACTGTCTTTAATAAAACTAAAAAATGTAAATTTAATGTTATTTTAAAAAATTAAAATAAAAACAAAATTATAATGTTTGGTGAATCTTAAATAAATAAATTAGAAGCAAATCAACAGTGATAGTATGTTTAAGCTTTTGTTTTGTTTTCTCTTTAAATAAAAATATGTACATATAATAAATAGAGTCAAATTATATTGCTAAATTCATCATAAACAATAAATTATAAGTTTTAATTATCATAGTAGTTCTGATAAGCCAAGAGGCAGTCGCATGCAACTCAATAGTTTTAACTACCGACTTCAAAAGTTTCTTTCCAGTTTAAACTTAGTTTAGCTGTCAAAAGAAGTTTTGGGGGTCAATATATATCTACATCATACAGGCGAATTACATTCACTTGTCTTGCTAGCTTGTCCAAACACTGATATTTACAATATGTAAATCAAACGATCTGTCATTACATATGGTATATAATAAAACAACTATCTATTTATCTTGAGGTCAATGGATAAGAACTACTCAACTACTCACGCGCAGCAAGGACTATTGAGACTTTCAATTATCTGTGTACCTCGACTTTGTGTCAGTCAATAGTTCACGGATCCTGTCAATAGTATTTTCCTTGCATGAATAGTTTTAATTATAACGTCATCAGAAAATACATATTTTGTTTTGGCCTAGAAGCAATCCAGTTGGAGAGTCAAACTTAGATATTGACTCCAAAACCTGCCTTTTCGGGCTACTGCATTTCAGTAGATCCTCTGCGTCTGTTAGGTGCTTTACATTTACTTGTAATTATGGAATAAACTAATTAATAAATAGTCCTAGAAGGATTGTCAAGGTCAATAATAGAAGCAACCTTATTTTGAAACAAATGGAAAATAATAATTTATATATATAATACATCTTCATGTTTAAATACTGCTTAGGTAACTGAGCTAAACATAAATGTTTTCTGATACAAGCGGACGTGTATATGCAAGGTCTTACTTGCATGTCCAGCATTTTACTAAGGGATCACCTGATAAAGATTAAATCACTAAAAGTTATTAATATTACAAACCTTTTTATTTTAGAAAAGAACAGTCAATTTCAAAAAAGAAAAAAAAAGATGCAGAACACACCTTTCCACGGAACACTTGTGTCGCCTGCCGTGTGCTGGACAATCTAACTATAAAGTTTGAAGACAAGGGTTGAAATAGTTTATGAAGTATGGAGCAGAATTTAAGTTCTATGAAAAGGGCATAAATCTGCCGTAATGAAATTTATAGTTATTGGTCTCGGTAACAACCTTGTTATGGGTAAGATGATATGAGGGCGAGTTAGGACCACTGTTAGGCTGCTGGTTAAGGGGTTGACAACGACGGACAAAGTGATACCTAGGTGTCTGCCATGCTACGCAGGCGGAAAGAAACTAACCAATTGTCAGAAAAAATATAAAACAAGAACAACAATACAACTTGAAGTATTAGCAAAATAACTGTGTTAATAGTTTGGATAACATTTTGTCAAGTTAACGTATCTTGTGGTTGAAAACAAGGGTGTGTTTCAAATCGCTTATGAGCAAAACATTGAAAAACATTGAACAGTAATGTGACTCCTTTTAACAGCCGAGGTTGAAATTTAAAGCAAATAATGAACATGATAGAACTGAAGATTATATCTTGAAAATAATAATTAATGTATGATGAATTGCAACCCTTGCACAGCAAACGATTGGGTTTGAATGGAGAATGGAGAATGAAGATGATCAAAAAATAACATTCACATGATGAAGATTATATCTGGAAATGCAATCATGCTCCTGAATAATTTGACATTCAATTACCAGAAATAAAATCACCAGAAATAAGTTGAATTGAATTGGGTTTACAGCTCACCGACACATGCAATGTCATATAGCACATAACAGGAATGAACATACCAGACTCATCCTTCATTTACATCAAGATAAAACATAGAGAATGGGCCTAGAACCTTCTAATTTATATACCTGCTGCACATTCTGTAGTAGAAATTTAAAATATATATATATATATAAATCAAACGGGAAAAACAGCATTCAAGGACGACAGTCAACCACAAACACACACAGGAACAAAGAACAAATGTAAAGATGAATAAAAGGTCAAATAAGACATCACAAACACAAATTGGTTAACAATAGGGCTACCGCCTTGGTACAGTTAGTGGCAAAAAAGGCCGCTGGGGGTTTAAATCAGGTTCTACGGTGCACTAAACCTCATACTTACAAGTTTAACAAAGATAGTATGAAAGTGATCATGACCAAGAATCTTACGAAGTTTATAAATCACATCACCATAGAAGTCAGGTTGTGATAGTCCTTGTCGCAGAAGAATTTTTAAATTACTTTTATATTTGAAAAGAAGATCAGGGTTGCGATGATAACATTTTGCAAAGGTTTTACGAAGTTTATGGTAACTGTAACCCTGATGGAGTAGCTTTTTAGAAATACAAAGATTACGAACATTAAAGTCCTCAACTCGGGTACAAGCTCTAGAAAAACGAATAAGATACATATACCCCGTTTAAGAAAAGGACGAAACCAGAAACCAAAAAGCCCTAAAGGATACTTTCAAGTGGGACAACGAGCAACAAACATCATTCGGTGACATCAAACAGCAAATTACCAACCCACCGGTCTTTGCATATGTTGATTATACAACACCATTTAAAGTTCACACTGAAGCTTCGTGCACAGGGCTTGGAGCCGTTTTGTACTAGCATCAAAGATACAAGAACAGGGTGATAGCTAAGCCAGTCGGAGTTTGAAGCCAGCGGAGAAAAAATATCCAGCTGACAAGCTCGAGTTTCTGGCCCTCAAGTGGGCCTTGGTTGATAGATTTCACGAATACCTGTACGGTACTAAATTAGAGGTTGAGACAGATAGTAAGACATATAAAAAAATCGGACAGGGAAAGTAGCATTCAAGGAGGACAGTCAACCACAAAACACAGAAACAAACACGCAAACAGACAAACAAGAAGGCAAAAACAATAATAAATACAAAGGACATCACAAACACAAAAGGGTTGACAATAGGGCAACCGCCTTGGAACGGTCAGTGGCAAAGTAGGCCACTGGGGGTTTAAACCGGTTCTAGGGTGCACCAAACCTCAAACTTACCATACTGTCATCCCATTAAAACAGGACAGTGTAAATAAAGAAATACCCGCCATGATCTAATCTCTAACCAACAAGGCAGCATCAATAGGCAATATAGGTAAAACACAAATATGATCGTGTAAATATAATACAAAAAAACAATAGCCTAGAAAGCCACAATGAAGGTACTCAATGACTTGGCAGAAGCCAGAGCAGTAAGAGAATAAACCATTAAAGGCACGACAAGAAAGACAATGGACAAACATCAAACGCCACCGTCCCAATGGGCTTTTGGTAGGCGTCATCATAGGGTCCACAGCCTGTCCGATCATCGTACAATTAAAGAGGAAAGCATAGTGGCGAAATGTATAAGCGTTCACCACCAAGCATGCAGTACGTTGCAAAATGATAGGGTCATAACCTCTTTTGATAAACTTTTTAACAAGTTTAACAAAGATAGTATGAAAGTGATCATGTCCAAGAATCTTACGAAGTTTATAAATCACATCACCATAGAAGTCAGGTTGTGATAGTCCTTGTCGCAGAAGAGTCCTCAAATTACTTTTATATTTGGAAAGAAGATCAGGGTTACGATAATAAAATTTTGCAAAGGTTTTACGAAGTTTTTGGTAACGGTAACCCTGATTGAGTAACTTTTTAGTTATACAAAGATTACGAATATTAAAGTCCTCAACTCGAGTACAAGCTCTAGAAAAATGAATACGTTGAGACACATACACCCCATTAGAAGTTGCTCGGGAAACATCCCCATCCAAGTGGGAATAATTAACAATGTCAAAATTAAAATCATCTCTCTTGTCATAGATTTTGCTTATTAGTTTACCATTTTCAGTCGAGAGATCTAAATCAAGAAAAGAAGCGTTATTATCTGATATATTAGCTTTGTTAAGCTGAAGTTCTTTGGGATAAATATAATTAACCATAGTTTGAAAGAAAGGGTTCTCAATGTTCAATATAACCCTCTCACGTACGTTCTTATAGATTTCGGTGTGGGAGGAATAATGCGAACGCTGATGGTTTATCCCGCCGTCAAGATAAAATGGTTGACCAGTCAGTAATATCAGCAGTGATAGTCGAAGCGACTGCTCTCGTACATGAAGCACATTTAACTCTAAGTACGGAGATACTAGACCATTTGCAAGAAGTTGAAGAAAGAAATCCGGGAGACGTTCCTGAGAACCTGATACAAGCATACTCATTGTGCTCCAAGGACCGGAGAAAACCATATCTTGATTCCCTAACCATAGCTGAGATACAGAGATACATAAAAGAGCACACAAGCCCGTCTACTAAGCAAGGCTGGTGTAGTAACTCCTAAGTCGTGTCGAAGTAACTACGTGATTGGGATTCGGTTACTAGGACAGAGATCGTACTACACCTTTGTTCAAGGAACGCTTCTGTTGGCCTTGCGTGGATACATATACTGCAGAAAAGGTCAGGAGTTGCGGTCATTGCCTTCGCCGAAAGACACATGCTTCAGGAGCAGAGCTGATCATCCCAATCAAGTCGACATCGCCGATGGACATTATCTGTATAAATTATCTTTCCCTGGAGAGGACAAAAGGATTCAGACAATAGTTTTGTTTGACAGTTTTGTTGTCCACTATGTATTTCCAGCCTGGATACATAGCGACCAGGGCCAGAATTTCGAGTCCCATCTCATTATAGGACTGTGCGACATAGTTGGTGTAAACGAGGATCACCTTGAGAAATGGGATGTGACATGATATTGTCTTCTTTGATGATTGATTGAATTGGATTTTATAGTCGCACCAACAGCTAAGGTCATATGGCGACTTTCCAGCTTCCATTGGTGGAGGAAGACCCCAGGTGCCCCTCCGGGCAATTTTCGTGCACGGGCGGGCACCTGGGTAGAACCACCGACGTTCCGCAAGCCAGCTGGATAGCTTCCTCACATAAAGATTCCTAGGCCCCTGAGGGATCGAACCTACAGCGGTGAGGGGCAAGTGATTTCAACTCAGAGACGTTAACCACTCGGCCACGGACGCCCCCTTCTTTGATGAACAATCGGTATGCAGTTTAGCTTTTAATTCCTGTATTTTTATTTTTTAAAGTTATTTTTCAACTTATTTGAATCCATAAATATGTTTATTTATAAACGCTAGAAAATCTTGCATGTAAGGTCTATCCTTGGGTACAACATGTATATTGGGGACAGTTTCTCATGTGTCAGAGAAAAAAGCTCTTAATATATTTCCTCAGAAATGTTTATAAATAGTGTACATGGTTATTAAAGTGTAAATATGTAATTTTTCACTTCCATAAGAATAATAATGAAATCCATAAAGTCGGATATAACACAGTTTATTACAGTAAATTGATTGACATATGAATTAACATATTGTGTATATTTTTAATGTAAAACAAATGTGCAATTTATATGTTTAGTGTGCTGTGTTGTTGAATGCATGGTCTATGTTGCTGTGGCCGGTTATGACTAGATGTTTTTATGTTATTAGTATGATGTCATATCACTTTATTTATATATTTGTCATATATTGTAGGGTGTAAAGATGTTTTATTATTTAGTATGTACATATAAATGCATATATTTGAGCCAAATACATTATTAAAATTGTTAAATAGAAAAAGGTGACTGAAACAAAATGAATAGGCTAACATAGTCATGTTCTAATGATTTCTTATTAATTTTAGTATGTGATGGCCTTTTAATCAGATAACTTTAACAAATAATATTGTTTTCAAAAAACCTCCAAGTGTTGTCATTTATAACATTTGAATCTGAACACAGGTGGGCTTGTATTAATGATATATTGTATTATGGTATTGTTCACAGCCGGAATATCTGTATAAGCCCTACATAAAATTGTGAAATTCTCTTGGCGCTTTGATAGCATTTTCTGTTTAATATATAGCACTTTTTTATTTGGATTTAGGTTAGTGAGACTTTTGTAGTGAATATATTAATTATTGTTTCATATCATGTCAGGTATAAATATGTTTATTATTGGCATATACTTGAATGTGTTTTGCTAAAAATCTCAAGTTTATAGTACCTATGTTTATAAGACTTTTAGTTTATAGTATGACCCATGTGAGTTTGGTCAGAAGTAATAGTGGTGTGATCAGACGTAACAACTATACTGACTTTAGTGGGACTGGTGGTTATAGATGTCGATCCAAATACAAGTGTGAAACAGAGTTATCTCCCTTATAATTCATATTTTGTGTTTTAATATGGTACAACTTGATAGTGTTATTATTTATAATTTATTAGCAAACACTTGTAAAGTACGAACATTATTAACAAAAACAATGAGAGCAAGATTGCTTCCGGTAAACATCTTACGTTTTGAAAAATGAGATAAGCTAACATTTTAATTTTTCTTTTTTGTTAAAATATAGGTATTTTCTAAAACATCTATGCATATTCATCAAAATTTAAACAGGGGCCAAAATGGGCCCTTATCATACCTAGTCTTTTTACAAATACTTTTTTTACATATATTTTTAAAAATAATGTCCTGCATATACTTGTTACATATGTTAATTATATTGTTAATGGCGGCTGAAGCCTAGAATTTGCTCAATGGGATTTACCTTGTTATTTATTTGCTAAACTTATTTCTCTCCGTATAGATGTCATAAGCTTATCTAAAAGCAAAATGTGAAAAATAATGAAATATTAGACGTGTTCATGGGATGCAAAATCATACAAAAACATACTTTTGTCGTCTTCAGCATAGTTGGCATTCGCAGAAGCTGTATGCTTAATTAGAGTAGGATGATGTTCAAACTTAGTGGAATACAAGCCTTCCACTACTTACACCAACAAATGTATGACTGTTAAACAAGGCTATGTCCGTATAAGATAAATAAATGTTTTGAATGTGTGTTTTAAAAAGCATGCAATGTATCGCCCCGCAGTTTCAAGAAATGAACGAGTGGGTTTTGACTGACACGAACATCAGTCGTTACTGCCTGAGTGACTGCCGGAAACATGACCAGTAAGTTGCTTTTAAACTTATGAGTTATGTTTTCAACGTATAACGTCTCACACCACAATTAATTGTCCATAGCTTCCCATTGTAATGTTTTAGGTCGTGGCATAGCGATAAAAAATATTTACAACAAGTATGTATTCTTAAATTCTTCATTGATCAAATATCTGCAATTTAAACCCCAACTAACCAATATTTACCAGTCTGCAATGTTTTAAATTTCATGTTTGCCTGACACCTAGCGTAATCATGTGACACAAATACAACCCCGTGGTGATTAGACCCATGTTGCGCAAACTGAGGCAGAATTAGCTAGAATTCTTGAATCAACATGAATTGTTCTGTGATCTCTTCCTAAACTGCTGTAGATTTAGAACCTGGTAAGGATACATCCATGTATGCAATTAAAAGTGCTGTAAAATGTTAAAAAGCGGACTTATTTATGTTATCGACCTCTTTCATTTTTTAGGGCACGAGTATTAAAGGGAGATAATAATGTCCATAATCGTCAAGTCAGAATTAATGTCACGGAAATGGACGAGCGATTACGCGAAAATATCTGATTAATTCCGATTCTATGGAAAGAATGCCCTTTCAACATAATTATGCAGGACTATAAACAATACAATTAAATAAAAAGAAACGTAATACATTGTTTAATTGGATCTTTCTGTAGATTATTGACAACTAACTCGAGGTCAGAACATGTGTACTTAAAGCTAACGCTCGTTTCCAGTCAGCTGACTTCGAGTTACATTCGAGATATCCATTGTATGCTTGTAAAATGATAACATATAATCGATTCGATATTCCTGCAACGAGGACGCACCCTATTACATGTTTAAGTGAGTGTATTTTGCGAGGTTTCCGAAAGTTAGGAAAATATCTGAAAAATGCCAGTCTGCCAATCAAAAAAATAAATAATTAAAATCAACTGCCACTGCGGACTACGAGCTGATTGATGACCTTGTTAAATGTGAGAATATACCATGTTCCATTGAAATGTTCCATAAATCTTGCGTAGACCACATAATTGTCCTACATGGAAATGTTCAAATTGCAAATAAATAATATTAACGTCAAGTTGGTAATCTGTGTATATACACTTGTTACCAATACAACTATCTTCATTAAGTACTTTTACATACAAAACATGTTTATATCCTACACAATTACATGAATATATGAATATAGTGATATACACTCAGTACGTTGTAAAACACAACACTTGGTATTTTTCAGAATTTCCAGAGATGTTAAAAAGTCCTCGTGCAAAATTTGTTTATACTGATGTTTGAATTCGATGTATTTAAAATATATAAATAGCTAGTCTCTTATAATTCTGAATACTGTAATTTAACTGTAAGTTGTATGCATGTAAATATATTGTATAATGTATATGTATTCTTCGATAATAACGAAAGAATGAGCAAACAAACGAAAGAACGAATTAATGAAAGATAAAACTGTACATATATTAATGAAAGACAATGCTTTTGTTTTATTTTAATGTTGTCAGTCCAGGTGACTATCCTTTAATAACACACACAACTCTGTCGCTTGATATTCGTAACATTTTTAAAATTGGTAAATTCAATAGCTTTATTCAAATGCATTTAACTTTGCCATTTATAAACAGATTTTAGCCATTTGTACATCCAGATAAACTATATAACATAGGCTTTACATATATAAAAGCAAAATAATATCAGAGTGTCTTCATAGAAATATGTTGGGGGCCAGGTGTTCCGAATCAAAATACCACGGCTAAAATATACAAATGTTTGCATTTATATATACAGCGTCTTATAACATTATCTATTTGTGCATGATTTAAATTATCCTTGCAGTTTTAGAAAGTAGTTAAATGGCAATACACTATCCATCGTTGCTTTTAAGCGAATTATTAATAACATTTGACAAGGTATATTTCTCGCAGCCACAACAGTTTTATACTCTACTCAAAAATTAATACATTTTTACAGCCGTATTTTGGCCGGAATATTTTTCTGAATTTCCGGAGAAGATCGGAAACATTCGTAAGTTTGTTAATGTAGCCAAACTTATAAAGATTAAATTGATAATATGGAACCATATACGATTTTGTCAAATCAAGCATAATGTTATACATGTACACCTTTAGCTCTCACATGGAAAAGTACAACTTGAGAAGCAGCAAGTAATACATATCTACGGTAATGACGATACTGTCTCCATAAGAGACAATCCAGATTTGGCTGTATATTGAAACTCAATGCAGACAACAACAAACAATCTGAATAAAAAATAGCAAATTATATCACAAACCCTTTATGAGCATAGCAAACACTAAGAGCAAATTAAAATGGTACATAAATTACAACATACCATTTGAATGGAAACTCGCAAGTTCCAGTACAACACCCTTAATGAGCACGGCAAGAAATTAAGAGCAACTGTGGATGCAAATGGAATGCAGACAACAAACAACCCGAATTACAATTCCCAATTACTAGGGCACAACCATAAATGTACTCATCAATCTCCAACGGACCCTTTGTACCATGACAAAATATCGAGCAACAGCAATTATATGTACAAAACAATGACGTCCTGGCCTCTCTTACTGGTGGCCCCGTTTATTTTTGCTGAGTACCAGTAGCCAACATAGCTTATAATGATAGGAAGGATGGTCCGTATAGACCAGCGCCTCAACAGTATAATTGGCCAACACATATTAAAACATCGTCATATCACAAGTACATTCACACTTGCCCCAAATGAATCATGAACACAAAATGTATACCAATCGATAGGCAATGTATTTGTCTGTCTAACAATGTTTAATACATGGTGAATGTAAGTATACGGGCTATGGGACAATCGGTTAAATTTAACAAACTCTGTTTCGGGTTAGTCGCACATAACCTCGTCCAAAACTTGACACCAAATGTACACCTAATCAAACACAATCCGGAGACTGTTGATATATTTCAATACTGTTAACATCCAACAAGGCACAGTTAAATATGTATATTTTAATTAGGAGATTCGGTGAGGGTGTTTAGGGCGAGTAGGCAATACTAAGTACGATTTCCGGTTGTGTTGGCAATATTAAAGCATATATGACTGTGAACCTCTGGCATGCATCGGTTACACATCCACATACTCATACATGTATATGTAGTACCAAGACACTTGTACACAGTAATAAAACGATGTCACACTTTGAATACTCATCAAACACAGCATCAACTAACAGTTCGCGTGATACACATTTAACACTGCACGTATACGGTTATTAGCACATTACTATATTATCTACTGTTTCACATCTGTTACCAAAATCACTTTTAGGCGCATTCGTCGTCCTATCTCACCTATTCTATATATACGAATATTGGTTTTCCGGTTACATGCAGAGATATCTGTAAAACATAATCAAGTGACTGTATTTTGCAAATTATTTATCATATAACATGGCTTCTGGGAGTGTAATAAAACCATGACTTACTGGGACCATACACCGCTCGACATGGAATGATGACATTAAATATAGCATGTCCACCGTCATATGCATGCCATCTTCGGGATGGTTAAAATTATGTACTATTGATTTTTTTTATTAATATTGATTTCGGCTCAACCCGGGGCTGGGGGTGCGTGAACGATAGCAAGCAAATTTCACTACCGTCTCAATCAAAGCGAGACTGCAATATTTCATATTTATCGTGTTCGGCCCTTTCCAAAGGTCCACTATTTCTCGCAATGTATGATGGTATTACAGATGCAGATGAGGATTATGAAAAGCCATAGCTGTCTGCTAATAGTATTTTTCAATTCGTTATGTAGATAAGTCAATTATTTATATTGATAAGTTAAGTCGATATGTAGATAAGTCACTTCGTTATGTAGTCCAATCAATTCATTATGTACAATTGTTAAGTCGTTATGTAGATAAGTCAATTAGTTATGTAGATAAGTCAATTCGTTATGTACAAGTGTTAATTCATTCTGTAGATATGTCAATTTGTTAAATTGTTAATTCGTTCTGTTGATAGGTCGTTATAACGAATTAACTTATCTGCATAACGAAATGACTTATCTAAATAACGAATTGACTTATCTACATAACGAATTAACTTATCTACATAATGAATTGACTTATCTACATAACGAAATAACAATTGTACACAACACATTGAATGGACTACATAACGAATTGACTTATCTACATAACGAAGTAACTTATCTACATAACGAATTGACTTATCTACATAACGAATTAACAATTGTACATAACGAATTGACTTAACTACATAACGAAGTAACTTTTCTACATAACGAATTAACTTAGCTACCTAACGAAATAACAAGTGTACATACAGAATTGACTGGACTACATAACGAAGTAACTTATCTACATAACGAATAAACTTATTTACATAACGAATTAACTTTTCTACAGAACGAATTAACAATTGTACATAATGAATTTACTTATCTACATGACGAATTGACTTATCTACATGACGAAGTAACTTATCTACATAACGAATTAAGTTATCTACATAAGGAATTGAAAAATACTATAAGCAAACAGCTATGGCTTTCCATAGAGGGCCGACTCACTGAGTGTGTGTACAGTAAAACATTTAATTGTTTGCATGGTATTTCGTACGATACGTTCAGATAACTTAAATATTTATTCTTCTTTGGAATTTTACTTTATAAAATGAGTGTTATTAACGTTAAATTTAGTTTAATGTGTCGCATTATTTGTAGGGCGAATACGTTACATCCGCTTAACGTAGCTGACGCCATGAATACAACATTACGACGTCATGATTAGTCTTACAAATTGCCGTCGTCACGTCGAAGGTATGTGATAGAATCGTACATTAGTGACTGTGTATTATTGACTTGGATAAATTCGTTAGATAAAACGAGAGGATACTCGGCAGTGCCTCGTATCCTATCATTTTATCCAACTCGTTTATTAAATTTAATAATACACACTCATGTACGATCCTCTGTATGTATAGCTATCACTTGTATCTCTGCGTTTTATCACGTAACTGTCTGGAATATATCATCCAGTAGAGGCGCAGCCTTGATATTTTCCTACATCTTTCAAATATCGCATCCACGCTTGACAACCACAAAATAGTTCCCCGCATTGGGCCCCAATGATCGATCCGTTCAATGACCGCCTTTTAGTTTTTTTGAAAAAGTCCACGTAAAACGGATATCTAAAACATTCCAAACGTAATTTGGCTGGATCTTTGCATTTGGGATAGTTTTACCAGTGAATCAAATGTCAATAAAAATAACAAATACAAAAGTGTTGTTAATTATTTTGACTTCAAACTCGTAAAAAAGCGGTTTTCCATTTTGCCGATCGCAAAATCATGGCCATTTCTATAGGAGATTTACGCACACTCTATCGTTGTATATTGTTTACATATGCTATTGAAGCAACTTAAAAAGTATGCTACCATTCTCATTACAATGACTTACAAGTACTTGAAATATGTTTTGGTCTATTTTCTTAAACATCCTGTGAAAACCTGACAATTGTTTTGAATCGATAGACATATTTGAAGGCTTTCCATAGGTTGATTTTAGATCGATTAATTTGAGGGGTCTTCCCGAAATTATATATATTTTACTTTATTTGTAGGTCAGTAGTTTTACGTTAAACACGTTTACATATTAGAAAATAATCCAAAGCACAATAAAAACAAGAATGCTGGGGGAGGGAGTGGAGATGCATTTTTTTTAAATAATTCTCAAGCAGAATCTGAACTTTGGTCGTTGTGAAACCTAAAAAAAAATATTAATAAGATATGTCATAAAATGAAACGTGTTTAACACATCCTGTGCGAAATCGTACACACACACACACATACACACACACACACACACACACACACACAGAAACCTTTAAAATCATAAGGGGAGTACATTAGAGTTATTTCAGAGTTGTTCATATATATTATTTCTGTATTAAATTGATAAAAATCAACTAAATGAGACATACACCATCAAAACAATAACACTGAACATATAACATAAACAACCCGAAGAAAGGTATTTCCTAACTATTGTTACGCACCAAGGTTAGCGATCTTAAACTAGCTGGTAAAAAAAACGAGGGTCTTTTGTAACATCGCTCTGGGTCCGTATTCATAACGCTTATTACCAAATAAGCGATATCTTAACCTAAGTGAAAATTATTGAAAACATTTACACCTTTTTCTATCATTTTATATATTCTTCTTTATATAATTAATAATGCTATGGATTAATGAAACCCGCAGCTAAAAAGTTATCTTAAAATAGATGCGCCTTAGTGTCACTGAGAAGTTAATAATGATATTTGAAAATTTGTAAAAATCTTAAATTTTGACTTGAGTAATATTTTTTACATCATTAAGTCACTTTATGAATACGGGCCCTGGTGATCAACAGCTATCTAAAACTTGGAATTCCTCTATGGCCTGATACGATTTAATGTAATTTATCAATCTTAATTATTATTTGTATCTTTGAACCATTTCATGTTAAAATTTGTCATTTTATAGCTTTTATTTTTTAAAAGAATTTCAGCCACAAAGTCAGGCGAACCTGATAGTATCTTCATTAATTAATGTTGTAAGAACACTGGACTCAACATGATTGCAATAAAAAGAAATTGTTATGTGGCTGTGGCTCAGTGGACTTTAAATCCGGTGGACCCACTGAGTTTCATCTGTGTGTTTGTGGGCAAAAGTCACTTTCCCTTAGGCCCCCACCCCCGCCAAAAAGAGGTCTGTTTCTGATATTTTTTTAAAATTATTTCTTACTATACTAAATTCACATCAAGAACACCAAAAACATGTTTTTTGAACATAATATGGATGGTTCACTATAAAACTGACACTTACACTCCTTAAAACCCTTAAACAAACTCTCCGAGATCCCTGAGCAAGACACTGTATCTGCATTGCTTAGTGCTGGTTCTAACCAGTAAGACATCAAGTGTGAATTAAAATAAGGAGAGCTTTTGTTACAATTGACGTAAAATAACTAAGTTTAAACTACATGTAAACTAGCATTTTTTTATTCATTTTCTTTCAAATATTATTTTGGAGCCCCCAAAAAAATTTCAGGGTCAGAGCCTAAACCATAGAGAGGGTTGGAAGACCAGAAACAACCTTTATTTTTTGGCCTTAGCCTTGTCAGTCGAATGGGGATTTGAACCAGTCAGACCCACATATCGCTATGTGTTGAATCATTAAACAACATTCATTTGTTTTGTTAAAATCTCAAGTATTTCACACATGCAATTTTCACACATGCAATATTAAAATCCTACTTACACTTCTCTTTTATTTTTTCTTACTTTCTCTCTGGAGCGGCTCGAAATAACCTACACAATGTTCGACAAGGACCAACATCATCTGATAGTTTTTAAGAAGGTATATGTAGCAAACCTTTTTTTCACTACCGTTCTTGAACAGTCTCAATCAAACGGAGACTGCAGTATTTTTTGTATTTATCGTGTTTCAAAATTTCTCCTCTCATACTTATTGTTTTTAGGACGATTTTAATAAATTGTCATGTTTGTGTTATACTGCAACAGTCGTTATATACGTTTTTGTTCTCCCATTCTTGTTGTATCCTGATGACAATACAATACGAGTGAGATGTGGTGCCCATAGAACATGGTTTAAATCCACACAGTTGTTGCCAACGATTTTGTTTGCTAGAATTCATTTATAAATGATAAGTGATCCTTGCAACTGTGAAAGTCATTCTAACGCAATGTCAGTGATTCGACAGGCAATATATTACTTCACGTGCACATGGAACATGTAAGGAACGATATACAAATCTATAAATGAAAATTACAGGCGTATTCATTCCTATTTGATTAAGTTCTAAGCCCTTTCATAAGTCCCACATATATGCTAGTTAGTATGGTATCGATCTGCTCGTATTCATTCCTATTTGATTAAGCTCTAAGCCCTTTCATAAGTCCCACATATATGCTAGTTAGTATGGTATCGATTTGCTCGTATTCATTCCTATTTGATTAAGTTCTAAGCCCTTTCATAAGTCCCACATATATGCTAGTTAGTATGGTATCGATTTGCTCGTATTCATTCCTATTTGATTAAGTTCTAAGCCCTTTCATAAGTCCCACATATATGCCAGTTAGTATGGTATCGATTTGCTCGTATTCATTCCTATTTGATTAAGTTCTAAGCCCTTTCATAAGTCCCACATATATGCTAGTTAGTATGGTATCGATTTGCTCGTATTCATTCCTATTTGATTAAGTTCTAAGCCCTTTCATAAGTCCCACATATATGCTAGTTAGTATGGTATCGATTTGCTCTATATTGTCTAATTATATAGGCTCAATATAATAACATGTATTTAAGATCAATTGAGAGTTATTTATTGCATAAAGGGCTCATTATTGTTTTGTAGTGGAATATGTTATCCACAGAATCATGTTTGATTCGGTGTTGAACGTTAAAAACACTGTCATACGGTTAAATGTGTTGATTCATTAATGCTTTTTTGACTGTAATTATCACGCACTTATTTTAGTTACAATATTATATTTAAAATTTGCTTTATAAGTTTCAAATTGTCAAATAATGTTCTTTCATTTGATAATGTATACGTGTATAACTGCAATTTATCTCAATAAAATGTATGATGTGTAACCATTATGCACAATTCTAATACACCCGCACTATATAGCCTAGTTTAAATATTTCGTTATATTCAACGATATATCACTGTAACGTTTGCAATGTTAGGAGAGTAAGCAAAGCAATGCGAAAGATTTCAGATGTGTGCGTTATTTTATATTTTAGGGGTATTGGAATAGAATATCGTTTACGGTGAATTATCTTGTAATATATCACGGTTTGTCGTTCAATTCTAAAAAATTGGAATGATTAGAAAACGATACCAGTGATTTCCCATTGATTATGTTTAGTTCTGACTTTAGCTTTGTGCATCATATTCTCGTGTTGCGCTGGTAAGATTATTGTTTTTAGCTTTGGAGAACGAACGGCCATACGCTCATATTGCATGAGAAAATGCAGTTGTTATATTTAAGCAACACTGATTGTCTAGTTCACGTTAAATTTAAACTTCTGAGGTTAACTTGCGTGCACATCTAACTGGAAAAAACTGTAATTGGCATGCTGTTATCCGTGGTAAAACTGCAGACCAATAAACCCTCTTTGCAAAATAGTGATGTGATTGTCCAAAATCAAAGGGATACACTTCAACTGTATATTCTACGTTAACGTTTCATATCATGTAGATGTTTTAAGCATTGGATTAATGTTATTCAGCTGCCGAATATGGCTTTAGAATATATCTATGGTTAACATGGTTAACAGACTGTGAATCATGTAGCCCACATATTTTGCAATGTTCAAAGCTTGCCGTTTTATTGCCTCAAATGACTTTTTCGTAGAGCAGTCTACTAAAGTGTAGAATGCGGCAATATTTCCGGGATTTTTTACGGAGCATAAAATCAGTATGTAAGGCAAATCAAGGTATTTGAACAGAGAGAGGTGAGGTCGCCCACCTTGATACAAAATGTTTGGTAGGAACAACTGATGGTAAAACTCGGGAAGAATGTGCCTGGTAAGAACAAAAACGGTCGTGGCGTGTTTACGTCGACATTATTTTTTTCAATATTGTTTTAACAACCGTGACTTGCTATGTTATTATGTTAAACTTCGTTTCCAGTCCCTACCCAGATATATGCTATTTCCTCTCAGCAGCTATTTTACGCTTGCGTAAAACTTTGCTTGTATTTAACTGAATTAACTAGTACTATGTATTTCAAATTTCCATTTTACTCTACGGCTGTAATGCAGATTGCAAGTCGAGTGCACAGCAACATGTACGCCATACGGACATCTATTTTAGAAACAAATAGGCATTGGGATGGTTTCTAACGTACTTGACACAAATCCTGCAATCCGACTGGTCGACATTCAAAAATATGTGACTATTAAATAATGCATTGCCCGACTCAAATCCAGCCATGTGATATCAAAATTGTGACGCTATTTAGATTTATTTCAAAGCGTGTGTGAGTAAAACTGTCAACAACAATGAACATCGTTAGAAATGGTTTACTTGAACATTTTGACATTTGAAACTAATTGAAGATGTTGACATTCGGAACGAAATTTGGAACAATTCGCTTTGTTCTTAGATTTGGATTAAATTACACAAAGACATACATCGTCTTAACAGCGGTAAACTGTATTATGAATCCGTTAACTGAATATATTCAAATTGTATTATTATATTGATCATCCATTTCAAAGCATGTGCATGCGTTAAACGTTGACAATGCGTCTGGAGAGCATCTACATCTGTAAACATCACGTAAAACGAGTTTAGTGTTTGTTCGGGTAATTTACTGAGCAATGATTATGTGAGATTACATAAATAAAGCATTACACATATATTAAATTATTGATTTGTACAATGCATGTCTCAGTTGTGCATGCAGCTGTTAAATTGGTAGTATTAATGAAATTATCCGGTTCGCCGTGCGTGCAAGTTAGCGGATTGTTATGTAATGTAGATAGTACTGGATAGTACTGGATGTTCAAATTTCATTACCAAAGATTGGAAAGAACACAAACAAGAAGGGAAAGCCGCAGACTCAGTTTCATTTTACATTTTTTAATGCGACAGCAAGACTCAAAAAGCAAACTATTGCTTAATGCTATACACCGCTCAAGGAATATAAGAATCCATCATGAGTGATCCATGTGAGATAGAGAAATCTCACCCGAGGGATTAGAATTGCAAACAGGGACGAGGCTCTGCCGAGTGCCTGGTTGCAATTCTGATCCCGAGGGTGAGATTTCCCTATCTCACATGGATCACTTATGATGGAGTATTTTTCTCCCATTATGTGTTTATTACCGGCATAAAATCAATGACTTTGCTGATTTAACGCCAGAATAAGGCGACGTCGACCTATCGTCATGACGTCGTAAGTCACACGTCATGTAAGATAGAGTTATCTCACATGAGGAAAATGCATATCTCACATGAGCAGAAATGGGAGAACATACTATCGTTAAAGAAGAAGCGGAAGCATTAATGTAAACTCAGTTGCGTTTGCGACACATTGCTCTCTTCTTATTAACAAATAATAATACTTGAAATTGTTGTTTGTTTTAATTCGCGATTGAATGTGTTCTGTGAAAGCTACATTTCCTGTTCGAATTTATACCGCCTTTAAATAATGATCGCAGGAAATCGAAAATTACCAATTGCCATACGAAGTCTGTAAATCAAGACACCAAAGACGTCAGGTTGTGATTGCCCTTTTCGCAGTGTTCTTAGTAGTGTTATTTTTTACTGGTCCTTTGGGACCAACGAGCACAATATAGGTGGCTTTGAAGAAAAATACCGCTTAAGCCGGTGCTAGCAGGCGTGAGAAGTGTTGCTTCTTTCATTACTTCTCATGAACAGACAATAAAACCGAGTCTGCTGCTTTATTTTCTTAATTGTGTTTGTTGCTCTCAAAGGATCACCTTTATCAGTATTTATTAACATTCACACTAGCGTTCGTTTAGTGCAGTGTGGCGGCTGTAAAATGTCTCCCCGTGCTACGAATCAGTAGTGTTATTTTTTACTGGTCTTGTGGGACCAACGAGCACAATATAGGTGGCTTTGAAGTAGAATACCGCTTAAGATGTTGCTAGGGGGCGTGAGAAGTGTTGCTTCTTTCATTACTTCTCATGAACAGACTCAATAAAACCGAGTCTGCAGCTTTATTCTCTTAATTGTGTTCGTTGCTCTCAAAGGATCACCTCTATCAGTATTTATTAACATTCACACTAGCGTTGGTTTAGTGCAGTGTGGCAGCTGTAAAACGTCTCCCCGTGCTCCAAATCAGTGTTGTTATTTTTTACTTGTCCTTTGGGACCAACGACGCAATATAGGTAGCTTTGAAGTAGAATACGGCTTAAGCCGGTGCTAGGGGGCTAGAGAAGTGATGCTTCTTTCATTACTTCTCATGAACAGACTCAATAAAACCGAGTCTGCTGCTTCATTCCCTTAACTGTGTTTGTTGCTCTCAAAGGATCACCTTTATCAGTATTTATTAACATTTACACTAGCGTTGGTTTAGTGCAGTGAGGCGGCTGTAAAAAGTATCCCCGTGCTACGAATCAGTAGTGTTATTTTTTACTGGTCCTTTGGGACCAACGAGCACAATATAGGTGGCTTTGAAGTAGAATACCGCTTAAGCCGGTGCTAGGGGCATGAGAAGTGTTCCTTCTTTCATTACTTCTCTTGAACCGACTCAATAAAAACGAATCTGCTGCTTTATTCTCTTAATTGTGTTTGTTGCTCTCAAAGGATCACCTTTATCAGTAGTTATTAACGTTCACACTAGCCTTCGTTTAGTGCAGTGTGGCGGCTGTAAAACGTCTTCCCGTGCTACGAATCAATAGTGTTATTTTTTACTAGTCCTTTGGGACCAACGAGCATAATATAGGTGGCTTTGAAGTAGAATACGGCTTAAGCCGGTGCTAGGGGGCGTGAGAAGTTTTGCTTCTTTCATTACTTCTCATGAACAGACTCAATAAAACCGAGTCTGCTGCTTTATTCTTTTAATCGTGTTTGTTGCTCTCAAAGGATCACCTTTATCAGTATTTCTAAAAATTGCTTTTATACTTTGTAAGGTAAAAAAGGGTTGGGATAATACAGGTTTGCAAATATTTATCTAGTAAGTTTATGGTAACGGTATTCCTGATGGAGTAGCTTTTGATACACATATCACGAATATTAAAGTCCTCAACTTGACTACGAGCTGTAGAACAACGACTAAACGTAGATAAAAAAGTCGAACATGAAATATATCACTCAATGATCCCAGTCAATCACAAACACGCAAAGAAACAAACAACAACTACAAAGGTGATTGAAAGACAAGATAAGTATGCCATTACAAACATAAACGGGTTGACAATATGGATACCGACTTGGAATGTTCAGTGACAAAAACAAGGCCTCTGGGGATGGTAGTGGGGTACAACCAGGTTCTAGGGTGCACCAAACTTCACTCTTACCCTATTATCATCCAAATAAAACTGGACAGGGTAAATAAAGGTATCCCGCCATGCTATATCATCTAACAAACAAAACAGCATTATTAAGCATTACTCGTATAAGTATAACCGATAGATGGTTAGGCATATATGATATAAAAAGCCCAGAAAGCCACAGCGCAAGTAATCGATGGCTTTCCAGAAGCCAGAGCAGCAAGAGAACAAACCGCTAAGGATATAAAACACACGTTAACGTCCTACGATAATTTAGATAGACGTCATCGTAGGGCTCACAATATGTCCGGTCATCGCGCAATTGCAAAATGATAGGGTCATAATCTCGTTTGACAAACATTTTAACAAGCTTCTTAACGATTGTTTGAACGTGATTATTACCAAGGATCTTACGAAGTTTGTAAATAACATCAGTATAGAAGTATTGATTTTCGCAGAAGAGTTCTTACATTTATATTTAAAAAAAATATCAGGTGTTTCGATAATACAATTTTGCAAAGGCTTTTTGAAATTTATGGTGAAACAGGTAGCTCTGCTGGAGTTAAATTAATAAACATGGACAATACAATGAGTTACTCAGGTAACATCCCCTTTTAAGTGTGGGTAAAAATAGTATCCAAATCAAATCATCTCTGTTGACATAGATTTTGCTAAAATATGTGTCCAATTTCAATAAAATATGTAAATCAAGAAAACAGCGACACTATCAGAAATGTTAGCCTCGTTGAGTTGATGGTAGAAACATTCGCTAGGGAAAATACTACATTTATGGCCTGTTTATAATAGTAAAGCTTTTTTTACTAGCGGCAGTTTAGACAATTACTCTATGTGGACTTGCAAAGAGGTTTGTGAAGCACTCATTTCACTTTTATATCATATGTTCGTCAGGTTTGGAACGAACGTTTATAGACAATTTGTTTGTATCCATATTGGTACGAACTGTGCACCCCTTGTCGCTGATTTGTTTTTATATTGCTTTGAAAGAGATTTCATGTTGATTCTTTCACCATATACACAAGCAGATGTTAATGAAGCGTTTAATGACACCTCTCGGTATCTGGGTGACATATCGAACTTTGACAACACTTTCTGTTTTTGTGGTTGACTGTCGTCCTTGAATGGATAACATCACTTATCGAAAATGGTTCAAAGGTATTTTCAATAATTTGTATAACGTGTAGCGATGATTGTAGTCGATTGTTTGGTCCATAAGGTGGTGTCTAAAGCTTTATATGTTGAGCTAATCCCGTTGGGTGTGTAAAAACATCTCATTGCAACAAGCTGGTGTATAATGTAATGAGCGGGTGGATGGTCACCGTATCAAGGACAGATACGTCAGGAGTTTGTGGAAGCGACGACCACCGGGACGCATGTTAGGCCCGTCATTAAACCTCACTGGGGACCCATAATATCATAACGTTATTTGAGGTTCATCATATCACCAACTTCATAGGAGGTATTTATTGATCATTAGCGCTCACCATATTCATCAACTCTCACTGGAGACTCACATCATATCCATCAATTCCCAATCGAGAAGCACATCATAGTATTAGTGCCATAGCGTTATTTAATATCAGAGTGTTACTTTCACGGTAGCTTTACTGCTGAACAAATAAAATAAAAATCCACATCACCAGCATTTATATTTGGTGTCATATATAAACAGTAGATTTAGTCTGTATTAATTTTACTTCTATAAACGTCTTATACGTAGATACAACTGTGTATTCGCTTATCAGTCATTGATAATTGTATATATATATATATCTATAGATAGATGAATTTAACATATTTTAAAAATTGTATCACATTTATGTAAATCCAATCACTGACATTGATTCTGTCCTGAGTTGATCCCGACCACTCATGGCCATCCTATGACAACAGTTTGTACCCATTAAGAAGCCAACGGTTTGCCTATAAATGGTAGTTACGTCCCTGTCAAACATATTATTCAACAGAAACGTGTTTCATACACATCTTAGCAAACTGAGCAGAACATTAGAAAACAAGTAAAAGCAGATATAGAGGTGGAACAGAAAATGAAGCATTCCAGGACCCAGAGTCAAAAATGCATGGAAACGAACAACAATTACAAGTATTAATAAAACGCATAGTACAAAAATAAAAGTGTAAATAAAAATATCCCTGCCTGGTAATATTCTCTAACAAACATGGCTGTTGTCAAATTTTGCCTTTGATTCATCGAGGTAATTATAGTATGTTTCTATGCGTGTTTCAGTTAACTGTGGTCCTTGAATCCTGTCTTAGATAAGACAGTGTAAACAAAACTAAACCCCATCAAAACGAATTCTCTAACAATATTGTCCACATCCAGAGAAACTAACAAAAGAAACACTAAGATGTTGTTGTACAGCTGTATATAATACAAAATAAGGAAAATCTCAAGATGTATCCAGAATTGTACTAAACAACCACAGAAGTTGCAACCTTAAGAGAAAACCAATCTAGGGTACGACCAGAAAACCCGAGGGACGAAAGCTCAAGCACCTACCCCCTCGACTGGAGTTTCGGTAGGTGCAATATTAGAGTCCCAAAAGGTTGTCTAGATATCGTACAAGGGAAAATTGAAGCGTAGTGACGGATTGTAGAGGGTTTAATCACTAAACATGCAGTGCGTTGTAATACTAAAGAGTCGTACCCTTTTCTGTCGAACTTCCTAATTAATTTTGTAAAGTGGCCAGGGAACCCGCCGGATCCCGTTAATTTTCGAAGTTTATAGACCACATCTCAATTAAGTAAAGGTTGTGACATTCCTAGTCGCAGAAGTGTTTGTCGGTTGGTGTTGTACTTCTCCAGTAGGTTTTCGTTGAGGCGGTAGAATGTTGAGAAAGAGCTACGTAGTTTGTTATAACGAAAACCCTGCTGAAGAAGTTTACTTGTATTAACTTGAATTCGATCATTGAAGTCTATAACATCATTACAGGCTCTAGGACGACGAATGAGCTGAGTTATATAAACCCCGTATTATCAGGGGCATAGCCAATGCCTTTTGGAGAATACGCCATTGGGGAGTGTGCGTGAGGGAGTGCAATTTCGGAGGTTTGTGGCTTTATTTGAGCGAGATTTTGGAGGCTTTCGCCTCCATTCATTAGGTGTGTTTTTAAAAATAGTACCTCGTCCCATACCCCACTTCAGTTTTTATTGCTGATTTTAAATAAACAAGCACTTTTATTTTTTCACATTCGATTTTCTAGAGTACACCCAGGCGTACAGGAGTATGCCTGGCTAGGCCCCTGATTATGTAGCAGGAGGTAAATCCCCATCCAGATGTGGATAGTTAACTATCTTAAAGTTGAAGTCATCTCTCCTATCATAGATTTTAGTATGTATGACATCATTAGAAATTGATAGATGAAGATCGAGGAATGCTGCTTTAGTATCCAAATTGATGGCTTTATTCAACGTGAGATCTGGTGGATAAATGTTAGTATGAGCAAATAACGGATTATCATTAATGAGTATGTCATTCAGATGTATTTTCTCCAGGTTTTGTGATAGACCAAAACCAGATTGATTCCTACATTTTCAAAGGCCTTTCCGCAATACCTAATAATATGATCCTTAATCAGGGAAAGTCAGGAAGTCAATAGTTTTGATATATTGGTCGTGGTACCTGAACTTGAATTAGAAATAGAAGGTGCTTTGTATGGAATGTTGTGGAGTTTGGGTATCCAGTACATTGTGATATGATCCTATGCTTACAATTTACAGAAAACTTTATAGCCTCCATAAAGGTAACATGCTGGGAAACAATGTCCTTCTCCGACAAAGTTGTGGTTAGATAAACAGAAGCTCTGCATTCAAAGTATTGATATAATGTTATCGTCAGACAATAGTTTTATAGTGTTGGAAGCTATGTATGCAGGAACTAGAATACATTTAGTATGCATATTCTGAATATCCTTCTTAAGATGTCGTATATTTTAAGTAGACGGCCGTGGAAGCAGGGATGGATTTGCTTCGTAAAATGATAAACGTAATTCAATAATTTCAGACATAGTTGTCATCCAATCGGTATGTGCATGTTTATCTGATTGTTCGCGCTTACACCACGTATTACAGCAATCCGTTAATGAACTCGCAATTTCATTGCGACAGGCTATAACATCAATATCTCATGGAAGGCGATACAATCCTCAATAACATCAAGATTGCCAGTGAGAATGTGACCGGCAGGTTTATAACACAATCTAGAATTTTGACAATCTCAATCAGTAGGATTTGATATCTCGACTTCAGGACTAGAAACAACCATATAATAATTAAACATAAGATTTCTAGTTTATTTATTATACTTGACATATAACAGCGGTCTCAATATTCGTGAAAAACTTAGATATTTGGCAGTCAACCACATGTTAATTAACTACTCCGACTAAATTAATGAAATCGATGCTTGATTAACATAAGTTATCTTCAAAAAATGCCTTTTATGGTCAGATGGAGCATCCATAAGCGGACGCAAAATATATTGCGTTTAACTTTGAATACTCGATGCAACCTCTTGTAATGGATAAGTACGTCCGTAAATGGCATCCGCTTCTTCGTCAAGCTAAGGTAAGCAAGACAAAAACAGTCTGACTTCTTTGTTAAGGAGGGCGTGTCTACCCAAACTCTTATACATAGTATAAAGGTCTGCAACAGTAAATACTTTCTCAAATGTTCGTTTAAGATTATTTTTCTTCCGTCGTTTACATTTACGAAAAGACAATATGCTAACAGGATCTATATCTGGGTTATTTGAAATGTTTCCTTCTTGATAACTGTTATCGGTTAACCTCAATGGATAAGAAGTTCAGCGATATGTCTAGCTTGAAGCTTGTAACCTTTGGTAGCAGTTTTATCAAATTCAATATGTTCCACAGACTGAATGCTAACATCATCTATGGAATGTCCCTAATCCCTAAAGTATGTATAAAGAACGTTTTCAAGTAGTTTCGACCGACAAATGTTCAAGGAAACGAGCTTTCATGAATCGACCGGTTTGGTCTACAATAGCAACATGTATCGCAAACCTCACTCCTTCCCTATTGTCAAGTCCATTTAGTGTAATTGTCCAAACTGTCGTTAGTGAAATACGCTTTAAATAATATTGTTATAGAAAAAGCATGCAGTTTGTTTTCTCTGGTAAAATTGATTTGAATGAGAGCAATATTGCCAAGGATGGCATTACCTGCCGGAGAATAACAACAATGTGATGTGTTACACTCGTATTCATTGGTGTTTTTTTTTCTATGTCAATGTCAGACTTTGTTGTATTTTTACATAATGTTTCTAATTCTTTGTTTATACAAATTATTGGGTTATTTCACCCAATTTAGTTCTGCCATATTTCCAGTTTTTATTACTAAATGTTTAATAGCATCGTTATCATACATTATAAATGCAACGGGTTGAACAGTGACGTAATGAAAAATATGACTTTACTGGGAAGGAGTTCGGGTCAGCATATTCACTAGGGCTCCATTTTATACTAAAAATCTCAATGGAGTATGCGTTTATATATTATTATTCATCACTGTAGGCAATCTTCTAGCAATATTTCCAGATTTTATTTTAATTAATAGCATTATTATCATAAATTATATATATTCAACCGTTTGAACAGTTACGCATTGGATCAATGACTTGACTGACGAAAGAATTAGTAAACGTAATGTTTTAACATTTTGATACAACATTCAAATGTTTTGTCTTCCAAATAATGCTAAGTGTTGCACTGTTGTTTAGTAACCCATTTGTTGCCTATACTTTAACCACTGTATGTAATTCATAAACGTATATTCAGTATATTGTTCAGCCAATGCTGAACGTTATTTTGTCTGGCATGTATGTATTGTATCACGTGTTCTGTTTGTGTCATGGACTAAACCATGGTATTCTTGCCACCGTGTTTGTTGTACATTTGTAACATTGTTGGCTGTTATCACATTATATAAATCAATATCCCATTATATGGCATTGGTGCACATTTGATATGACCAAAACTGCCATTTAAACTTGTATGGATCAATTGCTATAGCTATTTCAAGACTATCAGCTGAAAATATTTCAATAAAATACACGTAATAACCTGATAAATCAAACAGAGTGGTAATTTTATAGAAACAAGTTATATACTTTTTTTCATGAGAACGCAGTTTTATTCATGGTAATAGCGTTACAAAGCAATCGTTGTCAACATCATTCATTGATATAATAAATAGTAACTAAACAAGCAATCAGCAATGTTCGGTAATTGCTACAAGCACCTAAAATCAAATAATTTTCTGTTATGAGGAATATTACAAACTGACTTCAATTGTGACGTGATTTTCAAATTCTGTAAGTTCCTTGGTCATATTCACTTTCTTACAGTATTCATTAAATTTAAACAGTTAATCGAACGATGTAGCAAAATCCTCTAAGGACTGTAGGTAAGGACGACTTGATGTTTGTCTTAACTGTGGTCTTATCGTACCCTTAATGGTTTGTCCTCGTGTGGATTTGTCTTCCGCCAAGTCATTGAGTACTACCGTTTTGGATTTCTATGCTTTTGTTTTCTATATTCATATATACAACATTATGTAAGTGTTATATATATATTGCTTATTAATGCTGCTCTGTTTGTTAGAGAATATACGATGGCGGGGATTTCTTTATTTACATTGTCTCGTTTTACTGGGATGACATTAGGGTAAGACTGAGGTTTGGTGTACCTAGATAGGTCATTGACCGTTCCAATACGTAGCCCTATTGTCAACTGATATGTGCTTGTGATTTGTTCTTAAATGTATAATTGCTGTTTGTTTTAACACGTGTTGTCTGTGTTATGTGAAAGCAACATTTGCTCTTCGACAGTTATACTCATTGTTGGAGCACCTTAAAACTTGATTTAAACCTCAGGCAGAATGATGCCACTGACCTTTCCAAGCGGCTTCTCTTATTATCAACCATGTTATGTTATGTGGTGTCGCTTCTGTTGCTTCTATGTTTTCTTGTAATTGTTGTTTTTATATGCGTTTTTTGGTTCACTGTGCTCTGAGAATTCAACTTTTATCTGGTGGACGATTGTACTTATTTTAATTGATGTTTGTCTAGATCTAGTTTTATTGATACTTGTCAGTTTAGACGCTTGATAAGGAACAGACGAGATCTATTTAAGATAACTGGTTGTATCGCTTTGTGACCGTTTCTAGTTGGTAACCCTGATTTCACCATTCTGTAGGCTGTGTATTGCCATACTAGTTTATTATTAATTGGCTCATTTTATTTAGTTGTTGGTACCATAGTGCCATTCCATGTGTGTGCTGCGGTTTCTATACGACCATTACTTCTTTCATTCTCCGAAACTCCAGCTCCGGCTCTTCATATACTGACCAAACTTCAAATAAATAATGTATTCCCTACACACGTGTTACAACTATATCAATATACCACCAACGTTAGCCGACGCCTCAATAAGAAGTTCAATATAATTTATCCTAACACAATGTATTCAAAAGCCATTACTGAACTGTTTGATTGTTGTCTCATCAAAGACAAGAGCATGGACGTTCATGATTATAATTGATGGATAAAGGAATGATTGCAATTATATTTTAATCCCCAATGGTCGTTGTTCGTGGTTGAATATCCGCAACTAATTTGAGGCCTAGTAAAGCATATTATATTAATGCATTCCAAGGAAAAAGTCATTTGAATATCGAACAGGAAAAGTAGCATTCGAGGACGACAGTCAACCACAAACACACACAGAAACAAATAACAACTTTAAAGAAGAATAAAAAACCAATAAAAAGGTACAGTGTAATTAAAGAAATCCCCGCCATGAGCTAACCAACAAAGCAGCATTAATAGACAATATAAGTAAAACACAAAGATGTTCGTGTATATATCAATACAAAAAAACAACAATAGCCTGGAAAGCCACAAATAAGGTACTTAATGACTTGGCAGAAGCCGTAGCAACAAGCAAATAAACAATTGAGGGCACGACAAGACAAGACTGCAGACAAACACCAATCGTCACCGTCCTTTTGGGCTGTATACAAACGTCATCTAAGCGTCCACAGCCTGTCCGGTCATCGCACAATTAAATAGGAAAGCATAGTGTCGAACTGTAAATGGGTCCACCACCAAGCATGCAATGCGTTGCAAAATGATAGGGGCATAGCCTCTTTTGATAAACCTGTAAACAAATTTAACAAAGATATTATGAAAGTGATCATGACAAAGGATCTTACGAAGTTTGTAAATCACGTCACCATAGAAGACAAGTTTTGATAGCCCTTGTCGCAGAAAAGTTCTTAAATTACTTTTATATTTGGAAAGAAGATCAAGGTAACGATAATAACATGTTGCAAAGGTTTTACGAATTGTATGGTAATGATGGAGTAGCTTTTTAGTTATAGAAAGGGTACGAATATTAAAGTCCTCAAATCGAGTACAATCTCTAGAAAAACGAATAAGTTGAGATACATAGACCACATACGAAGTTGCTCGGGGTACATCCCCATCTAAATGGGGATAAGTAACAATATCAAAATTAAGATCATCTCTCTTGGCTCATATTTTACTAATTATTTCGCCATTTTTAACGGAGAGATGTTGTATCCAGAAAAGGAGCATTAGTATCAGAAATATTAGCTTTATTAAGCTGAAGTTCTTTAGGGTATACATTATTAATCATAGTAGAAATAAAAGGGTTGTGAATGTTCATTATGTCATCCAGATACCGGGAGGTGTCATTTAAGGCTTCACTAACATCTGCCTGGGTATCTGGTGAAATACTCAACATGAAATCTCCTTCATACAAATCTGCGACGAGGGGTGCACAGTTCTTACCAATAGGGATACCAACAATTTGTCTATAAACGGTTAAATAAACGACTAAAATATTATCTAATCGAAAGGTTAGTGCTTCACAAACGTCTTGGCAAGTCCACATAGTGTAATTATCTAAACTGCCGTTAGTAAAAAACGCTTTATGAGAGAAATAAGCTTGTCTTTGATAAGGTAATGTGGTTAAGTTGTATATATTCTAACCTAGAGAAGTCATACGTGCTTATAGATGTAAAACAAGAAAGATATAGAAATCGGACAGGGAAAGTAGCATTCAATGACGACAGTCAACCACAAAACACAAAAACAAACACGAAAACAGATAATCGAGAAAGCAAAAGTAATAACAAATGCAAACGACATCACAAATAATCTAATTGCGAAGCTATTGGAGATTTATGCAAAGCCCTATTACTTTGCGGCCATTAATGCTCTGTCATAAATAGAGGCGTCCAGTGCCCTATTACAGTACTGCAATTTGTCATAAATAGAGGCGTCAAGTGCCATATTACAGCGCGGCGAATAATGCTCCGTCAAAAAGATAGGCGTCAAGTGCCCTATCGCAATTACAGTGCAGCATTTTGTAATGAATAGATGCGTCAAGTGCCCTATTACGGTACAGAAATTGTCATACATAGAGGCGTCAAGTGCCCTATTAGAGTGCGGTGATTAATGCTCTGTCATAAATAGAGGCGTCAAGTGCTCTATTACAGTGCAGCAATTTGTCATAGATAGAGGCGTCAAGTGCCCTATTACTGTACAGCAATTTGTCATACATAGAGGCGTCAGGTGCTCTATTACTGCACAGCAATTTGTCATAATAGAGGTGTCAAGTGCCCTATTACAGTGCATCAGTTTGTCATAAATAGAAGCGTCAAGTGCTCTATTACTGTACAGAAACTTGTCATAAATAGAGGCGTCAAGTTTCCTTTTACAGTACAGTAATTTGTCATAAAAAGAGGCGTTAAGTGCCCTATTACTGTACAGCAAGTTATCATATATAGAGGCGTTATGTGCCCTATTACCGTACAGCAATTTGTCATAAAAAGAGGCGTTAAGTGCCCTATTATAGTGCAGCAATTTGTCATAAATAGAGGCGTCAAGTGCCCTATTGCTGTGCAGCAATTTGTCATAAATAGAGGCGTGAAGTGTTCTATTACTGTACAGTAATTTGTCATAAATAGAGGCGTCTAGTGCCCTATTGCTGTTCAGCAATTTGTCATAAATAGAGACGTCAAGTGCACTATTACTGTACAGCAATTTGTCGTAAATAGAGGCGTCAAATGCCCTATTACAATGCAGCAATTTGTCATAAATAGAGGTGTCAAGAGCCCTATTACTGTATGTCACAAAATGTCACGGGTAGAGCGTACTGGTCGTATATAGCTCTTGTAAGTTATCGGTTACACCCAAAATCTATTGTTCGAGTTGAAGTAATTTCACAATATTCATGATCTATTCATGTAACACGTAAAAGCGTGCACATTTTAAGTGGCCGCCAGAGAGGCCGTGTCATAAGTTTAGTTTTGTGCTAATGCATGTAAACGTATAGGTATATTTTCCTTAAACGGCAAAATTGTATAAGGGGCCTCTCGTGTAGATTCAATACTGTCGATTTAGCCAAGTTTGTCACGGACTGAATGGGGGAAATAATGATTTGGGCGTAATGTTTGCTATAAAACCCATTGTCTTCTAGCTCTCGCCGGGATCATCGATAGTACATTGTTTGAACAGAGATTGGACGGCAAATTTCATAGGCAACATGTGGTTAGTAGTTTTATTAAACTTTTATCGTATATTTGTATTCAGTGGGCGGCGCCATCTTGTTTGGCGGTTACGACATCCGGTTAGCATTGATGTTTCTCAAACATAACTTTAGACTAGCATATGATTTTGAAGTTACTTTATGAGATGTAATTATTGTAATTGATCATTAATTGTAAAACAATATTAATTTGATAACAGTGGATAATAGGTGCATTCGTTAACGTTGGCGTATAACTCAGTGATTGTAATACACGATTGTTAACATTAGTTAACAATGAGATGAGTGACAAGAATAAATGTTCGACGCATATGCATAGCGTTGTATAATGTGGTCATTAGTTGACATGCGTGCATGCATAACTCAGTGAGTGTAATATATGAGTAATTTGATCATGTTTATATTACATGTATTAGGGGCATTGATTAACAGCGACGTACATAGCGTTAACATGGCGTTGTAGAATATGTATACATTGCTACTCATCATTAGTACAGCTTACATATATTGATTGAATAATGATTTGTTTGGGTAATGATAATTATGCAAGATTGTTATGTTTGTCAACCGACATCTAAAACGTATGTATAATTACAGCCTAAGCCATCCAGGGTTGGAATTAAGCCATCCAGGGTTGGAAATAAGCCATCCAGGATATAAGCCATCCAGGGTTGGAGTAAGCCATCTAGGTTTGGATATCCAGGAGTGGAGCTAAGCTTCCACGAATAACGTTTACAAGCGGTGGAGACGGTCCCCGTACCTGCGCAGCCAGGTTTTTACTAACGACAACCCCCGGGACACAAGGTGGGCCCGTTACCAGTCCTCACTGGAGGAATATCATTCACAATCTCAGTGGAGATTAACTATCATTGCATCGCGTCATCAACCCTTACAGAAGGCATTTGATGACAATCATCCATTGAATTCGCGCATCATCATCTTCATGAGCTCTCGCGCATCACAGTTATCGCGCTAGATCAACATTGTTATAGCTTTAACAACACTTTAGTGTCTTAGACATTCAGTATTTATAACAATACTAAGAACGTCTTAAACGTTCAGGAGAACATTATTTTCATAGTTCATTTGTGTATTCGCTTGCTTTTTTTAGATAATTGTATATATATTAAACATATTTTAAAAGTTGCATTAAACTTATGTAAATGCATTCACCGTCATTGATTCTTTCCTGAGTTAGCCCAACCACTAAGGTCATCCTGTGACACTGTACATCAATTTGTCTTAGATAGAGGCGTCAAGTGCCCTATTATTATACAGCAACTTGTCATAAATAGAGGCGTCAAGTGCCCTATTAAAGCAACGTTCAGTTCCCACACATATACCGAGCACTAAGTGCCTTATTGTAGAGCATGTTTTAGTCTCCTGTCATACATAGAGGCACGATCGTTGGGTGCCCCCTTAAAGCGCTTTGTTACCGAGACCGTACACCGCTCACTTATTCTCAATACACATATGCACTGAGGGCCGTCTTCAGCACGGACACGACGTAGCGATATATTATATTATTATTAATACTCAGAAGCATCGTGTCTCTCGCTGTATTCAGGAGATGACCCCAAAGAAAAGATAGCCCGACGGTGACTAGGTCAACAAAGACAATCCAGATCAAGGGAAGTATCAATTTTACCTGGTAATTTAAAGGGGGTATCTCTTGAAACATCTAAAATTATAAAATTGTTCTAGTTCATGATAAAACACTTATATCAATCAGATTATGATGTTAGAATCATTTCGTTAATGTCGAAATTCTCAAAACACCATGTAGTTAGGACGGAATCGGGCGTAAAATGCTGAAATTAACCCTGGTGCGTCACCTAGGAAAGCACGTATTACTTTGCAGAAGGAATTTCTTTGCAAATAAGAGATAATGTGTAGGATCATTCATTATATGTTGGTCATATAGAATAGAAAATATTAATATTTGTCAGTTTTAAGACGGACACCTAGACTCCCATGAAAAGCCTGATGTACTCCCTTTAATACGGGAAATAACAGATAATGTCACTCAAGGAGTCACGGCCTCACTGTCCGAAATAGTAGGAAAGGCTTTGGCCTCGAAGGCAAAGACATCTAAAAACGTCATCATGAATGACAGTGTTAACTCATTAGTCGGCAAAATAACAGGTGGGTCTAATGCACACAAGTCGTTCACAAGCGTATGAATGCCAGTCGACTCCATGATATCAGAAAAGATAATATCAAATATACGGGCCATTGAGTTCGTAGATCTATGTCATTTAAGACACGTTCTTTTAGAAACAATCCCCAAAATATATATCATATATTTGAAAATATTAAATATCAATTTCATTGATAATTGTAACATTTTAAGATCTCAAAGTTCTCTGAATCTTTCCAAAATTCAAGAGCTCATACAGTATGTGATCTTATCAACAGGTGTCAGTTAATAGCTAAATAATTAAATAAATAAAATAAATAAATAAAATAAAAAAAAGTAAAACATAAATATACTCATAACTTTCACACCCGGTCAACATCCGGTAAGTCGAATTATTATTCAGTAGGTAAAAATAAAGGGATAAAGGGATTTTTTTTTTTCATAAACATTATTTATACAGAGATTTAGAAGTCGCATGTACATGGTCCTGACTCATAATTCCCAAAAATTACCCATGTTGGAACACTTTGTAAATTTGAAAGCCATTGAATAACCATTTCTAAACACATGTTTGCATTATATCCATTCTGTGTCATACATAACTTAGGATGAAATATTCATTAAAATTAATTATTTCTCGCTGTTTAGAATGGTTCATTACCTGAATTGAATTGGGTTTTAAGGCTCACCAACACATGAAAGGTTATATGGCGCCTAACAGGCATGAACATGCCCTGCTCATCCTCCATGTACATCGAGATAAAATATGGAGAATGGGCCTAGGACCTTCTCACTCTGAACTGCAGAGTTGCTTCAAATTCTATTGTAGACACTCCAATTACGCTGCGAGTCAGGTTTATTGTTTTCTGCCACTGCTATTCGTGATGTGAGCGAAATGGCACCTGAAACAATGCAGGGGTCATGACGAAGACCTTTAATGAGCATGAAAAAAATATAAATGACAAAATAAATATGAATGGAGGAGCTGGGGTCCTACCCATGAACAAGCTATGATCGGCACTTTAGAAATGTATACAAAAAAATTCTGTTTGAGTTATATGAGGTTATAAAATACATGTTCGCATTATATCCATTCTGAGTCATAAATAACTAAGAAAGCATAGTTCATTCCAATTAATTATTTCTTGCTGTTTATAGTGGTTCATTACCTGAACAAGCTCAAGTAAACGTTATAAATGTATGTTTGAGTTATTCGTGGTAATACATGATTATTTGTTTTAATTAATTCAAATAGGCTTATACTCCAAAGTTTATAGTTTCACTTATTAATAGGTAATGGATGATTGCCTAGGTTAATTGCCCCCCTTGTCTTTGTCTGTGATACCGGATTTCACCATAATGAAGTTTATTGCTGTAAACATACCATGTGCCTTTAACAGCGAACGTTTAATCGATCGGCATCTGTCTACAGATAAGATCATACTACGGGATATCCAATCAATAATTGGAACATAAAATTCATACTGTCTTGACGGACATTTCTTTGGTCATTCATAAATCCTACGCTTAATGCGAAAAAAGCCATATTATTGCGTCTGTCTGACAATAGGTGTCAAACAATACCTTTTGATATGTAAACAATTTGTAGTATCGCTCAGCGGAAAGTCTTCGTTCTTTTCAGACTTGCTGTTTTCGCCGTTTACAGACGCCAGTGGAGAAGTCGGCTGTGGAGCTATTTACAACGTGTACGACGGCATTATTCGACACTGGGGACAGTTGCGGTCAAATAAGTTCACGAAATACTTACAGCAATAAATTGAGGCCAGCGGGTTCACGGCCTTCATTACATAGTCGCTCAACATGAAAATGGAACATACAAAGTAATCTTCCATCTTTCATTTCATTGATAACTTGAGAGGACTTTGCAGGATGCATTCAGAGTCATTATCAAATATTGACCCCACCATGGGTTCATGGGGGCTGTATTTGTACACACGGTAAGTGACCTTACCATGGGTTCATGTAAGGTTGGTCTTGTTTATAAACTACCTGGACCTACCTATAGTGAAAGAGACATTTTGAAGTCGTACATTCGACAGAATACCACTTTATGAGAGATTCAACGTATATGAATTAGTTGTTTGTTGCTTACTTCCCACAATAAACAATGCGCATAAATGATCTAATTGCGAAGCTTTTGGAGATTTATGCAAAGCGTTTGTTCTCTGTACGCACGGCCTGGCCCCAGTTTATTAACCAATTACGCGCTTGAGTGTCTATAACACAAAACGAATACCATTGGCTTATGAAAACAGCGGGGGCGGCCCAATCATTGCTCGCGAGCAGCACCATTGTTATTTGCAACATATTTTATTCAGGCTCTGCGTTTTACAACCGCCAGTCGGAGTGGCAAATTCTAAAACCGCCACAAGCCCCAACCAACCACCCTACAAAAAATAATAAAGATATCAACGCACATTATACCATAGCGCTCGTATTGACTTTGGCGAAAATCGCCATAGCTAATTAAAAACACATCTACCAATAAGATTATATAAACAGCATTACTGTTTTTAATATAAAAACAGTTATTTCCAATTAAAGACAAATCGTGTAACAACTTAGATTACGTAATATTGCATAATAATATTTAGTACATCTAATTTTATAGTGCTTTATTCCATATCAGTTTCATTATGTAATTAACGGAAATTAATATGTGTTTCATAATATTACCATGTTTCATGCAACATTACATGTCTACTATTTGAACTACAAACACATTCACACTCTTGTGAATAAAAAGTCTCATTGTGGCATATATCGACACTATACTTACTAGTTGTTTGTTGCTTACTTCCCATAATAAACAATGCACATAAACACAAAAGGGTTGACAATAGGGCTTCCGCCTTGGAACTGTCAGTGGCCAAAAATGGCACTGGGGGTTTAAACCAGGTTAGAGGGTGCACCAAACGTCGCACTTACCCTATTTCATCCTAATTAAACGGGACAGTGTAAATAAAGAATTCCCCGCATTGAAATATTCTCTAACCAACAAGGCTGCGTTAAGAGGCAATATAAGTAAAACACCTAGATGGTCGTATATATATAAATACAAAAAAAAAGCCTAGAAAGTCAAAATGAAGGTACGCGCTGACTTGGCAGAAGCCAGAGCAACAAGAGAATAAACCATTGAGGGCACGACAAGACAAGACCGCGGACAAACATCAAACGCCACAGTCCTAATCGGCTTTAGATAGGCGTCATCATAGGTCCACAGCCTGTCCAGTCATCGTACAATTAAAGAGGAAAGCGTAGTGATAAAATGATTGGGTCCTGACCTCTTTTGATAAACGTTTAAAAACGTTTAACAAAGACAGTATGAAAGTGATCATGACCAAGAATATTACGAAGTTTGTAAATCACATCACCATAGAAGTCAGGTTGTGATAGTCATTGTCGCAGAAGAGTCCTTAAATTGCTTTTATATTTGGAAGGAAGATCAGGGTTACGATAATAATTTTTTGCAAAGGTTTTACGAAGTTTATGGTAACGGTAAACCTGATGGAGTAGCTTTTTAGTTATACAAATATTACGAATATCAAAGTCCTCAATTCGAGTACAATCTCTTGAAAAACGAATAAGTTGAGACACAGAGACCCCATAAGAAGTTGATCGGAGATCATCCCCATCTAAGTGGGGATAATTAACAATGTCAACATTAAAATTATCTCTTTTGTCATAGATTTTGCTAATAATTTCACCGCTTTTAATAGAGAGATCTAAATCAAGAAAATAAGCGTTATTACCAGAAATATTAGCCTTGTTAAGCTGAAGTTCTTTAGGATAAATATGATTAACCATAATTGGAAAGAAAGGGTGTTCAATGTTCAATATGTCATCCAGATACCGAGAGGTGTCATTAACGGCTTCTATAACATCTGCCTGGGTATCTGGTGAAAGACTCAACATGAAATCTCTTTCATAGCAAATATAAAAACAAATCTGCGAAAAGTGGTACACAGTTCGTACGCATATGGATACCAACAATTTGTCTATAAACGGTGATTCCATACCCGACGAAAATATTATCTAATAGGAAAATGAGTGATTCACAAACTTCATGGCAAGTCGACATAGTGTAATTATCTAAACAGCCGTTAGTAGAAAAATCTTTAATATTATTACAGGTCAAAAATGTGGTATTTTCCCTAGCGAATGTCTTTTGAAAGAGCGCAATAAGCCTGTCTTTAATAAGGTGACGTGGTAAGGTAGTATATATTGCAGAGAAGTCATAAGTGTTTATTGATCAAACTGGACGTTTATTGAACATTTTATCAAGGACATCTCCTGAATTTTGTATAGACCAAAATAAATTAATCACAGAGTTTTCGTTAGTTTTATCACAATATAGTTTAACGTGATCTTTAACGGCAGTAAGACAAGAAGTTTAAAGTTTGGAGTTGTTTGTTGTGGTGCAGCCTAGTTACAGAGATAAAACATTGACGCAATGTAGGCGTCAAACAATAATTATATTATTAGCTGCTTTATCTGCTGGAACTAAAACAAATTTATTATGAAATTCCTGAATTCCCGATTTTAAATTACGAAACGAAAACCAAGGTCTCGGAGGAAGTAAAGTGGGTGATCTGAGCACGTAACTTGACGTTTAGTGCACATGTTATCAAGAACGTCTCCTGAATTTGTAATAGACCAAAACAAATTAATCCCAGAGTTTTCATAAGTTTTAGCACACTATTGTTTAACGTGATCTTTAACGGCATTAAGACAAGAAGTTAAACGTTTGAAGACTACTTTACTTGCTTATGACAGGAATCTATATTATGTTTCATTTTTATTTCTGTCTGTCAATTGTTCACATTTAGTTTGTCTGATCTAAGAGGAACATGCAAAGAACAGAGTGGAATTTGAGTAAATAAACGCATTATCTCGTCTCGGAGATACATCATCTCGCCTGTTATCCTCGCCATCCGACCTGCTTCGGGTGTGTTAATGCTACACCAATCAGGCTATGAAAATATCGTCTGAATAAACATAGATTGTTAAAACGTAACTTGTTTGATACGAAAGTTTGATTTCGTCCATATGTCCGATGACAAAGTGATCGACTTCTACACTACTGCAGTACCAATTTTGACCAAACTCCATGAGTATGCTAATTAGATTTTACAATTCTGTTAAAAAGAGGTCAGAAAATCATTTAATAAATCGTTTCTGATTATGTGTTAACGCTGCGAACAATTTGGCCGTTTTTTAAATATGTTTTCAAAACAACACAGTCATTTAAGACTATCCATTGAGTTCGATTTCACCACTAGTGAAAAGGATAATCCATGTCAGATAAGAAATATTTTTTTCAGCGGATTGAAATTGTCCCGAATCAATCCCTGTTTGGCGGGATTTGAAGGCCATTGGTTCTAAAATAACCGAGTTTTAGATGTTTGTCAAGTCCCAATCACCAGGTTCTGATCTCGCACACTAAAAACCCGCTGGAAATATTTTATTTCTGATCTGACATAGATTTCTATGTATTTAATACAGATATTTTTGAGGGACAGAAAATAATGCAAACAAATTCTAACAACTTACAGTGTATGTCTATCTCTCAGCGTCAACCGAAGCCAGTATAAAACGTTATCTTGTTGTTAACAAGATCAATTAGTTTTTTAACTAAGGTAATCGTTGGTCCGGGTGAGAATAGTTCATGGCGGGGATTACTTTATTTACACTGTCACGTTGTATTGCGTTGACGGTAGGGTAAGTGTGAAGTTTGGGGCACCCTAGAACCTGGTTTAAAGCCGCAGCGGCCTTTTTTTTCCTCTGACCGTTCCAAGGGGGTAGCCATATTGTCTAACATTTTGTGTTTGTTATGTCTTATTTGGCCTTTTATTAATCTTTATTTTTGTTCTTTGTTTCTGTGCTTGTTTGTGGTTGACTTTCGTCTTTAAGTGCTGCTTTTCCTGATCGATTTTTATTTCTATATTAGACAGGTTGTACATTACCGATTATTACAAGGTTATTCATATTCTGTAAAACATATTGACTAAACCAAATTTATAGACACTGTGTCAATAGCAGGTGAGTGGGGGTACATTGGCTTATAATTTGAAGCAAACCAATAATTTTAAACAGAATTCAGTGAAACACAGAGTTTGTTTACTCTTTATATGACTGAAAGGATTTGTAAAATACATTTCTTCTTTTAAATGTTCTTCAATAATTATTCACACATACATTATACATGATACGCAAACGTGAAAATACATAAAATTAGATGAAATCGCGACAATAATAACATCTCAATAGTCTACATATATTGTTCTTGTAAAACACTGCCATTAGTCTGATGGTTGACTTTTTTCCCCTGTGTTGAAAACAGTTTCTAAAAGGTTGTGGCCTAGCTGAAGGCCTAATATGCCAATTTACTGGTTTCTGTTTTGAACACAATTGAAAAATGTAGGTCCCATTTTTTACTCTCTTGATAACCTAATAAATTAATTGTAGGTCATAATGTCTGTGTGTACAGTTATAGCTACAACACAAACATTAAATTTCCGCTATATATTGTATGTACAGCACACTTAAGTCCACACAATAGTCTAAAGAAATCCCAAGATGTTTTTTAAAGTTAGCTAGAGAAAGGCCACAACTGTGATGTTGTAGACGTTTTAATCACAGTACACTTTGTAACAAGAAATTCATAAATGTAAAGAGTTCGCAATAATTTCATCCTAAGTTTGCTCACATGCTTGAGCCAGACCCGTATTCAATAAAACTTTGAAGAAATACTATTTGCTGTGTTATGGGTTGTTTTAGTATTTTTTCCGAAAGAAATGGTCTTGCGTAGTCATGTACCATTTGATTAACAGCAGCGTATTGTACATACAATACATAGCGGAAATTCCCGAGTTGCGTTTCATTTTCGTTTCAGTGAAGCATTTGAAACAGTCACTGCGGGCATATTTTTGAGCTTGCGTTGAATTTCGAAGTTTAAGATCAATATAAACCAACGATGAAAGCAAGCACTAATCCACGAGGCTAATGTACATCTACATTTCTATGTGTGAAAGATAGGGATTTCTCAGTGAAAGAATATTCATAATCGCTAAATATTAATAACTAACTCCGAACACAAAAATAACATACTGCGACGTTGAGTTATGACGTCAATAACGTTTTGGTAACGTCGACGTCACCCGCTGATAACGCTCACTAAAGCGAATACTTATGATTAAAATCATACCTAGTCTAGGTAAAAAAAGTAATAAATATACTATTCAACTGTTGTGATCGATTATAGAGAAATCCTTCACTCGATGGTAAGCTCGTTTTTTTTCACTCACTCGCTTACGCTCGTTCGTGAAAAGAAACACACGCCTATCATCTCGTGAAGGATTTCAATATAACCGATCCCAGCAGTTAAATAATCTCTATGTTTCGAACATTTATCTGAGGACAAATAACGCCATTTTAAATTTCAAAATTGTTATATATCAACAAAGTAAACAGCATTTAGTTAACAATTATTTTATTAGACAAACATTATCGATAACTTTACCACAGTACCAGACTTGTTAACAAAGAATAATGCTATTTGCATTAAAATAAATACAAACGAGTAGTACTACATCCTCCACTTACGCTTACGCTCGTTCGTGAAAAGAACCCACACGTCTACCATCTCTTCTTTTCCTATAATCGATCCCAGTAGTTAAATAATCTCTATTTAACATAGTTTAGATCTACTCTACGTTGTTCTAGTTTAAATATACATTACGACTACAGTACGAATAATTAACCTCGGTAGGAAATCGTGCATATATACATCATTCTGCAATGCAGCAGTAATTATTGAAACTCTGTATTTGTCAACACCATATATATACTGTCTGCAAGATTTTTCTTGTTGCACTGCGCAATTTAAAACACAAAAACACACATACATAATTATGTATACAATGAAATAATGCACTTCTAATGATTACTGATATCGAAATGTCCCCTCCGAAGTACCTAAGTACTACTTGTTATAATCACAGCTTGTCTCTGATTATTACAGCTGGGGATTTGATTATAGTGTGCTGCACCATTCCAGGACAGTACAAGAGGATTTTAACTTAGTATGTAGTTTAGATTGGACAAGTGTGCTCGATCATATTGCCACTTTATTTTATATAATTACGTTATTTTTTTCTATTTTCATTGTTACAGATTTGCATGTGACAATTAGACACCTCGTAAGTTCCAATTCATATCAAGTTTCTAAATGATTTATTTCTAATCACAAGCCACTCGAACAAATCTGCGTCATAAAGCGGAGTCTGCTAACGCTGAAATGAACACGCGTCTTTGTATTATCTTTATCCCGAAAATGTTGCATTGGCGTGGCATGTTTTTTTGTTTTTTTTCTCCTGATAACAATATTTTTACATCAAATGACGTTGCCAAACATCACATTTTACACTACTTGATAACAAGCGCCTACATTATTTCGTCACTTTTTCATGTCTAAATAGGCACACCTGCATTAAAATGTATAAATATGTAAATTATGCTTACATGTAGCAGTGAAATAGTGGAGTTTAGCAATGAAATAAAAGTGGTATTTCATACGTGTGAAATATAGTTTTATTTTTTTCACTGGTGGGACTACTTTTTTTTTTTCAATATCAACAACTTGTTTTTTTATTCATTTAGAAAATAACTGACAGTGTTTAACATATATCATTCGACTGTAAATGGTCTAAGGAAATGAGCTATAGCAGAGTACTCAAATGCCAAATTGTCGGAACAAATCAGATTTATTCCGTAGTTGTTTCGTATAATATTTTTAGAAATATCTTCATACTGAATGGTTTAAAAAATGTTGCCATATATAAGGCTCGAACCCTGAACGTTCGGTTACCTTCGGTTCAGTAGGCATATAGTAGAACTGGGCCAAAGGTGAGTTGTTTTTTTGCGGTATTTACAGTAAATAACAAATGCCAAGATCTTCAATCTGATTGGTTGCGATAATTTGGCATGGGTCGTTAAAACTGGTCAAGTATTTCAGAATGGTTGTCATTTACAGAGATCAATATCAGCTGGTAATATTTCTCAAAAAAAAATACATTTTCAGAAAAGTTGCTATGAAAGTTATAACATTGGATTGGAAATAACTTAACTAAGACAATTTGTCATAGAGTATTGATATCGGTTAAGTAGTTTAAAAGTTATGTGGAATTGACAGCAATTTTATCATACATGTACTAAGCCAATGACGACGTCAATTTTTTATTAATTTTCTCAAAACAACAAATATCCTCTACGTGTCTTACACACTGTATTACATGTAAAGATTCAATGTTCTATATACAACTGAAAGTCTTTATATGAACCAATATACTATTTGTTCATGCTCAATGCTACTGACGCATTCATCACATGCATGCCATTTAAATACATGTTGAGCTTTGCTCTGAAAAAAGGGCAGAATCATAGATTCAGAAATGCATGCGACTAAACTATATACAGTTCATAGGTGGTATATGTCAATGAGTTATGGTTTTAACGAGTATGACATTCGATGTGTTTAATAGTATTTCTACACAGATGAAACATCATAAATACACAACCGAGAACAACACGTATCATTTACCGTCATGCATAAAACCTTTAATATAGTTTGTATGCTCAGATTAAATGTATGTCATATACATAAAACATATTGTTTACAAAATAGTTTAAGGGTGTGCATGCAGCCTATCATACGCACACATAAACTAAATTGTCAACATTCAGTCAGCCTATTTGCATTGTCCCGTTTATTGAGATGACAATATGGTAAGAGTGAGGTTTGGTGCACCCTATAACATGATTTTAACACCCAGAGGCATTGTTGCCAAAGGCCGTTTCATGATGGTAGCCCTACTGTCAACCCTTTTGTGTTGTTGATGTCATATCTTGCCTTTTATTCGTCTTTTTAGCTGGTGTTTGTTTCTGTCTGTATTTGTGGTTGACTGTCGGCCTTGAATTCTACTTTTCCTGTTCGATATTAATTAATTCAAGTGGATGAGAAGACAGTCGTTGTATATCGAACGCGCTAAGAATTAATATTGTTATATGAACTGGTACAATATAAACCCACTGCACATTGTGTGTTTCCTAATTAGAAACGTCGTGATTGATTGGTGCAATATAGCTGTAGACAAAGCAATTAGTTCAATATATCTGATAGCAAAACCTCAATTATGTAAGTAGCTCAGTTTTCTCTTGATTGTTGAATTGGAAATGTTCGCATATTATGTCGGTGGGTTTTCTTCTAGAAGGTTTGAAATGTATTTTATAGTCGTACCAAGAGCTAAGGTCATGACCACTTTCCAGCTTCCATTGATGGACGAAGACACCAGGTGCTCCTCCGGGCAATTTTCGTTCACGGTCGGGCACCAGAGTAGAGCCACTGACGTTCCGCAAGCCAGCTGGATAGGTTCCTCGCATAACGATTCCTAGGCCCATGAGGGATCGAACCCAAAGCGGTGAGGGGAAATAGCATTTAAGTCAGAGCATTTAACCACTCATACGGAAGCCCATAGGAGGTATAAATATGTATAATAAGACGTATAGCTTGAATCAGACATAGTGTGCAGTTGCATGACGCATTATAAGTAATTAGTATATCTATACTTCTATACGAATTCTCAATTTACAAACAAAACAATTTTTTAGCAGCGATGTGGGTTATGCATTCTTTAGAAGACATACTTTGGGATGGTTTAAATATTTGTACTATTGATTTTATGAATACTGAGTTCTGCTCAACCAAGGGCTACAGGGCGTTAGCGATAGCTAGCATATTTCACTACCGCTCATGAACAGTCTCAATCAAACCGAGACTGCAATATTTCGTATGTGTCGTTTTCGGCCATTTCCAAAACTCCATTATCATACTCTTATCTATACGCGGGTATCAGATTGCTATAAAAGAGAACAATTTGACACACTATTGACTGTTGAATCTGGTGTGCACTGGTGACATTGTTTAACAATGACCGTTCCAATGCGGTACCAATATTGTCAACCATGTTAGGTCTATAATGTCCGATTATTTTCTTTCGGATGCATTTAAAAGGGAATAACTTGTAGTAGAAACGTCGTTTTGGAGGTGTGCAATATGCGACTGCTAAACTGCATGTTCGACTTGTGCATATATTATCAAAGAAATACTCAATCGCGCTGTATCATACCGTAGCTCAATCGCCTAACACATACAATAGAAATAGACAGTAACTATAACCACAAGAACACGTTGTGTGCACCGGAATACATTTCGTGCTGTGAAACCAGATCATAGACATGTCACCTGTATTACACGACAGGTACATTTGCAAGTGTTGAGAACTATTCATCTAATTCAGAAGTTAGTATTTAAACTGTAAACCAGTCAATTTAACTACATTACGAGAAAAGCACGACATCACAATATGTGTATTATTACGCCCTTTACAAAACAAACACCACCTGACACCATGATAGATTGTGACAACAATTATATGTTTGTGTCTTACGTTTCTTGCTAGATACGTACAATGCACTGAAGTAAACACATGCCACAACGTTTAACATAGTGGTATTACATGCAGTAAATCTTACTTAACCAATGGTATGCATGTACACTTACATAATATTAACATACACATCATAGGCAATATGTCTTTTAACAGACAATTCAAATAAATATAATGTAATGAAAATACACACAATATAAATGCTTTATCAGCGAATCACGGTTAAATAAAACGATATCGTATATCACACTATAATAACACTAAACACAATAATGTTCATGCCTTGCAGATTGTGGTTCATGTATTTCCGTTCTTGGTTTTCAATACCCAAAATTACAAGTTGTATTCATTGATATGATACCATATTAATCCGTATGAATATCATATCAATCCGATATATCGGCATCTTCATCATAACTTGACAAACCATTTTTATCATTAACTTGACAAACCAAAGAAGAAGCTGACATCTAGGTTAGCTAGGGACTAATCTAAGCAAAGTGATGGGTAAGCAGGAGGCATCCGGTTCTAACATGAATGTAATAGTAATAAAGGATGTATCGTCAATTGATTTTATGATTGATTTCAGTTCATGTCTATAGACATAGAACAGGAAAATCAGCGCCTGTACTTTCGTTTGATTACTACATGTAACGTCTGCTAAAATAGTACTTACGCTATATGTTATTATCCCGTAGAGCGTAATGCAGTTAATATATTATGTTTCTGAACATAGAAACGCATTAGCACTGACAGAAAATTGTTGTTCCGTCTTATAAGTCTTATATGGTATTACGACGTCTAAACTTAATATAAAACTTCTGCATATCACAACGTATCCAACTATATAGCCCCGTATTCGTGGATATTATGTGCGCTTAAATTAAATAATTAGGCACATATTAGAAGCAAGCTTTCGTTTCAAGACTCATTGCCGCTAGCACGGACTAAACCAAAAATGAATCCGGATTCATTTAAGCAGTCGTTTCTATTGTCTGTTGATGCACACTATGGTAGCGTCCAATAGTGCGAGTGTTGCTGCACACTTTGGTTGTTAACAACTTTCTGAAGTTTTTACTACATACTATCATTATAAAAAACTTCACGGAAAACGAGCTGTAGCTTACAAACAAAAAAATAAGATGCACAAGTCCCTCGATCTCTGGCAGCACACTAACACTCATAAACATTGACCACAACCGTATCACATGACTTGGTGCGTTAAGCACAACTACGCTGACTGAAAGTATAAATAACATTTTTGCGACTCGAACCTGCGGTAATTTGCTGCTAGAGCTGCTAGTCGGAACGCCATTTCCCGTAGTAATTTTGATACTCCGTTTCTTTTTCTTTTGGATTGAGCGCACAATAGCCATCGTTATTAATGTAAGCAGTACAATCAACAATATGAACGGAACGATGAGTGTCAGAACTGTGTCGGTGTAGGATACTACCAAGGCTAGTTGGTCGAACCGCGGTAACGTGACACACTGTTCCACTGTTCGGTTCATGACCGCATAGTATATAGGCTGTACCTGAAATAAGTATAGCATGTTATAATTAATAATAACAGCTGATGTATGTAAAATCCCTATAGGGTAGCATCTGGTAAAGACAATATGCATATATAATAGGAGTATGGTATACATGTAAGTACATGCTTATTACATCAAAGAAACACCTTTTATATACAGACGTGTTCAAGCTAACCAGTAGGCCTTATTGCCTACTGACCGTTCCAAGTCGGTAACCCTAATCCTGTCTTCACCACCCTTTCTGTTGTTTTTTGTCTCTTTCATTGTATTTTTCAAGTCCATGTTTGCAGTACAGTGTGGACCTATGATGCCATTGAGCTCGGACGCTGTGGTTTCTATTGGACCCTATATCTCAGTTTTACCTGTTTTAGTTTGCATTCTTAATATGATTACGGTATGATAAGTTTCATGTTGCTAAGAAACCATAATATAATCAACGCCGTTCTTACTGTTAATAACCTACATAATGTTGATGCCGTACATCTTACTGTGCATACCTCTAGTACAAAGCACTAATTCTGATAATGGTCATTTATCAGATAATTATGTTATTACTAATTTAAATTCCACTAATTAATCTGAAGTTATACTCGCTTCTTAATAAGGGCATGCATATTATATCCATGCATATCACACAATAATCGTTTACTAGTACATGTCTCACTTGTAGGATTACACGTATTTCATAATAGTTATCAAGATTATTTAAAATAAAAATACGTTCATTCAGATAGGTCATGAGACACGTTAGGACACAACAATTACCATTAACATTATTTGAATTGAAGAGGATTGTATGCTCGCAACAACAGCTGAGGTCCTATCCTCTTTCCAGATTCCATTGATGGAGGAAGATCCTAGGTGCCCCTCCGGGAAATGTTCGTGCACGGGCAGGCACCTGGGTAAAACCACAGACGTTCAGCAAGACAGCTGGATATCCACTTGACATCGATAGTGAAATACAATATTACATAGATACTTATATGATAAATCTATATCAACACCATACTTACATGATAAATCTATATCAACACCTTACATAAAAAAAAACAGAAAAGGTATTCATATGTATAAGGTATTAGATAATAAATTAACAGATTGTGTCTTTTGCTTTTGTTTTTACCGAAAATATGAAGAGAGTGTCAAAAACCATGTTTGGACGGTTTTTGTTTTAATTTTCCTTTTACTCCTTCTCGACGTATTCTCCTTCGTTCTTTATACAATTTTGCCAACGGTGTAGGAGTTTTCTGATGCCCTCGGCGAACCAAGATGGAGGCTTATGTCGAAGGTACCGATTTACAGCCCCAATCAGTGCCTCTCTGGTGGCATATTTCCTCCCAGCAAGCATGTTCTTCAATTCTGGAAATAAATGATAGTCACTAGGAGCCAGGTCAGGGTTGTAGGGGATGTTGAAGAGTTTCCACTTCTTGTATGTCTTCAATAAATCGACCATTTTGCAGTAGTATGAGCTGGGGCACTATCATGCAAAAGGACCACATTCTTCATTCGAAATCTTGGTCTCAGTTTACGCAAATTTTCATTCACTTTTGGCAAGACAACATCAGAATAGTAGTTTGCGTTGACTGTGCGACCTTTTGGAACATCGTGCCTCAAAAAAACACCTTTATAATGCCAGAAAATGATGGTCATGACTTTTCCAGCTGAAAGCGACTGTTTAAACTTCTTTTGGGACGGAGATCCAGCTCATCTCCATTGTTTAGACTGAACTTTTGATTAGGCGCAGTGTAACGAATCCATGTTTCATCCCCAGTTTTGATATGGTTCAACATGTATCACCTTCCTTCTAAAAACGATTATCTTCCGATTTGCCTTTCGGTCTGGTGACAGCTGTTTTGGCACCCATCGTGTTCTATATCACTGCACGTTGTTCTTCATACGTTGAGAACACGTCACCATGTATACATTCCGTGCACAAATGACCGGTTTTGTTATAATATTTTGCACCAATTGAAAATTATTTTTGCATATAATCGGTCAAGGACAAAACTACCCGAAATCATCGAGCATTGTGCTCAGGTTTATGTATTATGTAACTTATTGGTAAACGTGCACCTATTTAATGACACATTTATATACATATTTAGTAATAAACAAAACATTACACATATAACGTATAGATACAATTTTAGAATAACAGCAAAGCGGGCTTTTGTCAATGTATTGTATTAGATAGAGATGACTTTTTAATTTCAAAAGCTAATTTCGTCATTTGCATATTACACAATTATAAATAAATACTGAAAAGTGGATCCCTTGAAAGCAACAACAGAAATAAAAGTAGCAGACTCGGTCTTATTGAGACAAGTAAGTAATAACACTAATAACACTACTGATTTGTAGTCGGGCAACATTTTACGGCCGCCACCTAGCACTAAACAAACGCTACACTAAGTGTGAATGATAATAAATATTGAAAAGTCGAACAGGAAGTGTAGATTTCACAGGACACAACTAATATCACGCATTAAAACAAACAATATTTGCAATGTTAATAAGAAGCAAGGCACGTGACATTACACAAATAAACGCGTTGGAAAAGAGGCTACAGTCTTGGAACGGTCAGTGACAACAAGGTCACTTTGGTCTAACCAGGTTCTAGGGTGCACCAAACCTCACTCTTATCCTACGGTTACCTCAATAAAACGGGACATCCCCATCAAGTTATATTCGCTAACAAACAAGGCAATATAAGTATAACACATACTGGATGATTTTGTACATTATATGAATTTAAACATAAAAACAGTTAAGAAATCCAAAATGCAAGTACTTAATGCAATGACATCTCAGAAGCCAGAGGGGCAACAAGTGAACAAACCATCAAGGCTACGATAATACATGATTTAAAACAAACATTAAACGCAGACAAAATTTGAGATTAAGGTAGATGTCCTCATAGGGACTACAACCGATCATCGCACAATCACAACGGAAATCATAGCGGAGAATAGTAAATGGGTCATTGCAGTGTATGTTCAAATGATAGGGTCATAAAGTCGTTTGATAAACGTTTCAACAAGTTTATAAAGATTGTATACAAGTTAGTATGGTCAAGGTGCAAATCACGTCACCATATGATTGTCTTTGTCACAAGAGTTATTAAACTACTTTCACATATTTTAAATTAAAGTAGATCGGGTTATGCTAATAAAAATGTGAAAATGTTTTTCGAAATTTATGGTAACGGTTGTCCTGTTGGAGTAGCGTTTAGATTACAAATATTACATTCCTCAGTTCGACCGTAAGCTCTAGAAATATGAATAAGTTCAGAAATATAAACCCCATAAGAAGCTTCCCGGTCTAAATGTGGATAATTAACAATACTAAAACTAAAATCATTTCTTTTGTAATACATTTTTTTCAATTGTTTCTATATTTCAAATAGGGAGATATAAATGTAAGCTTTGTTGAGTTGAAGTCCTTTAAGACAGATAGCTAGCATATTTCACTACCACTCATGAACAGTCTCAATCAAACCGAGACTGCAATATTTCGTATGTGTCGTGCTCGGCCGTTTCCAAAGGTCCATTATCATACTCTTTTTTTTATAGCACAGTGGCGTTGCTTGTGCAGTGTGGCGGCAGTAAAACGTATCCCCGCGCTTGCAATCAGTACTGTTATTCATTCGATGTTTGGAGATCGCTGAGCCCGATACTTATAGTTAGTTATCGGTTGTACATTTTCAATTTATTTTGTTTTCTTACTTAATTTTTGATTCGGTGGTTCCACTACTCCGGCCGATAAAAGGCTCTGGGTATTGTTTAACCACTCATAGGATATGTTGTCTGCTTTTTATACGCAGGCTTCATAACCGCTGCTCCCACCTAAATTCCATTATGTTTATTTCGCTCTTCGGGGCATTTCATTTTATTAGATACTGGGACCATAGGCCGTACGACATGGGGAATACGTTAAAGAAGGATAACTCCATGTCCACCGCCATATGCATGCCATCTTCGGGATGGTTAAAATTGTGTGCTGTTGATTTTATGAATATTGAGTTCTGCTCAAACCGGGGCTAGAGGGCGTGAGCGGTAGCTAGCATATTTCACTACCACTCATGAACAGTCTCAAAAAAAAAAACGAGACTGCAATATTTCGTATGTGTCGTGCTCGGCCGTTTCCAAAGGTCCATTATCATACTCTTTTTTTACCATAATAGAAAATAAAGGGTAGTTAATGTTCAATATGCCATCCAGATACCAATAGGTGTCATTAAATGCATGAGTAGATGGTGAAAGATTCAACATGAAGGTCCTCCTATAACAATACATAAACAAATCTGCAAAAACGCTTAAGCTTTTCAGAGATTTCTTGTTTTCGCATTTGAAAATTAAACTTTTGAACATTTTCATACGATATAATTATTTACGTATGAACTGATAAGTGCTTGTCATGTTCAGATTCAGTATAATCCATTGATGATTTTATTATGGATTGGTAGCCTAGAGAACATTCAGATTCGTGTTTCTTTTGGTTTGGTGAAGGCAATTACTTCATATCATGGATACATATGTTGAGTTGTATGTAGTATAAAACCCTCTTTACTTTTTCCGATACCAAATTGTTCGATTTTCGTAATTTAAACACAGGACTCTAAAAAGTTGTAATCAACAATGTTTTACCCCATACTAGTAAATCCCATACTAATTAAATATAATCATCTTTTGACGAGACCAATAATATTGATTACACTTAACACAGTAACTCTTTCAAAGAAAGCAAAAGAGCGCATAATATACGGTAGTTCTTTTCTAAAAAATAAGGTCAGTTCTCTACTGATTGGAATTACGTGCAAGTTTACGCACATTGACACATATTTGAATTTTTATTATTTTGACAGAGATGTAATGTTCAGTATTTCGGAGGTAGTGAGTGAGGCACATGGCATCAAAGCCTTTAAAATACCCTCACATTATCTGGATGCTATATCACACAATGAAGACTCGTTATTGTTTTAATTTTAATAATTCCTTTGCGAAAGAGTGTTAACCATTCTGATTTAATCGAGATTATATGTTGCATATTACGAGGGTCATTCAATAAGTTCTGTCACTAACGCGTGTTTAAAATTATATATTATAAAGTATGTGCTCGTTGTGAGAGTTTATGTTTGGTACCAAATGAAAGAGAGTTTCTATACCATGTCATTGATGGTAAAATGAATGCTGTATCTTTTGTGTGACGAAGGTTATGGAACATTTAATACACATCACTTATACATACTGAGGCATTTTCGTCCTGATTTTTTTCAGGTATGTTAATTGTTTCTTTTTTCAATGCCTGTTTCTCTTTAAGTACTCGTCGAAGACCTTTGAAATTTCTCATACATTACCAGTTATATCTGTGCATTACAAGATTCAGAATTTAAGCATGGTCGATGAAAAGGCATTGTCTTAGAAATTAACATTTTAAGCTAACATGTAAAATTAATTTAATGATAAATGGACATTAAATGGAAGGGCAGTCTTCTGAAATAGCGTTTTTGGATGATCAATATTTTCACTAAACATTGTACAAAATTCTACAATAATGTGTTGAATATGAAATTTAAACACTGAAGGACTAGGATTTGTAAAAAAATATATTAATTCTATGAGAATAATTACGACATTTAAAAGATATTATAACATTTCCATAAACAAAATGAAGAAAATCAGTGTTATTTCTGCTAAAATTAAGGGATATGCATTCACTCATATCTGGTTTGCAGCAAGACCTTTTCGAATTCTCGACAATCATTTTCATGGATTATGGGCGAATAACAACAGATGGCGCACAAGAAAATTTAAAAGCATAGAATTATTCCAATAATTTTTACAACGTTTTGTAAAAAGGACATATTCAGAGATGCCAGTATCCAACAGGTGTGGTAGGGGGAAGTAATTCAGGGGTATAAATAATAGGAAATTTTTCATTTTTTGTTGTGGAATTTAAGAGAGGGAACCCAGTAGTACTATAAATACACTACTTTATCTCAGTGTACTATCCAGTTCAAAGGATATATGCCTAGTGACAGAACCTTTTGAAGCACCCTCGTATATTCTACCATGTTCAATATCACCAATCCTGAATACCTTAAAACGAACACAGCTTGCCATTATTGCAGTTGTCTCGAGTTACGTCTCATTATTCATCGTGGAGAAAGCATTAGCAAGATTTATGACTTAGTGTAGATAGATCGATGATACTTGTTGTCGTTTATTTTCCACATTCGGATGGGAATGATTCCCGTGATGTTACTTACCGAGAATGGTTTTTTCTATATGTATTCAATTTTAAAGTACTTGTTGTAAATGTGGTCCTTTCTGTTTCATGTAATATTAGTATAACTATCAAATACGACTACCGTTACCATATATGTGCAAGTAGCCATTTGAACATGCATCAAATAGATTAAGCAGCCCTTTGACTAATCGGCTCTTGCCTCGTGTCCGGGATGGTGAATAATGCTGCGTTTGAAGCATTCTCGCCTCTCATTGCTGCGGATTTGAATCCCACTGAAAAATGGACTTGTAAGTGAGGGAGTGTCGATTATTACGGATGGTAAGCGGATTACAGTACTTGACATTGTTCTACCCAGGACATTGGGGGTAGTCTGTCTTCACCACGACACAATCGACCTCCATAAAATGTGCTGAAATGAAGTCAAACACCATTCAAACAACCAACGACTAACCGAGTGCTCGGATTTTTGTTGAGGCCCTAACAGTGCGAGCTATGCTGTATTTTTTGAAGTAACACTGTGTGTGTGACTATTAAAAGCCAAGTAACAGTGCAATTCGACAAAATATTCATAAATGCTACTTATAACCTAGGGCTTATGTTCTGTTGTTGCGCATTAATTGGTTGTATGTGTCAATTACAAGCGCGCGATTAATAATACATTGATCCAAATATTTTTTAGCAGATAAAATGCATATCATTTCGATAGACGAGGTGCAAAACCGTGTATGTTCGGGATCAAAAATAAAGTGACATAGATATGACCAATTATGATACAACCAAGTCAACTGTAAACACATTCGGAGATAACGGTAGGGCAAATTTGAAGAGACTATATTTTATAGGTTATCGAAGATCGTTCTCAGTTCAATGAAAAGGGAGGTCATTTTAAAATTACGAAATTTGGGATGTGTTTTATTTGAGAATAACTCTCGTTTGTGAACACATTTCAGCGATTTGTAAACAGTGACATAATGGGTAATTCGTGTCGTTTTTCAAGAGCTTGTACTCGAGTTGAGGACTTTAATATTCGTAATATTTGTATAACTAAAACGCTACTCAATCAGGGTTACCGTTACCATAAACTTCGTAAAACCTTTGCAAAATTTTATTATCGTAACCTTGATCGTCTTTCCAAATATAAAAGTTATTTAAGGACTCTTCTGTGACAAGGACTATCACAACCTGACTTCTATGGTGATGTGATTTATAAACTTCGTAAGATTCTTGGTCATGATCACTTACATACTATCGTTGTTAAACTTGTTAAAAAGTTTATCAAAAGAGGTTATGACCCTATCATTTTGCAACGTACTGCATGCTTGGTGGTGGACCCTTTTACAGTTCGCCACTATGCTTTCCTCTTTAATTGAACGATGACCGGACAGGCTGTGGACCCTATGATGACGCCTACCTAAAGCCCATTGGGACGGTGGCGTTTGATGTTTGTCTATGATCTCTTCTGTCGTGCCCTTAATGGTTTATTCTCTTGTTGCTCTGGCTTCTGCCAAGTCAATGAGTACCTTCATTGTGGCTTTCTAGGCTTTTTTTTTGTATTATATTTACACGAGCATATTTGTGTTTTACTTATATTGCCTATTGATGGTGCCTTGTTGGTTAGAGATTAGATCAGGGCGGTGATTTCGTTATTTACACTGTCCTGTTTAAATGGGATGACAGTAGGGTAAGTGTGAGGTTTGGTGCACCCTAGAACCGGTTTAAATCCCAGTGGCATTTGTTGCCACTGACCGTTCCAAGGCGGTAACCCTATTATCAACCCTTTTGTGTTTGTGATGTCGTTTTCATTTTTTATTACTTTTGCCTTCTCGTTTGTCTGTTTGCGTGTTTGTTTTTGTGTTTTGTGGTTGACTGTCGTCCTTGAATGCTGCTTTCCCTGTCCGATATTTGTATCTTTTTTCAATGACAATGCCAAACATTATATATGTACAAAACAAAGCGTTTGTATTATAAAGTTGCTTTTAATATATGGGTGGTAATTCTGATACTTCGATTAGAAAATAATAAAATTGAAAAGACTTTCATACCTAGCATTTCTAATATCTTCAACCAATGTCTATAAGTTTATATCTTATGTCCCTAAATCGTCGTACTAAACTGTTTTGTGTTCAGTATATATATATATATTATTTCGGGGATGGCACTCAGGACAATTAAGAAAAATAATACGTACCTCTGTTATAACAGGTGACACTATGTAAATAATTAGTGCCGTCAGTAACAAGACAATGGCTACGATCCTTGCCCGAAACAGGGTACACATTTGTTGAATCTTCGTCGGATGGCATACGGTTATGAACGTTTCAACGGTTATGCACACCACGTACCTATGGGATGGGAAATTATACGTATACATGTATATTTGGTTTTGAAATGTCAACTTTAACTTTAATATGTACAGTTGTTTACATATATTATATATCGACATAATGTGTATGGTGTCTCGATTTAAATTATGTATATTACGTTATTTTCTTCGATACATACGTTGTAAACGTAATTAATGGAAAGAGTATTTCTTTTTGACTTATCTTTTTCGTCAAAAACGTGTTTCTATAAGCGCATGTAACGACACAATTTGTGAAATAGTTCTGAGTTATTTTCGGATTGATTCGGTTGTGAAAAAATATTTGCATACCTAAAGAAAAGTGAGCTCCTGGTAAACTCTTAATGAGAAATCTACGGTGGTTGGACCAAACATTTTAGCACATACCTCAGTTTACCGTTATGTTATAACGATTGTTCAGAATATCTTCGATCACAAATGCATACGCTATTCTTTTCAATGGGCGGGACATTGTACATTATTGTTAAAATTGTTTTTTGTCGACCTTTTTCGGCATGTAATAATGAGATAACCAGAAACTAATCCTAATGTTTCTAATGATCTATGATAGCTTATAACCTAAACTAGTTATCCTGTACATACAAATATCATAATTAGCTATACATATGTTTCCACAGACAGAATTGGCAAGGCAAATGTCGTGGAAGCAATACATTACACTTACTAATACCACTGCATCAGACAGATCTTTTCCCACAAGGTATTTGAAACTGTAGTGTAATTGGTTTGTCAGTTAAATATTTATGACGTAGTTTAAACCTTGCATATTCAAGGCCAACCGTGTATTATAGGTTTTGTACTTAGTGGTACATTTTCAAATACTTGTTCTCTTTCTTTTCTTTCGTGCTGGTGGTTTCACTGCTCCAGCCTTTAAAGGTTCTGAGTATTGTTTTTACTTTTATCTTCTGGCCGACGCATCGATTGGATTTGTACCTTCTCAATAACCAGTCGTCATTGAGTATTATGTTAGATATTAGTCACATTAGTATGCATAATTGTGTATAAATTAATGCAAAATGTGTCGGGAACTAGACTCTCGTTAGAGCACACTGGTCGACGTGATGTACAAACCATGAGATACATTTCAATGTGGAAGCCTAATTTGGCAGATATCAAGAATAACTTGTAAGTGTGTAACCAGGAACCGAAGTATTTAAACAATGTATCCGCCGTATTGTCGACAGTGATACATCCTGAACAATCAAATGTTTGTATGAAATGTTAAAGTGCGCATTACAAAAGTAGATATAAAAATCGAACAGGAAAAGTAGCGTTCAATTAAAACACATATAAAATGACATTATTAGCAATTGAATTCAAGATTCAAACAATTCCAATTTAAAAATTGAAACTAATACATGGACACTAAATGTTTCCGTATACCTGAATAATAAATTAGAATTAGCCTAACCATATAGACAGGAAGTTGCAGACGTAATTTACATATCGACTTATCATATAGACATGAAGCCGTAGACCTACGTACAATATAGACTGGAATTCGCAGATATTTGTTAAGTATCGACTTATCATATAGACAGAACAACGCTACAGACGTAATTACGCATTGACTTACTACATACAGATCAAGGCCAGGCGTAAGTTAAGTATCAACTTCCATATAGACGGGAGCCGATTACGTAACTTAAGTATTGACTTACCATACATACAGACATGCCGCAGATGTACGTTAAGTATCGACTTACCATTTATACAGACATACCGCAGATGTAAGTTAAGTATTGACTTACCATATATACAGGACGCCACATAGGTGAGTTAGTTAATGACTTACCATATATACAGGAAGCCATATACGTAAGTAGGTACATGTATAAACTTACCATATAGACAGGAAGCCGCAAACATAAGTTAAATATACGCTAATCCGGCACACCGCTGGTAGATGGTTGAGTGGATAGCCCAGGGCCTCTAACCATACAAGCACCAGACTTGTCAGTGTTCCAGTGTCCGACGACAAGACAGCGAGTAGATAAATGCTTGATGACAAGTTACGCATCTGCTTGTCAGACAGTAATAGATAAATTGACAAAAGATTTCCAATTAGACCGATGATGACAATAAACGGTAGAATGTCCATGTACAACACCATATGAACCTGCCTAATCATTTGGTACGAGCTACCAATCACAGCTTGCGAACTATTTGCTGTTGTGTTTGTGAAATTTAGTGTCCGACATATATCATTATCCATGGTTGTGTTCTCTATCTTAGACATTTTTTCAAAGTTTATTTATCCCTGCTACAGGTTTCTCTCGATTGGCTATACCTGAAAGTAAAACAAGTTGTAATTTCTGAGTATTATAAATTCCGTATCATATACAATTATTACTAATGCCATGATAGTCAGTGCTAAGCGTTAAGGACTCGTAACCAGACAGAAAGACTTCAAAAAGACATTTCGAACCATATTAAATGGAAACGGGTAATTGTAAGTGTGCACGAGAGAAAAACGGCTTGACACGTGCAAGATAGGAAAAAGGATTATATAACTCTGGGCAAAAATTATTTTGCCAATCCAAACTTCAGGAAACATTGCACTATATGCACACGCAAGATTACAATTAATCTAAATTGATTTTAATTGAGGCTTTCTTGTCTCAGGCATGCACATTATAATTAATTCAGACATTCTTAAAAGTTATCTGAATAAACACATGAATACTTAATTGAGTTTCTTGACGTTTAGTTGTGTCGATATTAAATGAAACCTGCCTGAATTAAAAATTAAACAAGAATAAAGTGTACTGAAAACAAACAAACACAATATATTAGCGCATGTGAGCGCTCATCACGATCAAACTAATAGTTACCCTACAATATGCAAGCTGTTCATAAAGAGTTGTTTAAAATAACCCTTTTGGCAGGAATTCGTTTTAGAAAAATATTTCATCATGACAACAATATACATGTATCACTAAATTGCATCATTGAACTCTTGAGTCGTAGTAACGGCCATAAGTGTCAGAGTTATTTTCCCAGAGATTAAAACAACAATCGTTCCAAACTAAAACAACAGACTTAAAGGTCAGTGGTCATCTAGCTTTGTAGTATTATTAACTAAGAAATAGAGATTATTTAACTGCTGGGATCGATTATAGGGAAATCCTTCACGGGAAGGTAGACGTGTTGTTCTTTTCATGAACAAGTGAGTGAAAAAACAAAACACGACTACCATCGAGTGAAAGATTTCCCTATAATCGAACACATTTAAATAATCTATTTATTACATTTTAAACCAGTTTATGCCTTTTTTTAACCGGAATTATTCGCATTATTGAACATTTTCGGCCGGTGACGCCGTCGTCAGCAACACTCTTTTGACATCATAACTCAACGTCACAGTTATTTTTTGTGTTCGGAATTAGTTAATAATATTTAGCGATGATGAATATTCTTTCACTGAGAAAACACAATCTTTCACTGATGAAAATGTAATAAATGGAAATCTGAAACATCATCGGACCATTTCCTGATATTCCCAGAAAAAACACACATTTAAATATGAAATTGTATTAAGTAGTGAATTCAATATATCGATCTTTCTACGGGGTATAAACAGCATTATGCTTGTTTAAAGTAATTTAACCCCGAAGGACGAATAAATTGCACCTTGTTTGTTTAGGCTCCGTTCACTGGGAATTGAGGATCAACAAGACGCAATAGTGTATTGCAGGCATGCGCACTGGAAATGTAAATAGTTAAAGACGGTAAGTATGTATGTAAGTACAATTACTGTTTTAAAGCTGTTTTTCATCGTAAGTGTGCAGTTGTTGTTTGTTTCTGTGCATGTTTGTGTTTACATATGGTCTTGGAATGCTGCGTTTCTTGTTCGAGTTGTATATCTACTTTTACTGCAATTAGTATGATTAGTACGACAGAATCAAGACGACATCACACCACTTATACAAAACAAAACATGTTCATTAGACGAATTAACTGCACCTTTGCTTTTTTTAGCTTCGCCCCAAAAGTAAATGTTGTTTACTGGGAAAAGAGGCTCAACCAGGCGCAATTATGTATTGCAGGTATGTGCAGTAGAAATGTAAATATTTAAGCATTGTATTTGATAAAGTCGTGAAGAATGCGTGAAGACCGTTGACTTTAAATTAACTAATGTTGTTCATACCCCATAGGAAAATCGAAATATCGAATTAAATCCTTATTTAACGATTAACGATTATGTTTTATAACGATTAGGTTTTATTCTATCTGTTTATCTGACTGTAATTATGTAAGTACGTTGTAATTGTGTTAACACTATTGCTCGTAACAGGATGGACCAAGAGGAGACAACTCACCAAGGGAGTATCAAGAATAAATAAATTTACAAAATGTATTTACAACAAGATGAATATATATATACAAATGAATATAAATGCCAAAATAGAAATATCAACAATTTGAAAGCATTTTTCACTATTCACTTAATTACACATTAAACTGTTCGATTTTAATCACACTGAATATTTGTATTTATGATATATGTATGCTATATCATAGCTATTTTATAGCTCAAAGCTGTGTCTAGCTGAGGCCTTCCGGTACTGCTCAGTGCCCGACACTAATACTTCAATTCCGTGAATTCACTTCCACGTTATATGCACGCCCCTCATTGCCGGTTGCTATTAGTCCTGGTACCATACATACTTCCGGTGACGACTCAAATCGCGGTATTGCACATCCGGTGACGTTATCTGCGTAGCTATCTGCGTAACCAGACACTATTGCCTAGCGTTTTGCATGGCTCCGCCTGGTCTGTCGCCCAAATAGCGAATGATGTAGTTCCCGCGTCCTATGACGGCGTTCCCCACCTACGACCCCGTAGACCACGCTCCCGACAATACGATCTATACGCTCTACCTACGCTCCTAGCGTATACGGCCACAACATATATACACAGTCTTTCAATATTATCACAACATGTACCTAATAACTGATTGCATAGCAATTTTTTTCAGGAAGAATAAACCCGATTTCTAAACCTTACTCGAATTGGCATTATGCTAAACTTTTACAGAACGTGTAATACAATTACGGATGTTATTTACCAACAATAACATCTCACATTTCTAGATATAACTCAAAACTTACAACATAATAATTTAACCATGAACATTATAATTAATTTTCAACGCATAAACAACCGGACTGAATGAATAACATATTTTACCTCTCGCTAATACATTATAGGCTATAATGGTACAGCGACGTCAGAGTGATTGAATAATAATGACAATATAATAAACAACCTCAAAGTGATTTACACTGCACAATAAACAATAACCGTTTATGCAGTGAAGTAATGACAATTAGAATCCTCCGTAGAAAAAGTGCTTAAACTCTGAATCGCGTATTCCATTAATTTTACTATCTACATAACAACTGGCATTATTAATAATGTAAATGCCACAATAATCTATCAGACATACATGTGCTAATATGTTCTGACGTTTGAAAACGTACTAGCAGTAGGGGAGCAGCCTTGATATTTTCCTACATCTATCAAATAATTGGTAACGCATGGCAACGAAAAGTAGTACGTCATCTTTCGGCAAGGTCAAAAAAAAAAGTCCGCCATTTTGGATTTTTTAAAACACATAAGTTGGAAGATTGTGACAATTTTTGATCATGAAATTTCATTTCCGCTTTAAGTTTCGTGATTTTTAGCTGTAAAGACTTTTTTCCCAGAAGCTTTACTGCGTGATAAATGCAGACCAGCCTTGTAAAATGTCGAAGCGAGGGGCGATAACTCTAAAATATGCCATTTTTAGAATACGTTTAAAATGACAACAATCGTGTGTTTTTTGTTAAATAAGGAGATACTTGAATTGTTGTTTTAGCTCACATATTACATGAATGTTGCTGCATATCACGAAAAGCATGTTATTTCTTTATCAAAAGTACACGAAAATACGAGTTGTTTGACTCAACTGTAATTTTGACTGTCCTCGCAAGAACTGCAGACGCGTATTCGATGGAGCGGGTAGTATTGGGTACCCTCTCATATGTGGAATGTGTACGTAACAATCGCTACTGTTCAAGATGGGAGTTGGGGTGGAGAGAAGGATGGGGAGGGCATCTGAGCTGAGATTTAAAAGGATGCGCCCCATCCCCTTCCCACCCCAACTAAAATCATGAAAGTCTTGTTTTGAAAGCTCTTGCAAGCATACATTTTTTAACATATTCAGATAATATATTTCTTGCTATGTTTTTGACTAGACTGTCCAGTGTCTAATTGTCATCCGCAACTTTGCGCAGTCGGTATCATAGCGGATTTGTAACCGGAGGTGGTGCCACTGAGATTTGTCGGTGTGTTCTTGTTCTTCAGACAAGACAATTTTCCTTAGCCTCATCCGTCGGATGGGGACGTAAACCGGGCGGTCTCGCGTATAGGTCTATCATCCGAGCACGTTAAAGAACCATAGGAATCTGTTCGATAATAAGAGTAGGGTGCGGTTCCCGGATTCCTATGTATCCTTCCCCTCTCTCTGAGGTGGCTCTAAATAACCTATACTGTGTTGATTCATTTCAATTCATCCGCAACTGCACTCAGCACTGTCATATGTACTGTAGCTGTCCCATGCTAACCTTGGAATATATCACCCACACATAAAAGGGTTTGAGGGGATCTTACTTGTACATATTAGATTAAATATAGAACATTTGTCGGTTGAAACCTAGATGAATTTTTATCAGACAGATACTTACAGCATCGAAGGAAAGTAAAGAAGGCCATTTTTATTACTTTATATTTTTAAAGTTGAATGGTGTTTTATGTCATTAAAGCACATTTTAGGCCATATTTCTTGGATAGAACCAGTACTGTATACTTTCTGCAATCCGTAAAAATCGACACTTTTTCACCTACAAGTTGAGCTCCCAGTGGGAATTTAACCCGCAGCGGTGAGAGGTGAAAATGAGAATGTATACAAATATAAAAAGGGCATGAATGACCGCACTAAAAACAATCCGTGGAAAATTGTACAATGCAATAATATATACTCATAATTTAAGTTTATTTTGATGCAAAATCAATATGCACCTCTTGACATCCTAGATAAACATCTGACATGTAAAGTTTCGAAACAATTGGTTAAAAACTGCGGAAGGATATAGACGCACAGAAGACTAATACCATATGCCACCTCACCATTCGATGGTAAATAATACACATTTAAGATACATATTAAGGTCTTAAATATTATCTTTCATGACTAAGTAAAAAATATGTAACAAGTCAGATTTCTAAGTGAATTATTTATTTATTTGATTTAAAACATTTTATTTCAAATATGTACATCAAAACCTCCCAGATATAAAGGGTATTGTATAAAAAATTAAATTGCATCATGCAATAATTTTATTTATTTATTAAACATCATTTTTGAAGTATTTATCAAGCATTAAAATTAGCACCTCCATTGATTAATCGAGAATTGATTTTCACTTTTCACCCGCTTGCATATATTTAAATTATAAGTTATAACATTTTGGAGTTTAAAAAAAAGATTGCTACATGTCCCTTTTATATGCGCACCTCTCAGCTTGTATTGTTTATATGGTGCAAATCATTTTCAACAAATGTGGGGTTATATATATACAAGTATCTGTTTTTGTTTTTTTTTGGTTGCGGCAGACCACCCACTTTTCTGGGTAGAACCAGTAATATACACCTCCTGCCATCTGTTATTCCACAAACTTTATAATCCAATAAAATTCAGAATCATCATTTTAATCAAATAAAGAAATTGGGCATGGTCCGTCAGATTAACAGAAACACATTTATATTTTCGTATTAGCCCTTATTTTGAGCCACTCCAATGAACTGTCCAGTTAATGTCGCCATCGATCCACCTCTGTCAACAGTCGGACGTGCATGTTGATATGATATTGTGCTGAACTGGTGATCCTGAGAATTTTGAAATTAGTGGGTCCAAATAACCTTATTCCCTCAAGTCACAAATGTTACTAGACATATTTTTCTTGAAGTTGATGCTAGTACTGTCCGTATGAGGTATTGCTGATTCATGATTAAAAAAGAAATAAAAAAAATATCGCATTATTCTATTCTTGTTCGTTTAAGTATTTCTGATTCGGTTGATAAAGTTGTAAAAATGTATTATAATATATAAGTATGTGACTAGACACTTGTTTCAATAAAATCCTCCCATATTTTGTGACCTCAGTACAGTTTCCCAGCGTCTCAGGACATCAGGGACTCTGAAAATAAAAATGGTACCGATTCTGTTTAACCATACACATTTTTGTTTCAACTTAAATAGGTAACAAGTTGGTGAGTTGAAATAGATGAATGAAAAGTGACTATAGCACTTTTTTTATAAGAATATCAATTGAACAGAACATGGTGGAACATTGACCAGAAAAAAACTATATAACTTCTAATTTTTAAACATGATCACTGGTGGTTTCAAATGCGGGACCAAAATATCGGTATCGCCGGTTACTTTTTTTACCAGTTTGTTGTGTTAAAAAACACCTATTGAATTTATTTTTTTGTTATTCATTTTTTTACAAAAAATTGGGTTGCACGGTCTAAGAACCGAAAAAACACACAAAAAACTCTGGGGTAAGTTGGATCAACAACACATTATATGTCATTTAGAACCGCCCTTGTGAGAGGGGAAGGGCACATAGGAAAATGATACAAATTTTGTTTACCGTAACCAGATTTCGTTTCAACTTAAATAGTTAACAAGTTGTAGAATTGAAATATGTAGATGAACAGTGATTTTAGAAAAAATTGTTACATGTAAGATGAATTAACAAAACATCGTTTTCGGCTAATCAACACATTACCGGTATACCTTATTTAGAGCCGCCCCAGAGAGAGGGGAAGGAGGACACATATGATAGGAATTTGAGAACCTGCCTTATTCTTTCTAATGAATATATTTCTGTGGTTCGTTATCGTGCTCGAAGGATAGACCCCCTAGTTTCAATCCCAATCCAACAAACGAGGCTGAGGAACAAACAAGGCTGAGGGAAGGTGTATTGCCCGAAAACACAGACGAAACTCAGTGGTGTATGTGTGACTTGAATCCGAAAGCTCCAGATTGCTATCGTCCACCATGCTATCGCTGGGACATGCCAGCACATTATGTTAAGTCAGGGTCCTGGTTAAGTTTAATATTTTAGATGTAATACAAGGATGTTTTTATTTTGTTCGTTTCATTTTACATCCGTACTATGGACAATATGACCTATTTATGTGTCGATGTGAGGTAAAACACCATTCATTCATTTTTTATTTTTAGTATAAGAAGTCTGAGACTAAGTGCAGGTGCACAATGCCACATATTTTGCAAAGAATATACATTGATAAATTCATAGATTTTTTGGAACTGTGCTTACCTAAACACTGGGTTACACAAGGCTCTTTATGTAGTTATTCAGATTACTGTGAGACTGGGAAATGACTTGGTGAAAACAGCTAGGCTGTGGTAACACAATGCACACTGACACAGACCTGAAAAAAATAACATATTATTTCATTTAATTTTAATATTAATAACTATGTTCAACTTTCTTAATGCTATCAATGCCAGCTTTTCATAATAGTTTTCTTAAAACACAACTGGAATTGAATGTGGTGCTTTCTGGATACTGTCCAAAATGTAAGGTGGCATTCATGAACAAGTAGTATTTTCAAGGCTTACATTTTCATCAATCATTCATGAATCATCACTCATGTGTTCTAAACATGATCAGAATTAAGTTAATATATATGAACCACCACCATTTCATATGTTTCAATGTTAAGCACTTGTCCTACACTACAGTAATTAAAAGTGTATTTACTTACACAAATCCCTACACAGGCTACAGTCCATGCCATGACCCATTTCATTTGCTTGGTGTGTTTCACTTTCAATATTCATTCTCCGACATCTATTGTAAATTATTCACTCAAGTCAATCAAGGAAAACTTGGAATTATATACGATCACTGTTTCGATAAAGGTCTAACAACTTAATTCCACTCCTGTACAAATAATTCATCGATATGTCTATGTGTGTACTCAGTATGCATGCATCTGCATAATTTGACCTTTGAAAACGTGTACACCGTATGTGAGCTATTTTTAGCACATCGTTTGGACTGTGGCAATGGAAAATACAACAGTTCAGTTCAATTCACAATTTAGTTTTAGGGACAGTGTGAATTTGTCCAGGGAGAAGTGGGGGTTTATGGCGTGTGACTGACTGGCCCTAGGCCGGGTGTTTTTCTGTGTCGCCGCCATTTTGAATAAAGTCTGAAAGAGTGAAATGCGGGTACCAACTTTCAAAACGGGCACGCAAAATGTATATTCACGAAAAAATAAGAAATTTTCAAAAAAGGTAGAACAGGTAATGATCTTCGACTCCTGGCAATTTCAACAATATTTAAGAATATACAATTGTTGTACCCGTTTTGAAACGTTGGCAATTTCGAAGAAAACAAAAACTTTTTTTTTTCGATCTTCGCATTTGTACCGCGATTTCCGACTATGATATCTCAAAAAAACATGTCAACACGATTGTTTGATGAATATCCGACATAATAACTGACTTCTGATATGATTTGTTTTCATTGCCATCTAGTATAAGCTTTAAACTGGTGTTTTTTAAAAGAGTACTATAAAATCCGCGCATCTGCACGTGATTGCAAAATGGGAACTACGTTGCCTCCAACCCCAATTATTTATGTTTGAGTTATGCGGTTCAGGCACGTGAAATATTTCAGTTGCTCCCCTACTGTAGAGCCTGCTAAACTATCTATGTTCTTTACCGGCAGATATTTACTTCAGAACCACAATTTAAATATGACGATAATTTACAAGCAATAAAGTAGATTCGACTTACGCTGCCATTACAGGTATTGGTCACAACTACCCTGGATAATGGTTTGCTGGTACCTGACTGAACACGCCATCAATACAAATGTCATGTTCTTCGGACTGCTCGGACTGCACGTGACGTAGTTTTTGAACTCTATCTTATATAAGCAATCTATACATTTAGTTAGGCCCGCACTTCTAAATACGGGCGATTTTAATCATAATACACATCATTTAAAATCATAAATGCTTAATACGTTATCGGTTTTGATGAAACAAGTGCCAAAACGACATATTGTTTATTTATAGAATGAAACTAGTAAAAGATCATTTATTAGATATACGCATCGATTAAAAGTGATGCGCTTGGCAAAAATCTATCAACATTTCTATTTCAAAATCAGGGAAAATGATGCCCCGACAAACACAGTTAAAAACTATTTACTGTGCACTCGTTTTGTTACAACGTTTTAAAAGCTGTAATACGTACTGTTGTAAAAGCTGTACCGTTCTAAAAGCGACGTTGACAACATTGCACTCTTTGTTATAGCAACGTACGGCAATTAGCAGGAGAACGTCGTATTTGTTTCTGTCGTCTTTTCGTTAGTTTTAATCAAAGGATCAAGGCGGTACCAGAAAAGGTAACTGGTTATTTCAAACGTGGTGATAAAACCAAGAGTGGTACATTGATAAAGATGTTGGTAGGAATTATGTTTTTTATGGTTGAGATGGTTGTTATTGGATTTTGCAGATGAGTCATGTGTCCAGAAATTCGTTGGTTGTTAGTAATTGTTTGGTGTTATTCGGTATTTCAGAAACAGTTGTTAGACAGAAGTAGGTTATTTAAGATTGGAGTAAACAGATTAAAAGAGAAGTTTAGGATGTCTGAAAGATGGAGGTTAGCAATTCAGGCATTTGGTTTACAGTATAGTCGAAGTAGAAGGGGTGATGGTTTAAGACTTAATGAGGTTATTAAACGAGGTCATGGAAGCGGTAGAGATGATAGTCCAGGAATAGACAGTGTAGAAGTAGACTATTTGAGTAGGATAGAAACTTAGATATTTAGGAAGAGGACAGGAGATAGTGCTTCATCTTTACTGTAACTAAGGTGAATTGAATTTCATAGTTATTTGTTCAAGGACAGTAGTCAGGGAATTGTGGGTAAATATATGCTAGTAGAGGACGCTAGTAAAGTTCATGTAAATAGTGTTAATGTAATGTTTGTATATATATGGTTCATTTTGTAGCTAGAAGAAGAGTAGCATATGAGTGCATATGTACTTAGAGATTTTAACTGAATTTGTCGGGGCCTCATTTTCCCTGATTTTAAATAGGAATTTTGATAGACTTTTGACAAGCGTATCACTTTTAATCGTTATGTGTATCTAATAAATGATCTTTGACTAGACTCATTCTTTTGATAAAGAATAAGTTTAGATTGTTATTAATGTCATAATAGTCAGTTCTAAGCATAAGGACTCGCAACCAGCCAGTAAAACTTCCAAAAAACATATCGAACCATATTAAATGGAAAACAGTTAAGTATGCACACGGAACAAAAACGGCTTGAAACTTGCAAAACAGGCTTACTAGTAAATAACTCTGGAAAAAACTATTTTGTCAATCTAAAATTCAGGAAACTTTGCACAATATGCACACGAACGATTACAGTTAATCTAAATTGATTTTAATTCATGTCTCGGACATGCACCATACAATTAATTGAGACATTCTTAAAAGTTAACTGAATAAACACATGAAGAAATATACAAATATCGGACAGAGAAAGCAGCATTCAAGGACGACAGTCAACCAAAAAACACAAAAACAAACACGCAAACAGACAAACAAGAAGGCAAAATTAATAAAAAATGCAAACGACATCACAAACGCCAAAGGGTTGACAATATGGTTACCGCCTTGGAACGGCCAGTGGCAACAAAGGCCACTGGGGGGTTTAAACCGGTTCTAGGGTGCACCAAACCTCACACTTACTCTACTATCATTCCATCAAAACAGTACAGTGTAAATAAAGAAATCCCCGCCATTATCTACTCTCTAACCAACAAGGCACTATCAATAGGCAATATAAGTAAAACACAGATATGCTCGTGTAAATATAATACAAAAAACAATAGCCTAGAAAGCCACAATGAAGGTACTCAATGACTTAGCAGAAGCAGAGCAACAAGAGAATAAACCATTAAGGGCACGACAAGAAAGATCATAGAAAAACATCAAACGCCACCGTCCCATTGGGCTTTAGGTAGGCGTCATCATAGGATCCACGGCCTGTCCGGTCATCGTACAATTAAAGAGGAAAGCATAGTGGCCAACTGTAAAAGGGTCCACCGTCAAGCATGCAGTACGTTGCAAAATGATAGGGTCATAACCTCTTTTGATAAACTGTTTATAATAACAAGTTTAACAAAGATAGTATGAAAGTGATTATGACCAAGAATCTTACGAAGTTTATAGATCACATCACCTTAGAAGTCAGGTTGTGATAGTCCTTGTCGCAGAAGAGTCATTAAAAAAATACTTTTTTATTTGGTAAGAAGATCAGGGTTACGCTAAAAAAAATTACAAAGGTTTTACGAAGTTGATGGTGACGGTAACCCTAATTGAGTAGCTTTTTAGTTATTACAAAAACTCAACTCAGGTACAAGCTCTTGAAAAACGAATAAGCTGAGACACATACACCCCATAAGAAGTTGCTTGGGGAACATCCCCATCCAAGTGGGGATGATAATTAACATTGTCAATATTAAAATCATCTCTCTTGTCATAGATTTTGCTAATTATTTCACCATTTTCAATTGAGAGATCTAAATCAAGAAAAGAAGAGTTATTATCAGATATATTAGCTTCTTTAAGCTAAAGTTTTTTAGGATAAATATTATTAACCATAGTTGGAAAGAAAGGGTTGTCAGTGTTCAATATGTCATTCAATATACGTCTTGTAATGAAAACAGTTTCTTTTTTTTAAACACAACAAACTTTTCTTGACGTTTATTCGTGTCGATATTAAATTAAAATTACCAGAATTAAACTTTAAACAAGAGTAAATTGTACTTAGCAAAAACACACAATATATTAGCGCCTGTCAGTGCTTATCACGATCAAAGAACTTATTTACCCTACAACATGTACATCTTGCAAGCTTTTGAGAACGGGTTGTTTAAAGTAACTCCATGACCTCTATGAGTGATATAACATTTTACACATAGCACCGATGTAGATATGATGTCAGTCTTAGTCATGTCCAGTATAAGGCTTTTCTTCAACAAATATCAAATTCTGGCATGAATGAATGTTTTGAAAAAGCTTTCGGTATGTCACGGTTGCTTTTCCAAAAATTAATCCAACACTCGCTCTGAACTAAAAAAACTGTATAGTTTAGGTATAATTATACCTAAATTTCAGTGGTCATCCTGCTTTGGAGTATTATTAACTAAGAACTTTACATCTTAAACACCATAGGAACATTTCGTGACAGTCACAATAAGAAACACACAAGGAAAGCCAATATGAAATTGTATTAAGTATTGAATTAGAAATATCGAAACTTTTATGGGGTATGAACAGCATTAGGCTTGTTTACAGTGCGTAAAGCCCAAAGGATAAATGACTGCACCTTGTTTTTTTTAGCTCCGCCCGAAAAGTATATGTTGTTTACTGGGAACTGAGGCTCAACCAGACACAATCGTGTATTGCAGGCATGTGCAGTAACAATGTAAATATTTAAGAAATGTTTGACTTTTTCTTCAACATTTATGACATTCATTTAACAAAGTATACTTTGATTAAAATGTCTACTGCACGACAGAGATGTCCTTTCTCTAATTAGTTGTATCCACTATTTGTACGAAACAGGTTGAGATAGATCTGGAATATTACGTCAAATTAGGTATATATAATAGTGTAGTATAGGCAAATTGTTGATTATGCGTTTCTTTTTCCCTTCATTATATTATATTAAACATACTTATTTGCATGACGTAGATACATTGTATTACATGCTTGAACTCACAGGAAAATGAGTTTAATATGAATTAAATAAGTACTCAACTATTGCCACATAATTGATCAATACAGAGACCCGGGGAATAAGTTACCTGTTTAAACAAATCCATTAAATAAGATCGTATTATAGTGTGTATTTTTTTCACAGGTATTTCAATGTGAGAATTGTAAACATATATCGCTGTGTTTTTTATTGATTTGTCTTGTGGAACAGACTTTCGTAACGACAAGTGACATTTAAACTATGCGCACTAACGTTTTTATAGAAAAGTATCGTATCTACACATGGCTGTAGAGCATTTAAGTTGTAATATTTAACTTTTGTGTCGTGTTATCATGGTTATGTTTATTCCAAAGTTGTATATATTTTTTTAAATTATATAAGCTATCGGCAAATAACATTTTAAACATTTGCCTTTCTTTTCGCTAAATCATAATGCTAAAATCTTCATCAATAATAATCTTTTTTAAAGATGTTATTCATAATCCTAAGTCTGAACTGCAGAGACGAAACGACTATTTAAAGATTCAACAATGGCGTGTGCCCCTTTAAAGATTGGAATTCATCAATGCAGGTACTATGTCAGAACTTTATAAACGTATATTATAAACACTATATAATTATATATAAATTATACGATGTATATATAGTATGAATTTCATTTTCTATATCAGTATATCGTCATTTATCCAGTATCACTTTCAACTTGCTAGCAAATAATTAAATACAACTTTTAGTTTCCTGCTTTTCATACTATTCTGACATAGGTTTAAATACAGTATTGGAGCAATATATTCAACAGTTAATAATTTAATATGGTTAAAAAATTGCCTTTCAACCATTCCTATAATTAATATTAATCATGTTAATGATTGAACGATTGTTAATGTTAATGACTGAACAAACGCAAGTTACTAGTATGTATATATTACATTTCTGCCTGGTAATCATCTTGGGAAATAAATCCCTAGGGAAATTATAAGATTTTGCAAGAGCTACTTTTTTAATTACATTGTTGTGACAGTTGTGGTGTATTCTTGTGCGAAGTTCGAAAGTAACTAGAGAATCAAGAAATATTTATTAAACTGAAGGCATATTCTTGTAAATAAATGTAATATATAAGTTAATCAACACTGTTGTACGTGATATAATTTCCTAGGTCAGTTCACATATCTAGTAAACAAACGAGTGCCGCAATACGAAAATGCCGTGATTTTTAAAAAAGCAAAGAAAAGCACAACAAAACAAACAACAACAACAACAACAAAAAACAAACGGGATTGCCGTGTGTCCATTTAAAATTACAAACCTTGCACATTTTCAACTTTTATGCTATTTCCAAAAATGGGTTATTTTTATACTCATGTCACTTTAGTAATAACTACGCGTTCAATATAATAGCATTACTGTCCATTATAACACATATTGAAGCATATTTCTTGATCACACTTAGTAATTTTAATTACTTACTCACACTGATCCACACATTATCGATATGAATTCATCCACAACATCATGATGGTTTTATCAATTTCATTAACTAACTGTAGTAGCTACATTATGAGCTGCTACGTTATTGGACGCCGACTCGCAATGCGACACAATCCTTACTACCAAAGGTTGTTAGTAGAATCGGAACATGTAGCGCAAACCGTATTGGCTATTTAATAGGTAAGATCCGGAAAGGTTGAAGCCGTTCCCTTCCTCACTTCAGCGTGTTGTTCCTTTTATTGGAAGCTGAAACAATATTAATATTGTTCTTCTAAAACTATTTTATTATTCGGGTATTGTCATTCCATGCAAAACGACGTTTTCGCAGGTATACTAATGCGTTTTGGCCATCTATTGTCAGACTAGTCCGCCAGTCCGTCGGTCGTTTCGAACCATAATTTAAAATCTAAGATATCTCGAGTTCGGAAAACGTGTAACATACTGCAAACTAGTGATCGTGTGGTCCATGTTGATACATTAAATGTTTTATCAGTATATTGTTCCTACAGAAACAATAAAGTAAAATATGTGTTTCTGGTTTGTCATCGAACCTGTTCAATTACTATCGAATACGCTTAATATAGTCCTGAACTGGTTTGTGTAAGTGTACTTGTTTCTTTAACTAACATTCATACAAAAGCATGATGTGTTTTTCCTTGGAAATGTATTCGTCATATCACTGTCTGGTTACATACCATGCTTTAATTACCGAAGAATGAGCTCTTTAATGTCGAACCATTGCACCGTTTAAACCCCCGGTAGTCCCTATAGCCACTGACCGTAACCCTGTTGTCAACCCTTATATGTTTGTGACGTGCTATTTTACTGAATGTGTTTGTGATGTACTTTTAGGGTAACCTTTGCGTTGCAATACTTGTTTGAGTGACTGTTATCTGTGAATGCTACTCTTCCTGTTGGACATATAACACTTTCATTGTTTTTCATTTATTTTAAATGTGAAAACATGTTTTGTTTTGATTTTCCATGAACATATGTTTTAAAAGCTTCAATAATAAAGACAGTTCCAGTCGCTATCTTCTTTATTAATTTACTTTTTTCCCTTTCGTTTCATTTAGCCATGCTGTTTTATGCAAAGATTTGTATATGTTGTTGGAATGGCCGAACTTGTAGCTCGATCCTTTTATGACATATATCAAATTTATAATGCCAATATGTTAAAACAGTTCATTAGATACCATTTGCAAATTTGTTTATAATTCGTGTCAACTATTTCTAGAAGTCCTTAAAGCTACATAGTTCCTATTTTAACTGGTAATAACCCATAAATATGCATGAGTAACGTGTGAAGTAGTTTCAAGCCGACGAACGCACCAAAAGTCGGTATATTTAGCGTCCGTACAGGTAACTTTGACACATATACGGCTTCAAAATATATGTGATAAACAAAATAGTTGCCCGAAACGGGATTTGAACCACAGCCTTGCACTTTTAAGTTTTGGAGGATGTACGCTGAACCACAAGACCACAGCTATTTATTGGTATTTTTAACACGAAATAGGCATTATGTAATAAGCGTGCACAGACAAACTCACAAAGAGCTAAATGACAAGTCGAGATCTGGTTGTGTTGAAGCAAAGTATTAGTTTCCTATTTATAACATACACCAGGCAATGTTAATTTACACGTGCGACAGGATGGACTACATATTTGTTGAGTTGCGTTCAAATATGTTAAGTTATTTTGCCTCATAATAATGGTATTTAGAATACTATTTTCTCAAGCGTTATAGTTCAGTGGATATAGCACCGACCTTGAAATCAGAAGGTCGTGTGTTCGAACCCCGAAACAGACTAACTTTTGTTTGCTGTAAAAATTACTGTTAACTGTGTATAGGTACTGCACTCGTCGATGTATATACAGTAAATGATTTCATGCGCTTTTTTCTCGCTGAAAGCTACAGAGTCACTATTTTAACTTGTAATAACTCATGAATGAGTCGCGTGTGAAGTAGTTTCAAATCGACGAACACCCCAAAAGTCGATATATAAGCAGAAATCGATGCGTAAAATATCACATTTTTAATTAGCCTTCGTACAGGTAATATCGATAAAAGTACGGCTTCAGAATATAATATGTGATAACAAAAGTAATTGTCCAGAACGGGGTTTGAACCACAGACGTTGCGCTATTAAGTTTTGATGGCTGTACGTTTAACAAATAGACCTCGGCTATATATTGGTATGTTGTCGCTATTTCAACACTAAATAGGCATTACGTAATAACTAGCATACGCACAAACTCATCAAACGCTAAATAACAAATCGAGAAATGGTTGTTTTTAGGCGGAATATTAGTATTGATAACATATACAATTACACCAGACAATGTTATTTTACAAGAGCGACAAGATGGACTATATAATTATTGATTCATCTTGAGTTGCGTTTGAATAGGTTAAGTTATTTTGCCTCTGAATAAATGGTAGTTAGTATTCCATTTTCTCAAGAAGCGTTATAGCACAGTGGATAAAGCACCTGACTTGAAATCAAAAGGTTGTGTGTTCGAGTCTCGAAGAGGCTTTTTTTTCGTCCGTAGATCATAATTTTGCCTGTGTACAGGTACGACGTGCACTGTTCGATGTCTATACAATACATGATGTCCTGCGTTATATTTGCTCGCTTAAATACCCGATTTCGACATGAGCTGGTGAACATGAAGTTACAAATAAAGACACGCCGACAAAGAAGAAATCGATTGAAATAGAGACTCAGTAGCTTTAAGATGTCGAACGATAATATATGCATCAACACGTGGATTGCAACTTCATTTGTGATGTTAGCAAGTTCCATGTTTAGGTGTTTATCTGACTTGTTATCCCATGCGTACTTATCTTTGTATCAGTGAGATATATATTTTTTCTATAACGGGAAAGCGTTTCTTGGTTCCATTGTTTATAAATCAAATTAAACATTACTGGTTTTGTTTCTCACATTCAGGACAAGAAACACAAACCGTGCAAATAACCTTTTCAAGGAGTGCGTCAGAGGAAATAAGTTGTACAGTATAATTATATATTCTATATATAGAAAACATCTCTATTAGACCATGGCCTACCAGTAGGGGCGCAGCTGAATCATTTCACGTGCCTGAACCGCATAACTCAAACATAAATAATTGGGGTTGGAGGCAACGTAGTTCCCATTTTGCAAGCACGTGCAGATGCGCGGATTTTATAATACTCTTTTAAAAAACACTAGTTTAAAGCTGATGCTGGATGGCAAAGAAAACAAATCATATCAGAAGTCAGTTATTATGTCGGAGATTCATCAAACAATCGTGTTGACGCGTTTTATTCAGATATCATAGTCGGAAACCGCGGTACAAATGCGAAGATCGAAAAAATCTAGTTTTTGTTTTCTTCGAAATTGCCAATGTTTCAAAACGGGTACAAAAATTGTATATTCTTAAATATTGTTGAAATTGCCAGGAATCGAAGATCATTACCTGTTCTACCTTTTCTGAAGATTTCTCATTTTTTCGTGAATATGCATTTTGCGTGCCCGTTTTGAAAGTTGGTACCTGCATTTCATTCTTTCAGAGGTCATTCAAAATGGCGGCGACACAGAAAAACACCCAGCCTGGGGCCAGTCAGTCGCACGCCATAAACACCTACTTCTCCCAGAACAAATTAAAATTGTGAATTGAACTGAACTGTTGTATTTTTCCATTGCCACAGTCCAAACGATGTGCTAAAAATAGCTCACACAGGGTGTACACGTATTCAAAGGTCAAATTATGCAGATGCATGCATACACCAGTACACACATAGACAGATGTACAGGAGTCGAATATATATAAAGTCGTTAGACCTTTATCGAAACAGTGATCGTATATAATTCCAAGTTTTACATGAATGACTTGAGTGACTTGAGTGAATGCGTAATTTACAAACTACAAACAAATAGATCTATCATCTATGTCGGAGAATTAATATTGAAAGTGAAACATACCAAGCAAATGAAATGGGTGATGGCATGGATTGTCTGTTTGAAAACATTAAAACATATGAACTGGTGGTGGTTCATATATATTAACCTAATTCTGATCATTTTTAGAACACATGAGTGATGAATGATTGATGAAAAATTATGTAAGCCTTGAAAATACTACTTGTTCATGAATGCCACCTTACATTTTGGACAGTATCCAGAAAGCACCACATTCAATTCCAGTTGTGTTTTAAGAAAACTATAATGGAAAGCTGGCATTGATAGCATTAAGAAAGTTGAACATAGTTATTAATATTAAAATTAAATAGAACAATATGTTATTTTGTCAGGTCTGTTTAATAGAGGCAGTGTCAGTGTGCAGTGTGTTACCACAGCCTGTTTTCCCAGTCTCACAGTAATCTGTAAACTACATCAAGAGCCTTGTGTAAGCCAGTGTGTAGGTAAGCACAGTTTCAAAAAATCTATGAATTTATCAATGTATATTCTTTGCAAAATATGTGGCATTGTGAACCTGCACTTAGTCTCAGACTTCTTATACTAAAAATAAAAAAATGAATGAATGGTGTTTTACAGCACATCGACACATAAATAGGTCATATTGTCCATAGTACGGATGTAAAATGAAACGAACAAAATAAAAACATCCTTGTATTACATTTAAAATATTAAACTTAACCAGGACCCTGACTTAACATAATGTGCTGGCATGGCCCAGCGATAGCATGGCGGGTTCAAGTCACACATGCACCTCTGAGTTTCGTCTGTGTTTTCGGGCAATACACCTTCCCTCAGCCTTGTTTATTCCTCAGCCTCGTTTTTTGGATTGGGATTGAAACTGTGGGGTCTATCCTTCGAACACGATAAAGAACCATAGAAATATATTCATTACCGGTAGTAAGAATAAGGCAGGTTTTCAAATTCCTATCATGAGTGTCCTATTCCCCCTCTCTCTGGGACAGCTCTAAATAAGGTATACCGGTAATGTGTTGATTAGCCGAAAACTTTTTTTTTAAATTCATCTTACATGTAAAAAAAAATTCTAAAATTACTATTTATCTACATATTTCAATTCTACAACTTGTTAACTATTTAAGTTAAAACGAAATCTGGTTACGGTAAACAAAAGATGTATCATTTTTAAATTTTCCTTCATGTGCCTTTCCCCTCTCTCAAGGGCGGCTCTAAATGACATATAATGTGTTTTTGATCCAGCTTAGGCCAGAGTTTTTTTTGTGTTTTTTGGGGGTTCTTAGACCCTCCAACCCAATTTTTAGTAAAAAAAAATGAATAACAAAAAAATAAATTCAGCAGTGTTTTTTTAACACAATAGTTTGGTCCCGCCTTTGAAACCACCAGTGATCATGTTTTAAAATTAAAGTAAAATTAGAAGTTATATCGTTTTTTTCTAGTCAATGTTCCCACCATGTTCTGTTCAATTTATATTTTTTTAAAAAAAAGTTCTATAGTCACTTTTTATTCATCTATTTGAACTCACCAACTTGTTACCTATTTAAGTTGAAACAAAAATATGTATGGTTAAACAGAATCTGTATCATTTTTTTTTCAGAGTCCCTGATGTCCTGAGACGCTGGGAAGTCACAACATATGGGAGGATTTTATTGAAACAAGTGTCTAGTCACATATATAGTATAATACATTTTTGCAACATTATCAACCGAATCAGAAATACTTAAACGAACAAGAATAACATAATGCGATATTTTACAATATTTTTTTAATTTTTTTTTTTGAATCATCAATCAGCAATACCTCATACGGACAGTACTAGCATCAACTTCAAGAAAAATATGTCTAGTAACATTTGTGACTTGAGGGAATAAGGTTATTTGGACCCACTTATTTCGAAATTTCCAGGATCACCAGTTCAGCACAATATCATATCAACATGCATGTCTGACTGTTGACAGAGGTGGATCGATGGCGACATTAACTGGACAGTTCATTGGAGTGGCTCAAAATAAGGGCCAATACGAAAATATAAATGTGTTTCTGTTAATCTGACCGACCATGCACAATTTCTTTATTCGATTAAAATGACGTTTCTAAATTTTATTGGATTATAAAGTTTGGAATAACAGATGGCAGGAGGTGTATATTACTGGTTCTACCCAGAAAGGTCTGCCGCCACCCAAAAAAGACAAAAACAGATACATGTATATATATAACCCCACATTTGTTGAAAATGACTTGCACCATATAAACAATACAGGCTGAGAGGTGCGCATATTAAAGGGACATGCAGCAATCTTTTTTTTTTAAACTCCAAAATGTTATAACTTATAATTTAAATATATGCAAGCAGGTGTAAAGTGAAAATAAATTCTTGATTAATCAATCGAGGTGCTAATGCTAATGCTTGATAAAAATGCTGTGTGTCTCTTTAATAAATAAAATTATTGCATGATGCAATTTAATTTTTTATGTAATACCCTTTATATTTGGGATGTTTTGATGTAAATATTTGAAATAAAATGTTTTGAATCAAGTAAATAATTCACGCTGATATCAGACTTGTTACATATTTTTTGCTTAGTCATGAAAGATAATATTTAAGACATTAATATGTAACTTAAATGTTTATTGTTTACCATCGAATGGTGAGGCGGCATATGGTGTTAGTCATCTGTGCGTCTATATCCTTCCACAATTTTTAACCAATTGTTTCGAAACTTTACATGATGTTTATCTATGATGTCAAGAGGAGCATATCGATTTTGCATTAAAAAAAACTTTATTTTTGAATACATATTCTTGCATTGTACAATTTTCCACGGATTGTTTTCAGTGCGGTCATTCGTATCCCATAGACTTATTGAGTTATGGAGATATTCGGTTGCCCTTTTTATATTTGTATACATACTTATTTTCACCTCTCACCGCTGCGGTTCAATTCCCACTGGGAGCTCAACTTGTAGGTGAGAAAATATCGATTTTTACGGATTGCAGAAAGTATACAGTACTGGTTCTACCCAGGAAATATGGCCTAAAATGTGCTATAATGACATAAAACACCATTCAACTTTAAAAATATAAAGTAAACAAATGGCCTTCTTTACTTTCTTTCGATGAATCATTAAATAAGTATTACGACAGTGTTTCTGTCTGATAAAAAAAAATCATCTTAGGTTTCAACCGACAAATGGTCTATATTTAAACTAATGAGTTACAAGTAAGATCCCCTCAAACCCTTTTATGTGTGGGTGATATATTCCACAGTTGATTCATGATACAAGCATGGTACAGCTAACACTACATATGACAGTGCTGCGTGCAGATGCGGATGAATTGAATTGAATGTTGTTTGCCGAGTCATCAACACAGTACAGGTTATTTAGAGCCACCCCAGAGAGAGGGAAAGGATACATAGGAATCCGGGAACCAAGCCCTACTCGTAATATCGGATAGATTCCTATGGTTCTTTTAACATGCTCGGATGATAGATCTATACGCAGGACCGCCCGGTTAATGTCCACATCCGACGGACGAGGCTATTGGAAAGTGTCTTGCCCAAGAACATACTGACAAAACTCAGTGGCACCACCACCTGGTTACAAATCACTGCGCAAAGTTGCGGATGACAATTAGACACAGTACAGTCTAGTCAAAAACACAGCAACAAATATATTAGCTGAATATGTTTAAAAATGTATGCTTGCAAGAGCAGACTTTTATGATTTTAGTTGGGGTGGGAAGAGGATGGGGCGCATCCTTTTAAATATCAGTTCAGATGTCCTCACCATCCTTCTCTCTACCCCAACTCCGATCTTGAACAGTAGCGATTGTTACGTACACTTTCCACATAAGAGAGGGTGCCTAATACTACCCGCTGCATCGAATACGCGCTTGCAGTTCTTGCGAGGACAGTCAAGTCAAAATTACAGTTGAATCAAACAACTCGTATTTTCGTGTACTTTTGATAAAGAAATAACATGCTTTTCGTGACATGCAGCAAAATTCATGTAATATGTGAGCTAAACAACAATTCAACTATCTCCTCGTATTTTATTTAACAAAAAACACACGATTGTTGTCATTTTAAACGTATTCTAAAAATGGCATATTTTAGAGTTATCGCCCCCGCTTCGACATTTTACAAGGCGGGTCTGCATTTATCACGCAGAAAAGCTTCTAGAAAAAAGTCGGTACTGCCGCAAATCACGAAACTTAAAGCGGAAATGAAATTGCATCATCAAAAATTGTCACAGTCTTCCAAATTATGTGTTTTAAAAATCCAAAATGGCGGACATTTAACTTTTTTTTCGACGTGGCCGAAAGATGACGTACTACTTTTCGTTGCCATGCCTTACCAAATATTTAATATTTTCCAATAAATGTAGGCAAATATCAAGGCTGCTCCCCTACTGTACTCAACTGTTCGGTACCAACTCTGCTGGCAAATTTAAATGCTATCACCTGTTAGATATATCTTAGTAAAAAAGAAATAGCCAGGATAGTTTTTCTGAAACTGTAGCTTACATTATTTTTGGGCAAAAACATCCAGATTTGAACAAAAATCGCTAAAAACTGGAATAATGTATACAGCTTGCCATTTTGGGGGGAAATCAGCAAAAAAAGCATACAAATTGCTGATTATTAGATAATTATTTAAAACATATTGACACTTCCAATTAAACAAAATAGTAGGTTTTAAAATGTTTTCATTTATCTAAAGATGTCCTGAGATATAGGTAAAATTCTTAAGGATCAGAGATTTGGAAAAACTGGGATAATGTTGGCCAAAAGATTGCAAACTTGAACCAAAATCACTAAAAACGGGATTATTTCAAAAAATATAATTATCATTACAATATAAGGTGATTGAAAGTCCATAAAGTTATCTGTTATATACATGTTATACATGCGTCTGCGCTTTGGTTTCGAGATTACGATAACCGGTCTGCAATACTGCTTAGCATGGGACTGAGATATGTTAACGTCCACGGAGTTCTTTGTGCCAACACGTTTTACCGCTACAACTTTGACCCCGACATCTAGCACTCGCAATATATTGTCAACAAACAATCTCATATTGCCTGTATTATCGCCTAAGTCCTCCTCTACACTGTTTTTGAAACATAAGTTTCGTTTTTATCGAATTCAGATTTTGGACCGGTGCTTGATGGTGCAGAGGCAGACTCTGACGAGTTTATTTTGAGATTGATTTCATGATTTCAATGTCCACTCATTCGAAATCACCGTTGATTTCAGTACCGAAAGATGAAAACGATTGATTCAAAGATGCTTTGACACGTTCAAACGTATCTTACCTGTCTTCATGTATGATCGTGTCTCCTGCTTGGCTGTTGGCTTGGCTATTTCCTAACATTGTATACACGTCATCAATAGTCTTTACACTTGATGGTGAATCGGGCGCTGAGCCATTGTCCGCCATTACCCCTTGTTGCTTGATCGGTGTATTTGCGTCACTGTCAGACGAACGTTGGCACCACCTACGCACAGACTGACGAACACGATCAGATATGTACTTATTTTATTGTTCACTCCTTAGCGATTATATTATCCAAATGTATCGGTTTCTTTAGGAGCAGCAACAAAATGTCACCATGTTGGAACTACTTTCACACCTCCGTCTTCAATATATATATTTTATATATGCATGGCAAGAAATAATATGATACGCATCTGCTTTTAATAAACACTGAACATATAGATTTGATAAATTACTGGTATGTATTTTGTTCGGACGCTGTGGTTTCTAAAGGACCCTTCATCTCATTTTTGTAAGAATTAATTTCAAACACAGTTTCCACATTACATGGAGCATGGACATGTGTCGTTGCGGCTTTGGCACATTTATAAGTGCAAATTAAAACAATATACCGAAAAAGGGATACCCTGAAAGCAACAAATGCAAAAAGGAAATAAAAGTAGGATTTGAAACTCAATACGAAACTATCATGTATGACCATACTCGAGACGGTTTTCTTAAAACTGCACACATACAACTCTCTGAATACTGTTTATACAAGAACGGGCATGAAGTACACATATCAATAGTTATATACATAAATCGCAACCATTTTAGTACCTCTGTATACATCTACATGCTAAACTCTATATGACTGATAAATAGGAATGCCACTAATGTGGTGAAACATACTTGAATAAATCCATGCAGATATATTAAGAACCTACAGATAGCAACTGCTGACATTTGTATCTATTTGTGATTATCTGCCATTACTACTGTTTCAGCTGATAACTAAGGTGAATTTATTAGTATTTAAAAAAGCTCATCCTTCAACATCAATGGCGTTATGGTGTTAGAAGTAATTAACGCAATTTACGATGACGTTTCATTCTTTAAATGAAAGGGATACACCCACTAAGTTACAAGCTGAAACAATAGCTGGAAATTGTCAATCACGGTACAAGCTCGTACTTGAGAGGCTTACACAACGCATTCTTGGAAATACAATTACTTATAAGATCAATCAGGTTACGTCGCTAGCTTAATACGACTTATTCCTGTTTATGTTATTTCCTACACAGTACTTTGATCAAATTAATACAAGTCAGCTTGATTACGATTAAATATACTATTTGACAACTATATGTTTATTTAGATAATGATATACTAACTTGATTTGTTTAGATAACTGCATTTGCTACATACACTGAACGACTTTAAAATCGCCACAGGGAAATAAACTAAGATAACTGACATATTTCAATAGAAATTAAATTTTAATTTCATTAATTCTATTTAACATATCTACAGTTGATTTGCTGAAAATTTCATTCAAATTGATCAACAAAAACTTGTTTAATTCAGAGCATAACAGTACGACCCCCAAAAGCAAAAGTCTCAAAAGTAATACCCGGTATATCCCAATATGCGTAGAAGATGTCATGCGTGCATTGCCGCTAATGGTGGATATTGTGACTTTTGCTTTTGGGGATAGTACTGTTATATTTTGAATTTAACAAGTTTGGTGTTGATCGATTTGAATGAAATTTGCAGCAATTCAACTGAATATATGGTTAAATAGAATAGATAAAATTACAATTTAATTTCTATTGAAATATCTCAGTTATCTCAGTTTATTTCCCTGTTGCGTTTTTAAAGTCGTTCAGTGTAGAGCCATGTGTTCATCTCATTAACGTACATGTCAATGGTAAATGTTGTTAACATTGTTTGTTTTTTGTCTTCTAATGTGGGTTACATAAACTCACTGATTATAGGAAATAGCTGATCTCGTTATAGAGTATATATATATAGTATTTGTTATACACGAAACAGCAATGCACACTCTATATTGCTGTACTTCTGTCCGTTTACTTTAACGAATGACTGCGTAATTCCCTGAGGTGCCCGCTGTATGCCGACCAAGTATGTTAAAAGCTTTGTAGTTTTCCTTGTATGCACCAGTTACGTGGAAACAGTAAAAGTACATGGCGTGTGTTTACACAATAAAGTCAGTTTTTGACGGTGATCGTTATTGACACTAGTGCTATACTGAACATATACTTAGTACATACCAGATTAAGTAGATGGTTAATCTAGAATTGCTGAAGACGAATTACATTACCGGAACACGCAATGTTAGAGGTATTAATTGTGTACAGCGACAACGTGTTTTTTGGTTATTGCGTGTACGCTACTGACTTACAGTGACACGTGGTCTTCTCCGTGTGTACAACGTGTTTTAGATGACTATAACGCCATTAAATCTTCACATTATCCTGGATCATATTTCATCCTATCAACATATCGTTATCTTCAATCACCATATCGAACATAAAACAAATGGATGGTATCATTAATTAATACTGACAGCGAACGTTGCTACGCACTTTAAAACTTGTAATTGCATTAAGGCGACATTAAATGGATACCGATGTAATTTTCAAACGAAACATATACTTATTGCAGAAAGTATAGTGCCCAACGGTTTACACATGCTATCTTTAAATCTAAAAGTTTGTCTCCGTCAACAAAACAAATATTGTTTTTGTATAAATAATAGATTAGAATGCAATATGTCACGTTAATGAGTCATTACCTATGCTTTTAGTGTCACTGATCATGCTGACACTGACGAAGCTGTTTGTATTGGCTTTGAAGAAACAGTACGGAAATGTATTATCTAACCGACTTAAAAAAATGCGTTGCCATATATCAAAACATACCTTTGCTTAACATTGCATATCCATACCATGGTAATGTGTGATTTGTATTTGAATTTTAACATTACAGAACTCAGCAAGTAATCTTTCACTTTTAACGAAATTACCTTACACATGTTGCACATTTAAGGTACCGCGAAGATGGTTTACTGGTAGTGTGTCAGCTTCTCATGTGGAGGTTCGTGGGTTCAATCCCCGACAAGGTCACAATAAATACTATTTTACTATTAGATACTATTTTCTTCAGTTATGGAACTCCCCTTTATAGACACATGATGGTATCCCTATGGTAACGAACTGTTCACTTTAACATATTTGTTTTTGCAATTGTATCAACGCGATTTCATGTTGAGTCTTTTACCAGATACATGTACTCAGATATCAAAGCCTTTAATAATATCTCTCATCATCTAGATATGGTTAATACCGTATATTCTTAAAAAACATCAACTTACCAAAGACGATTAAACATCGAACAAGACGTGTAGCATCCAAGGACCACATTAAATACAAAAACGGCATCGAAACAAGCAACATCTATAAGTATCAATGAAAATGGCAAGTTATATTGCATCAAAAACACAAACTCAGTTGACAATAGTGCTACGCTTGGAACGAGTAGTGGCAAACATGTTAGCCGTGGGTTTAAATCAAATTCTAGGGAGCACTAAACATCATTCTTACACTATTGTCATCCCAATAAATCGTGACAGTGTGAATATAGAGAATATAAAGTTAGTGCCTGATCACATCCAGTTTATCAGATGAGGCTGAGAAAAAAATAAAGCCCGAGGCTGTGCTGAGGGCTTCATTTTGTTTTCGTGCCGAACCTGATAAACTGGATACGATCAGGCACTAACATGATATTTCTATTTAACATTTGATCATTTGATTTCCATTTGCTACGTTCAAAATACCCAGACGTCAAGGAGGTGCTGATGTTATCAAAGGAGGTGCACCTGACAGGAAAAGAAAGTCACTGCCGAGATAAGATTTTATCTACGGCACCTTGTTTCTCGGCAGAATTATACAGATCGACATGATAAAAAGTAATCCCCGCCAGGCAATATACTCTAGAAAACTAGGCAGCTAGAATAGGCACTGTAACCAAAATACGAAGATGGTATTTTATTTATACAGATAAACACACAAGCAAAGAAAGGCACGCAGCTGCCAGAAGGCAGAACAATACGCAAATACACCAATAAGGACACGATAAGACACGATTGAAGACTAACATCAAACGTTAACGACCTCTCAGGAGTTATCTAGACGTCTTCACAGAGACCACCGTATGTCTGGTAACGTACCGCAAAATGAAGGAGGAAAGCATAGTGGCGAACTATAACTGGATCAACTATTTAACATGCAGTGCGTTGCAAAATGATAGGGTCATAACATATTTTGATGACATGCTTAGCAAGTTAAACAAATGTATGAAAGTGATCATGACCAAGGATCTTGTTAATCACTACATCCTGGAAATCAGCATGTGTTTATAGTGCTGTCGTATATTTATCATATACATATCCATACTTTAATTGGGAAAGAAAGAAGCAAAATCTATAACAAGAGTAACAATTTCAACTTTTTCATTGTTAATGATCTCCAATTAGACGTCCATGTTTCCCGAGAAGTTTCTTTTGGGGTTGATGTTGCTCAATATATTCGTTTTTCTAAAATGTGTAGACTAGTTGAGGACGTTAATATTCGTAAACGTTTATTCTAATACACCCACACTATATAGCCTAGTTTAAAATATCTGGTTATATTGAACGATATATCACTGTTATTTTTGCAACGTTAGGAGAATAAGCATTGCGCATTGCGCATTCCGCATTGTAAAGTATGCAACGTTAGGAGAGCAAGCAAAGCAATGCGAAAGATTTCAGATGTGTGCGTTATTTTCACATTTTAGGGGTGTTAGAATAGAAATAGAACATCGTTTACGGTGAATTATTTATATTATTATATAACCTATAAATAGACGCGTTTTCATTGGCTAAAAAGTAATTTTTTAGAAAAAATATCTAGCGATATTGACCTGTTTTTTTTGATATTGACCTATTTTTTTGATATTGACCTGTTTTATATAATTGTTTTTTTGATATTGACCTGTTTTATATAATTGTAAATTGAGGGTTATATAATAAAACAGTTATGGACTTTTCAGCTGTTATACATGATGTTGATATGTACCAAAAAATCATTATTGACCTCGGCTATCGCCTCGGTCAATAATGATTTTTTTGGTGCATATCACATCATGTATAACAGCTGAAAAGTCCATAATTGTATAATATATCACGGTTTGTCGTTCAATTGTAAACAATAATTTCAACTCCAAACCGTGATATATTAAACGATAATTCACAGTAAACGATGTTCTATTTCTTAAATAACGTAAAGCCTTCCCACTCCACCAGGGTACATGTAACCGTTACAAATGTACCATACTTTTTTTAAAAAAAGCCACATAACTGGTATAGTTTTAAAATATAACAGTAAGGTAGTAATTGTAGAATATTTCTACAACGAAAAATATCACTTCTATGATAACGTTATTTACAAACAGCGAGATCCTCTGCAATTATCAATTTCAAACTATCTGTATTAAACCTGTCAATCAATCATTATAACAATTTATGGCATTATAATTTGTCAACGCATTGCATGTTTAGTGGTTGACCCATTTACAGTTATCCACCATGCTTTCTTCTTTGGGCACCCGATAACCGGACATATTGTGGACCATATGATGACGGCTGCCTAAATCTTGAAAGGAATAGCAACTTTTGATGTTTCTCTTTAATCTTGGCTAGTCGTGCCGTTATTCTTTTGTTGCTCTGAATTCCGCCAATTCATAGAGTGCTTACTTTGCGGTATTCTGCGATTGTGTTATAGTCATTTATATAGTACGACACAATGACAATACTGTATAAATTACTACATTGTCATTGTGCCATTCTGTTATTGTCTCTCAATGATACATTGTTTGTAAGAGGATATAACAGAAGTGTAAAAATCGAACAGGAAATGCAGCTTTCACAGAAAACAGTCAACCCTAAAACACGCAAAACGTTAAAGAGGAATGGCACTTGACGGTGATTTCTGTACTTATACTGTATTTAACCGCTATTGTATTTTTGGTTGACTGTGTTCTGGAATTTCCTATTCGACTTTTATACTTTCTTTTATCAATACTTGTACTGGTATCTCCATCACTTGACATTCAGCATAACAAATGTAGTGCTAGAACTGGTCGTCTCGTTGTCGGTAAACTATTGGCAAAGTGGTGGCATATTATGTCATGTCATGTTAACGCACGTCATGCTTGGTGATTGACCCCTCTACAGTCATTCACTAAGCTTTACATTTCTCTTGTGCGATGGCAGGACAACCTCGTTGGGCTCCATGATTAGTCCTTATGAACCCCTGATAGGGGAAGTTGGTACCTTAGATTGGTATTCGCTTGCTTTGACTGCAGCTGCCGTAGATGTTCAGTACAATTATGGATACATCCTGAATGTTTCTTGTTATGTTTGTTTTTATATATATGTGAACACTAACATATACGTGTATATTTTCCAAATTTCTCTGGATGTGGTCATTATTGTTACAGGTTTCCTTTTGATGAGATACTTCTTTACTTACCCTCCCTTGACAATGAGCGCTGAAGACAGGATAATAGCGAAGTTGTGTATACTTAAACTATGTATAGGCTAGCCATTGTCTTCACAACACGTTGTGTTGTATATTGTCCTTTTCATTGTATATTTAATTTGCTCGTTGTGGTACAGTGCGGATCTACTGCGTTTGATGCCGTGGCTTATATAGGACAATGCTTGTCTCATGTATGTGTCTACGAGGTGGTATTCACGTGTGGCAGTACTATTATTTGTGTATTGAATTCACTTCTAGAAGCATACCATGTCGTGATATGATTAAAATATTAATAAAAAAAACGACGTTAAACACAAGACATACAATCTTATTTTTATATATATTGTGTTTCACCATACAAAACAAATACTATGTAGGCTAGGACATATAGCATCTAGATGACATGATTATTGTCCTACAATAATGGAAACAATTGTAATTTGATATATACTTATTCACTTATAAGTATTGTATTACAACCGCATTTGCCTGCATGTGTAGCATAGATGTCAAGCTTATATCATCATAATCATTGTCATTTGTTACATTTATAGTAAAGACCACGCTATTAAGTCAATGGCACAATCCAAAAATAACTGTTATCTCATGTTGTCTCTTTCAATGTTTCTACATCATTATTTATTTCTACTGTTCGATACTAACAATGACGAAGAAGCAATATAATAGGTGGCATAACCGTCAATTCTAACGCAACAAATAAATCATACGTGCCAAATTTGCGCGGTGTAACGTGTTTACAGTTGACAGAAATATACCGCAGGGTAAGAATCCTACGTATCCATTAATCAATACAATTTCATCAACATGCATGACACTACTGTAAGGCGATATGGAGGATTGCCAGCTGTAGAATAGGAGTCTGATACGGTTTGAACTGAATTCATGAACAAATGTACATGTAGGTATACAATATGAACAAGAAATGTAGCTTTCAAAGAAAAAAGTCATCCAAAAACATGTGTTAAAACAAACAACAATTCCAGTGATAACAAGAACAAATTCGACGGCGAACCATCGCAAATACCCACGTTTTCTTCACACATGTCAATTTCCGTTAATCCTGTATCCAGTTTACATATAACTGTTTTGATTGTTCTTTGATACCCAGATCCTAGATAGTACTATGAATACAAAATATTGAGGGTATGTGTGTTTTGACCGTTTGACCCCTATCCTAGAGTTACATGGTGACCCTGCAGCAAATTATACTCATATTCCCCAAATCATTACATTGTACATGTATTGAGAAAGAAAAATAGATATTTGATGCAATTTACCTCTCTCCCCACATGCTCATCCCCACTCAGCCCCGCTCACCCGCCTCGGCATACCTCTAAGACGGAAACATCGACATTGTTCGATATGCTTTGTATTTTCAGGGGAGTATACTTGTTTATATTTACTTAGTTAAAAAACAAATATTAAAATGACACTGTAATTGAATTTTATGTATATTGGACCTTATGACGCCACTTACAACCTCCACGAGCACCCCACACCCTACCCACCCACCACCACCATTACCACAACACACACACACGTATACACACACACACACATACATGAGTAATGCCTTCATCAAAATGTTCGTTTGGGACATGATTAAACAAATATTTGACCTTATATTACCCTGCCCCCACCGCCCAACCCCTCCAACCCGAGGGAAGACGTTAGAGTTTTAAATAATGAATAATTTGACATCATCTTTCAAGACTTTTATACAAATTAATGTGCACAATTATGGAAAACTGACACTGTAATTGAAGTATTAGTGTATTTGATGACCCTTCTCTCAGACCCCACCGATGACGTCGGAAGAAATACATGTAAACAGTGTCATTTGAGACATACTTATAACAAATATGACCCCAAATCTCCCCCTGCCCCGCTCACCTTTGGTCCTCCGGCAGTCGTCAAAGTCTGCGAAATAATAAAATCGTTAAATATAATGTTTATCTTTCTTAGATGATTACATATACCAAGTTATATGAAAACATATGGAATAATGAGTGTTACAGTGTAACTGAAGTTGTTAGTATATATGACGTTTTGACCATTCCCTGAGGGCCCCTGGGTTTGGAGCCAAAGATAATGTTGCCCTTGCACTCCAAGATTATATGGTGAAGCTTACCCTAAGGTTGAATTCCGTTCAGCGGTTTAGGAGGAGATGTGGTAACGGACGGACGGACGGAGGCGATTTTTTTCTCAAAAATGTGGGTTTAATAAACAAGATATGTGACATCATAAACATAAACGGGTGGTTGACAATAGGGCTACCACATTAATAATTTTGTAAAAGGCTGCTGGGTTTTTAAACCATGTCCTATGTTGTAACAAACCTCACACTTACATTACTCTCACCCAGTGCAAATCGCATTGGTCTTTTAAACAAATAAAACACAGGCATTTCAAGATGCATCTATAAATGGTGTAGGATTTCTTTATTTGTATTGTCATGTTTTAAAAACAAATCTTTTGTCATTGATCTGTCGGTCGGTAGCCGTATTGTCAATCATTTAATATTTGTGATGTAACATACCTTGTCTTTCATTATTTATTCTTAAAATTATTGCAGTTTGTTTCGTCGATGATTGATTTTGGTTGACTGTGGTCCTTGAATGTTTCATATCTTGTTTTATATCTACTTTGCAGTGTTTTATGATAGCCTTTATTAGCCAAAGTAGAACATAAACGGTTATCAATGTTCAATATATAAAAAGAGTAATCAATGAGACATTCAGAAATCGCCGAACACGATAAATACAAACAAAACAATATTGCACTTTGAGTTTGCTTGAGCAAGCTAGTCCCGCGAGCAGCAGAAGTCAATATTTAAAATATCAACAGTACGAAAATTTGAGCCATCCCGAAGGTAGTATGCATATGGCGGTGAGCATGGAATCGTTAATGAGGTATGTTCATACCAATCCATGACCAGCACAGTATTGTCCCAGTTTCTACAAAAAAACTAGAAAACAACGAGCGAAATAAACAAAACGGAATTTAGATGGGAGCGGCGGCGGTTATGAAACCTGTGTATCTCAAGTAACACAGTCAAAAGTTATAATTAAATAGAAGACAACAAATCCTAATGGTGATTAAACAATACGCCGAACCTTTAAAACGATGGAGTAACGTAATATAATATACAGTTACCAAGAGTTGCTATTTCGATGAAATCTAGTATTTTCTAAAAGACTCAACACGAAATATCTTTCATAGCAGTACAACATATAAATCAGCGACGAGGTGCACAGTTCGTATCTATAAAGATAGTAAAGACTTGTCTATAAACGTAATATCCATACCCGACGAAATTATAATATAATTGGACAATAAATACTCCACAGATCTTTTAACAAGTCTACAAAATGTATTTATCCAAATTGCCGTGATACACATAAAACATCATGAACAATAAAATAGGTGTTGTTGGTCAATGCATGTTTTAATATTCTGAGATATTACTACTATCTACAAGTGTAGCAAACACATCGAGCGAATCTAGTACAACTGTAGACATGCAACTATGAAAATAGCCATCAAGATAGACCAAAGAGCTAAAAATACCTAAATATGGTAATACTATATGTTAAGGGAATGCGTTTACGTAAAACGAAACATAACTTAAAATAGAATGGACGCTCCATCTCAGAATACAAATGCATGTAATACTATATAGGTTATTCTGCATGTATGACTTTGCAAATTAATACATTAAACGGTTTAAGAGTGTTTGTGTATTTTAACGTTTTGTACCAACCCAGAGTCATACAGGTGAACTGGGAGCAAATATAGTTCCATCATTATAACATTTACTATTAAAACTAATTAACATTTGATTTTAGGCATAATAATTTAAAAAGTCTCCATGTTAACCTTTTGACAAGCCCTTGCTCCACGGCTGACAATGGAGGTGACAAGCACACAGTGTAATCTCATGGTCTGACCGTTGATTTGAAAGATATACATGTAAACGTTGAAAGGCATTTAAGAACGCAAATGAATGCATTAAAACGAAATGCATTTATAAAACTGAACTGCAAACGACGGAATGCAAACAGAATGTAAACGGGATGTATGTGTGGGTTATTTGGCAGTCTTTGTGGAACGCAAATAGGTATGTAGGTGTTAAACCTAGGTGTCTATTGTAATTAAAACATGCTAAATACCAGTTAGATAATATAAAAACCAAGAATATACTGATAACATTTAAGCGCAATGACATATTTTAGGCCTTTGTCTGAATAGGTCACATTCAGGCCACAATCAGTGGTAGATCTCACCCAATAAGGTCTGATAATTAAAAACACAAATAACAAATAAATAGCTGCTGCTTCCGTCGCTAGTTATTCATCAGAAATACTTTATTTCATATCATTTCAACTAAAGTCCGGTGATATTAGGTTACCAATTACCACCACAATTTTACACTGACTAGTGGATCCGTTTAGATTGTGTTAAATTAATTAATCCAATGAAATGATATATATATCGACATTCTCATAGCGCGCTATATTTTGCACGAGCGAGATAACACCAAGAACTAAAACTAGATATAGAAATCGAACATGAAAAGTAGCATTCAAGGACGACAGTCAACCACAAACACAAATAGAAACAAAGAACAACTTTAAATATGAATAAAAGGCCATATAAGACATCACAAACACAAGCGTTGACAACAGGGTTACCGCCTTGGAACTGTCAGTGGCTAAACAGGCCGATATGGATTTAAACCAGGTTCAAGGGCATGTAGGGTGCACCAAACCTCACACTTACCCTACTGTCATCCCAATAAAACGGTACAGTGTAAATAAAGAAATCACCGCTATGATACATTCTCAAACCAACAAGGCAGCATTAATAGGCAATATAAGTAAAACACAAGGATGCTCGAGTATATATTAATAGAAAATAAATATTGCCTAGAAAGCCTCAAAGAAGGTACTCAATGACTTGGCAGAAGCCAGAGCAACACGAGAACAAACCATTGAGGGCACGACAAGACAAAACTGCAGACAAACTTCAAACGTCACCGTCCTTTTGGGCTTTAGGTAGATGTCGTCATAGTGTCCACAACATCGCACAATTAAAGCGGAAAGCATAGTGGCGAACATTAAATAGGTCCACCACGTATGCAGTGCGTTGCAAAATGATAGGGTCATAATCTCTTTTGATAAACCTTTAACAAAGAAATATATAAACATAAAACAGGACAGTGTAAATAGAGAAATCCCCGCCATGATCTAATCTCTAACCAACAAGGCAGCATCAATAGGCAATATAAGTAAAACACAAATATGCTCGTGTAAATATAATACAAAAAAAAACAATAGCCTAGAAAGCCACAGTGAAGGTACTCAATGACTTGGCAGAAGTAAGAGCAACAAGACAATAACCCATTAAGGGCACGACAGGAAATATCATAGACAAACATCAAACGCCACCGTCCCAATAGGCTTTAGGTAGGCATCATCATAGGGTCCACAAAACTTCCGGTCATCGTACAATTAAAGAGGAAAGCATAGTGGCCAACTGTAAAAGGGTCCACCACCAAGCATGCAGTACGTTGAAAAATGATAAGGTCATAACCTCTATTGATAAACTTTTTAACAAGTTTAACAAAGATAGTATGAAAGTGATCATGACCAAGAATCTTACGAAGTTTATAAATCACATCACCATAGAAGTCAGGCTGTGATAGTCCTTGTCGCAAAAGAGTCCTTAAATTACTTTTATATTTGGGAAGAAGAGCAGGGTTACGATAATAAAATTTTGCAAAGGTTTTACGAAGTTTATTGTAACGGTAACCCTGATTGAGTAGCTTTTTAGTTATACAAAGATTACGAATATTCAAGTCCGCAACTCGAGTACAAGCTCTTGAAAAACGAATAAGTTGAGACACATACACCCCATAAGAAGTTGCTCGGGGAACATCCCCATCCAAGTGGAGGTAATTAACAATTTCAAAATTAAAATCATCTCTCTTGTCATAGATTTTGCTAATTATTTCACCATTTTCAATCGAGAGATCTAATCAAGAAAAGAAGCGTTATTATCAGATATATTAGCTTTATTAAGCTGAAGTTCTTTAGGATAAGTATTATCAACCATATTTGGAAAGAAAGGGTTGTCAATGTTCAGTATGTCATCCAGATACCGAGAGGTGTCATTAAAAGCTTCAATAACATCTGCCTGGGTATCTGTTGAAAGACTCAACATGAAATCCCTTTCATAGCAAAATAAAAACAAATCTGCGACAAGTGGTGCACAGTTCGTACCCATAGTGATACCAACAATTTGTCTATAAACGGTGGTACCATACCTGACGAAAATATTATCTAATAGGAAGATGAGTGCTTCACAAACTGTATAGCAAGTCCACATAGTATAAATGTCTAAACTGCCGTTATTAAAAAACGCTTTAATATTATTACATGCCAAAAATGTAGTATTTTCTCTAGCGAATGTTTTTTGAATAAGAGAAATTACCTTGTCTTTAAAAATAAGATGTGGTAAGGTTGTATATAATATAGAGAAGTCATAAGTACGTATTGATGAAACTTGACCTTTATTGAAAATTTTATAAAGAACATCTCCTGAATTTTTTATAGACCAAATTAAATTAATCCCAGAGTTTACATAAGTTTTATCACAGTATAGTTTAACGTGATCTTTAACGGCAGTAAGACTAGAAGTTAAAAGTTCGGAGATGTTTGTTGTGGTGCAGGCACTAGAATTAGAAATAAAGCGAGCCTTATACAGATTTTTATGTAATTTAGGAATCCAGTACATGGTAGGCAGTTTATTTTGCTTATCGTTTACACCAGCCTTGAAAGTAGTGCACCGAGTAATATGTGCGGAAACAACATCATCCTCAGTAGAATTAAATGGAGTATACGAATTGGTGCTGCCGAGTTCCAGAGATAAAACATTGACGTAATGTAGGCGTCAAACAATATTTACATTATTAGCTGCTTTATCTGCAGGAACTAAAACAAATTTATTATGAAATTCCTAAATTCCCGATTTTAAATTACGAAAGGAAAACCTAGGTCTCGGAGGTAGTAAAAAGGGTATTAGCATTATAAAAGTTAATACGTGTATCTGTAATTTTAAATAATGACTGTTTCCAAGTAGAAAGCGAGTTTGGGTCCGCATGTTCTCTACGACACCATTTTATACTAAAATCTTCAATGGAGTGGGCGATCTGGTCACGACAGGCATTAAAATCAATAGTTGAAGGTAATCTATATTTAGGACCTTTCGAAAACAAATGCCGAATACGTTTATCAACAATATCAATATTACCAGTGATGACATGACCTGCTGGAGCATAGCAAAATTTTGATGTGTTGCATTCACATTCCTTAGAGGTATTGTGTACTATATCAAGGTCAGAAACTATTTTGTTGTAGTTGAAAATAATATTTCTAATAGGCTTTTTAAACTTATAACAAATTACAGGACCTTCGGAATTTTTGAAATATTTTGGGATAGAATAAAAGATAGTATGAAAATGATCATGACCAAGGATCTTACGAAGTTTGTAAATCACGTCAACATAGAAGTCAGGTTGTGATAGTCCTTGTTGCAGAAGAGTTCTTAAATTACCTTTATATTTGGAAAAAAGGGCAGGGTTACGATAATAAAAAATTGCACAGCTTTTCCGAAGTTTATGGTAACGGTAGCGTTTTAGTTCTACAAAACATTGCGAAAATAGTATTACACATTAAAGATAATACAGATAGAAAAAAGACATACGATATATCAGTCTGAAAAACCTCCAAAAGTGAATGCATATATTCAGATGTTAGAACAGTATTAATCTATTAAACACTGATTAATTAAAACTAATAAATATTGTTTTAAGTTGTTGACTTAATATATCAAAATAGTTCATGTCGTTTTATTATTTTCTTTTAGATTTAAAGTAGCTATCCCGCCAATAACAGCAAATCTTTACAACGCATGTACACCGTGTTGTAGTCTATTGACGACGAGGTATATATATAATTTATCTTTTTTGAGAATCCTAATTCTATAGACACAGTTTAAACCGCTTTAACCAACCAGGTCTAACCCCAAAACAGGGGATTCATATGAAATGATTTTTTTCACTGTTCAGTAGGGCTTCCACCTTGATAATTTTGTGAAAGGCTGCTGGGGGTTTAAAACCATGTCTTAAGTTGCCCCAACTTTACCCTTACCTGAAACTTACGCAATAAAAATTCCATTGATCTCTTAAACAAATAAAACACAGGCATTGCAAGAAATACCTAGAAATGGTGTTGGATATATTTATTTGCAATGTCATGTTTTATTGTAATGAAACTAGTGTAAGTGAAAGGTTGTTTTAAATCCCCTCCCCCAGCGGCCACAATTGTCACCGATCCATCCAAAGCGGTAAGCCTATTGTCAACAAGTTTATATGTGTGACAGTCAACTTGCCTTTCTTTATAGTTTTTGAAATTATTGCTGTTTGTTTCGATGATTGATTTCGGTTGACTGTGGTCCTTGATGCTTTATTTATTGTTCTACTTTTATATCTACCTTTGCAGTGGTTTGGGATAGCTTTTATTAACCAAAGTGGAACAGAATGTGCTATCAATGTTCAATAAAACAAATAGCATGAAATCGCCGAACACGATAAATAGAAACAAACATATTGCAGTCTCGGTTTGCATGAGCCCTCTAGCCCCGGGTTGACCAGAACTCAATATTTAAAATGTCAACAGTACGAAAATTAGAGCCATCCCGATAATGGTGTGCATATGACGGTGAACATTGAACCTGTAATGATGTATATCCATACCATTCCATGACCAGTGGTGTATAGTCCCAGTTTTCTAACAAAAGGCTTTTCCCTACACGAGAAAACAATGAGCGAAATAAATAAAATGGAATTTAGTTGGGAGCAGCGGTTATGAAGCCTGTGTATCTCAAGTAAAAGTCAAAAGTCAAAATTAAAAAGCAGTCAATCAATCCTAAGTGTGATTAAACAATACTCAGAACCTTTAAAATTCTGGAGAAGTGTAATATAATATACAGTTACCAAGAGTTGCTATAAAAGGCATCGATGAAATCTGCCTGAGGAGTATTTTCTAAAAGACTCAAGACGAAATATTTTTCAAAGCAGTACACAATATAAATCAGCGACAACAGGTGCACAGTTCGTACCTATTGGGATAGTAAAGACTTGTCTATAAACGGTATATCCATACTAGACGATCTTATAATATAATTGGACAATAAATACTTCACAGACTTTTTGACAAGTCAACATAATGTATTTATCCAAATTGCAGCCATATACATAAAAAATCATGAATAATAAAAAGGTGTTGTTGGTCAACGTACGTTTTAATATTCTGAGATGTAGCTACCATATACAGGTTTAACAAAAACATCAGGAGAATCCAGTACAACTGGAGACATGTCGTGCAACAATAAATATCGCCATCAAGATAACTCAAAATCCGACATGACATTTTGGCCGAGAAATAAGTCTCAATCCGGTGATACTATATGTTAGGGAAAACCGTTTAAGTAACTAAACATACATTAAACTAGATCAAACTCGACGGCGCTTTATCTCAGAATACAAATACATTTATTTATTCTGCACGTATGACACTGCAAATTAATACATTAAACGGTTTAAGGGTGTTTGTGTATTTTAATTGTTTGCCCCAACCCAGAGTCATACAGGTGAACAGGAAGCAAAATATAGTTCCATCATTATAACATTTAATATTAGAAATAAATAACCTTTGATTTGAGGCCTAACAGAAAACACTCCATATTAACCCTTTGCAACCCCTTGCTCCAAGCCGCACGGGTGACGTTGGAGATGAAATGTATGTGTTTTTCCTATGGTCTGACCATTTCAATTGTAACATAATCAAAACATATAAATGAAACTAACCCACCCACACACACCGCATGCCTCGGGCTGACGTTCGAGTTTGAAATATTAAAATAGTTTGATATATTGTTTAACTTTCATAGACGAGTATATACATTTATACTGAGCCGTGTGCACAGAAAATGGAAAAAAGGTGTAATTGAATTGTTATTGTATTTGACCATGCTATTGTATGTGCCATTTGACCTGCCCCCACCAACTGGCCTCTTCCATCCCTCCGACCATTGCCATCCGCTCTTTTAAAATAGTATAGTACTACTACAACATGGAGAAATGTGTAAATCTTAAAAAGGCAAAAATCTGAATAGTTTTAAGCTCTCATCATTATTGGCCATGTGATTGATACAGCACAACACACTTGATACAGGAGTAACTAGCTGTAAAACAGAGAGAAATAGAGAGTGAAACCCAGTGAGACTAACAGACAGTCACATAGATTGATACAGGACAGAAAGTCAAAGAGGATACTTTGCAGAACAGTACAATTAATCCCGAAATTAATACTAATTATTTCGTTGGTAACTAAATGTCATTAATTTCCCACCCAGGCAGTTACCATGGGTGTTTCTTTGACTGTTTACCCTTAACCATCTTCATATAGTGCAAGGTCATACAACAAGTCATATATACAATATATCCTGGCAGCTTTATAATCGTACGTCGGATATGACGCTTAACAAAACTTATTTCAAGTATGTCATAAAATATTTATTGTTCAATATGTAATGGGATTGCATATAATTGCAATATATTTGTTTCCCTAAGACATGGATAATTATATTATATAACGCATATTCTCACTTTATGGCTGCTTGTTAGTTGCCAACGGGTCGACTGAAGATTCGAGGCAGACGCATCTAATTGCATATGTTACAATTGATAGCTAATGTCATTTTGTTAAATGCTTATCCGACAATAAATAACGTTTGTATTGAATTGGATTTGAACCTTAGGCTGGTTAAGCTAATGCATAATACTATAATCAATTGCAGAAATGATGGTATCAAGTACAATTGACATTATTGGTATGTAAATATAATTGGTGGCTTGTATACTCATCTATGGTAGGATTTTTATTAACATTACAAGTAAACATCTGCCTAAATAGAAATACGAAATCGTCCAAGCCTGCCGAGGCATTTATTTCCACATACTTTTTATATACCCATAGAGCTTCCTATAGCTTATAATACAATTCTTAAATGCAAATGTATATTGATCGAGAGTATTTAGAAATCTGGGACTGTTAACTGTGCATTTCGGGCCATTAATTTGTTTCGTGCACTATACCATTAACATACTAAAGTATGTTTTGTCTACTTAAAACTTGAATTTAAGATTCTTCTTTAGTTTTGTAAAATCAGAAAAATGTGCTTCACCAAACCAATTGTTTCAAGTAAAAACTTCATTTTAAGGAAAACTCATTTCTAAATCAGATTAGGAGGTGAATTAAAACAGAAACAAATGAAAAACAAAAATATTCATACAACAATATTAACATTTTAAATCAATTCGACTTTAATGCATAAATCACCCTTTTTGTATCATCGGTCGTCAATGTTATGTGCATCTTCTGCCGTTTTAGAAATGTAGAAGATACAATTACAATAGAAATTACAATAGTCAATCTAGTTCTATATTTACTTCAACATGTTTCGCAGGTCCATGTCCATAAATTTACGAAATGCATGTACCGATGAACCGAAAACACTAACATTTCTAAATCAGTCTAGAAGGCAATTTACCATTACGTGGTCCCGCCTTAACTCCATTAAGCGACTGGAAAGCTTATATTAGCGGGGTTTAATAATGGATATTTCGACAATATAACCTGTTTAAAAACATTTTTACTAAAATACTGTGATAACCTTTTTAAAATTACGTATTAAATGTTTTAATTTTACAATATGCAAACTGTTTAAGCCGAACTTAGGTTTTATTTCATACCCCTAGCCAACCCCGTTGTCGCTTCTTGGTGAAGGGGTTGGATGGGGTATGAAAGTTAATACTCGGACCACGTAATGATATTAAGTAAACAGCAAAAAACAAAAAGCTAAACTAAAACATTGTTAGCATATAAATTAATTCGATATGAATGCATAAATCACCTTTTCTTTATCATCAGACGTGCATATTCTGCCGTTTTAGAAATGTAAGGGATGAAACTACAATGAGAATTCTAATAGTCAATCTATCTATATTTACTCTAACACTTTTCGCAAGTTCATGTCCATAAAGGAAATACATTAACCAATGTACCGAAATATATCTGAAAAAATCACTAGATAAATAAAATCAAGTTAAAATACAGTTACAATTACAATTATTCATTTTACATGTTTTATCCAACAATTATAATGAGTAAAGACGCAGTTATGATATGTTTTCGGTGATTCACTGTAGGTAAACTCCGCGCTACTGATAAGTTAGTGTTGTAAAATACAGTCTCAGTACTGCTCTAATACTACCAATGTTAACCAACATCATCAGTGTCCATACATCGTAAAGTGTTTCGCCCCTTTCAAAACCCAAGACACTCTAGTATGGCGGGGCTACAGTGCTGATCAGGCACTGCATGTTGGTAGTTAGAACCAGCTCCTGGCCTCTCCGTGGAGCCAAAGCCAACTTGATGCCTTCTCAACGACACAGCTCACTGCCTGGATGGCCTGAACCCTAGCCCGGCATGTGATTACAATAGCAGTGGGCATCTTCGGTAGATACAGCTTCTTTGGTAGCTAGCACCAGCTCTTGACCTCTCTGCGGAGCCACAGCCAGCTTGATGCTTTCTCAGCAGCGCTGCTAATTTCTCAGCAGCGCTGCTCACTGCCTGAATTGCCTGCTTCCTAGCCCGGCCTGTGATTCCGAGAGCAGTGAACATCTTCCACACTGACTGTGCTGGGAATTCTCTACATCCCACCTCCACAGGAAACAGCCAGGCCTCCATCCCTTGCTGCGATAGTCCTCCATTAACTGTGCGTACTTCCCAGCTTTGAGTTCGTGAGCCTCGTCACACCTCACTTCCCACGGGACTGTGAGCTTCCGTTCTAAGTCCACCTTCATCTCCCATGTCTGAGTCTGGTGTAGGATACCTCGTGCCCGGTTGCTGACCTTTTCCGACTGCCCTTCTTTAACAAATGGGATGTATGTTTGCTTGGGAGTAACTGCACGCATCTGTTTCCTCTCCTTCTCCAGTAAATCTGCTAGCTGTCTTAGGACTCTGTCATGCCGCCACCTGTACCTTCCCTGGGCAAGTGCTACCTTGTATGCTGACAGAATGTGCCATAGGGCCCCTCTCTTGTCACATAAGGGGCAAGTTGGGTCCTCTGACAGTTTCCACCGCTGAAGCTTGACTGGTGAGGGGAGGACATAGACACTACGGAGCAGGCTCTTAGTGCCAGATCTGTGTCCAGGTGAGTTTCCGCTTTGGAACATTCTACTTTGTTGACGTACCCTGATATCCAAGTTGCACCAACTGTGCTGCTCTGGTCTCTTCCTCCCCTTTTCTGATCTCCTTCTGGACCAATGTTCTCTTGGTCCTGCCATCAGATGAGGATCACTTCTGTCTGCTCTGCACGCCTAGACCCTGTCTGCCTACGGTAGTGGTACCCACAATGTCTTCATGCCTGAGTCTGTTCTGTGCCGACTCCACTGCCTGACTCACTTACCACTTTCTGCCTGTCCTCAGCTCAATCCCGGCATCACTTATTTTGTCATCTGGAGAATCCTTCAAAGTCATTAGGAGACGAGCCTTTGCCATCTTGAATTCTTCCTACAGCGATGATACCGGATGATGCAGCTTCCCAGATGATGTGTAGAGCCCTAGTCCGGTGAATCTTGGTGGTAGCCCTAACCAGCGACGTAGGAACTTGTTAATCACACGTTCTAGTGCTTCTACTGTTGTTGTTGGAATCTCATACAGGGTCAGTGGACAGATGAGTCGAGGAAGCAGTGCATTCTGGTACATCCACACCTTGAACTTCCCTGGAAGGCCTGTCTTGTATATTCTCTTCAGTCCTTCATTGGCCTGGTCCTTTAGCTTCCCAATAGCATCCTTGTCATTGAGACTAGCGTCAAACCACTTCCAAAGACACTTTACACAGGGTTGACAATAATGCTGGATATATCTTCCTCCTGTATCTTTAGCTTGAACTGTGAGGTTAAAGAGACTCTACCTATATCTTTTTGTCCACCAATTAATTTAAACTTTACTTAATTATAAAGAGGACTATGGAAAAGGTAAATGGCAATAATTTCACCCAATGTAATATGCGTTTTGCTGGGAAAAAACAGGATTGAAAAGATCGGATTTTTGAAATTGTATTCGTAATTGTTTTAGACAAGCCGATTGCGGAGATTTTCCGATCTTAGTCGTTTACAATCGGAACTACCTCGTCTGATTAGCGAAGAGTTCCGATCGATTCGTTCGCTATCGGAACTGCGCCGAATAGTTTGTAATCGCATTGCGCGTGTCAGAGAAAATCGTAAAAACTCGTAGTTCTCCGGCAGGAATAAACGGCTGGGCAGCATTTTATTCAAGATATTATTTTGATCATAATTAATAATTTACAGAACTGGAATACGAACCATGTTCCTTCTTAGAATACTCATAAAATAGCGTTGTATACATATAAATGCAGTAATTGAGTATTTAACATTTTACATTAAAAATCGCGTAGATATAGGTAGCGCCTCTTTAAGCGCCCTTTACGGATGACCCTACATCTTGACTTTGAATTTCATGCGTGCCTATGTCGCTGTTTCATCCAGTGCAATAAGGATCTATCTTGCATGTATGTGGGTCTAGGTTGTTATGGTTATATCATCGATAACTCCTCTGTTGGATGGCATTCTTATCGCCGAGACTGTTTTTGGACCTCTGGTCTCTTGTTCTGTTCAAAATGACATTCATGCCCATCACAAACAAGATAACCGAGATGGTACATCCAGTGATGATACCTCTTTCTACGCTGAGTGAAGTCCTTGGTACTAAATCTCAGGCGTAGATTGCTGAAGTAGCTCCTGATGATTGTTTTCACCTTGCCTGGTTTGTGGTAGTGTTCAATAGCATACTCGATTACCTCGTGTAGGATGGACCCATATTGACCCATATGCATTCGCCAGGTCAAACCAAACTACTGTGAGGTCTCCGCTGTTGACCCTAGCTTCCCGGATAAGCTGAGTGATAGCACTTGTATGTTCAAGGCATCCGGAAAATCCTGGAACCCCACCCTTCTGTATTGAGGTGTTGACATATTGTTTTGTCATTACGAAGGTTGACATTCGCTTGGCTAACAGTGAGAAGAATATCTTCCCTTCCACACCCAAGAGAGAGATGGTGCGAAACTGCTCGACACCCTGTGAATCTTTCTCTTTTGGTACAAAGCACCCTTCTGCTATCTGCCAACATGCTGGTACCTCTCCTTTCCTCCACACCACTTTGATGAGGTTCCACAGGCGCTTCATGAGTCGTGGACAGTTCTTGTAGACTGTATATAGTAAGTCGCTTGGTTCTTGGGCAGATACAGCTCTTGCCCTCTGGACAACCTCACACACCTCTCTCCACGTTGGTTCCGCCTCGTTGAATGATGATGACGGTTGTTCTACTGCCAATATCCTGTCGCAGTTACCAAGCCCCTCCTGTCTATGGGGATCTGCATGTTATGCCTTCAATAACTGTTCAGCCTCTCCTTTGGTACAAGACAACTGTCCAGATCTCTCGTCACTCAATAGCTTTGAGGTGAACTTAAATGGGTTGTAGATAAAGCCTGCTCTCTCTTTTGCCTTCTCTTTCCTTTTCCTATGAGCTCTCTCAGCTCCTTGCAGCTTTTGCAGTGTCTGACGTGCTTCGTCTCTGAGGCTGCGCAGACCTTCTTTCTGTTCAACGCATTTGGCTATCTTGGATTGCCTACGAAGAGATCGGAGTTCTCCTCTCAGCCGCTTAACCTCCAATTCCCGTCTGTTTGATCTGTGTTGCTGTGTTGCCTTGCGCTCTTCCACTCCAACCCGTTCCTTCCCAACAGTATGTAATGGTAGACAGCGCTTTAATATTCCTGTCAACATTACCTTGCGCCGCTACATTCAAGATATTATTCAGATCTTCATCTAAACTTGCCCAGGCTTTCTCGTCCCCTTGTCGTGGCCATAAGACTTTCGCCTTTCTACCTTGATATGTCTCTGTTGATTGTTGTCGCTGTTCTTTTGCTTCACTTTGCCGGGGGATGTTCTCTTGCTGATATGTTTGTGAGGAGTCTTCTTCATCACTCCCCAGTGGATCAAGGTCCAACAATTCCATCAGTCCCTGCCTAGAGTCTTCTGATTCTTCGTCAGTCACTAGGAGGCTACCAGCACTGTGGTTGGCTACCTGGTGGCTGATATTCTCCTGAAACAAATATCTGCTAAGTTTTCCCTAGTGACATTATTAATTGTTTTGTAAGTATTTATAATAATTAAAACTTAAGGGATCGGTGGTGAAACCGTCGCCTGTTGTTTTGCAAAGGCGGAAACAAGTAAACTGCCCACTAAAACAAAATAAAATCATAGTTATGCCTTAAAGAAACTGGTGGCGATCTGGAAGCATTATGGGTGTCATTAAAAATACGAATACAACCATCGTTAAGTGGTTAAGAATCATGTTCAATGTAAATCTTCATTAAACTACGGTCCAGTTTGAGAACGATTTAGTTATTGTTAATGCAAATGTTGGTCACGAAAACGAGGCGATTCGGCTGGTTTTGTTTTATGAATGATAAATATTATTTTGAATGACCATGCTTAAAGGGTAGCTTCCCAGGGTCTCCTTTTCTGTATTTTGATATTGTTTTATGATAGAAATAAATATACAAGTATATACGTCGAACAAGCAATGCAGCTTTAACAGAATACAGTAAACCTCAAAACTCACAAAACGACAAACACGAATGGCAATGCTAATAATTAATAAAGAGATATGACATCACAAACACATAACGGGTTGACAATAGTGCTACCACCTTGGAACGGTCAATGGCAAAAGAGGCCGCTGGGTATTTAAATCGGGTTCAAGGGTGCACCGAACCTCACACTTACCATACTGTCAATCTAATAAAACGGGACAGTGTAAATAAAGAAATCCCCGCCATAAACTATTCTCTCACCAAAAATGCAGCATTAATAGGCAATATCAGTAAAACACAAAGATGCCCGGGTATATATAAATACAAAAACACAATAGCCTAGAAAACCACAAAGAAGATACTCAATGACTTAGCAGAAACCAGTGCATCACGAGAATAAACCATTTAGGGCACAAAAGAATTCACATTATATGAATTATATGTAAAACTTTTAGTAATAGTATCCCCATTTTAATTAATAGTTATCGTTTAATACTAATTAACCGGAAGGTAACATGCTTAGTGTCAAACTTCTTTACTGCAAGTGTTTATGCTACATGTTTACAGGTATGCTATGCACTCTTCGATATCTATAAAGTAAATTTCAGTAATAAAAACACGTCTACAAAGGGAATGAGACTTAATTATAGAGCTTACTAAACAGTTATTTCCTTTGTCAGCAACGGTCGGAACATGGTTACGCTTAAACAGATAGAACTGTGCTATTCGGTTGTTTATTTGTTTTTTAAATGTACAAATATTTCTCTTATTTTTTATTCCAGGTGACAATAATGGGACAAGTGCATGATTTAATACAGGCTTGGATATGCCTGGATGTTTCTGAAACAAGATTTGAAAATATAACACTGGGAAGTTATACATTTGAACATGTAAGTTAAATGGACAAATTTAAGAGGGTATCTACAAAATATTGATATTTTTAAAAAAAAAAGAAGCAAAGATAATTTAAACTTTAAGAAATATATAATTTGGGCGAAAACCATAGTTGTATTAATCCAGAGAGATGATGCGATTGCCAAACGCTGCACGAACGACCGCACATGCCTTTTCTCCGTTTGTACATTTAAACACAAGCATTCTGTTGCATTGAGGAATGTAGTTCCTTGCTTTTAAGTGAAAGCAGGGTTTCCTTTATAAACTCTGAAGGAATGCATTAATTAAATCAAAATGTATTTACAAAACTGAAATGCAACCGAAATTCAACGGAATGTAAACGGAATGCATTTGTGGGATACTTTGGGGAACGCAATTGCGTATGTATGTGTCAAACCTATGTGTCTTTTGTAATTAACACATGCTAAATACCACTTAGATAATATAATATATAAACCAACATTGTACTTGTAACACTTCAGCGCAATGACTCACTTCAGGCCTTTCTTTGAATAGTTCACATGCAGGCAACACTCAGCGATCGATCTGACATAACACTGTCTGATATTTAAAAACACAAATCTATAGCTGTCGCTAGTTATTAACCAGCAATGATTTATGTCATATCATTTCAATTAAAATAATCTAGTTACAGATCGAACCGATGTGTTAATGAACTCGTATCGCAGGATGGTCGCTTTCGGGGATATTAGTGTACCAGTAACCACGACAAATTTACACTGAAAAGTGGATCCGGTTAGATTGTATTAAATTAATTAATTCAATGAAATGATGATCGACGTTCTCATAGAGCGCTATACTTTGCACGAGCGAGATAACATAAACAACCAATAGTACGAGCCTAATATTATACATTAAAGTATAATACGGATATAACATCACAGAAACACCTTCAAAAGTGAATACATATATTCAGATGTTCAGAAGTATTAATCACAAATTCATTCAACTTATAAATACTCGTTTAAGTCCTTGATTTAATATATCAATATGTTTCGTGTCGTTTTCTTATTTTCTTATGGATTTAAAGTAGTTATCCCGCCAATAGACACAGTTTAAACTGCTTTAACCAGCCAGGTCTAACCCCAAAACTGGGGCGTCTAATTAAGAGTTACCAACTCATAATTCATTTACGTTTATGCAATCAGAGGTATGTTAAAATCTTTTACATCAATATATACGTTTAGACGGCACATACACATTATTCTAAGTCCTGAAAATCTGACTACAGTTTTGATTGTGATGTCACATGTCTTGCCTAAAAAAAAACGTGTAATTGATGTATGTGTAAGCCCTGTTTTGTTTGAACGTTTAGTTGAATGCAACGTTTCCTGCTCGACTGTAATTCATACATGTATTCCAAGTATAACTGGTATGAATGATTCGTCCGGAACAAAGTATGTATGGAGCTCAAAACACAGGCATATACATTGCTGGCATATATTCTTTGAACAACATATACATCAATCCCAGAATCAATCCTACACAATCCCCGTCTGATCATTTCATTACTAGATTTTCTTTCTAGACAAAAAATCATACCAATGTCATTTATCATATGAAATGATTATTTTCACTGTTTGATCTTTCAACCATACACGCGAACTCTGAGGAGATTGTTTGCTGGTTACTTTTAAGCATCACAAACATCACGCACATGTTACATAAACTAATGACTTGTTTTATGGATACAATTAGTGAAACAGATGCATACATATAGATATAAATATTGAACAGGAAAAACAGCATTTGAGGACGACATTCAACCACAACCACACACAGAAACAAAGAACAAATTTAAAGATGAATAAAAGGCCACATACGACATAACAAATACAGAAGGGTTGATAATAGGCCTACCGCCTTGGAACAGTCAGTGGCAAAATAGGCCGATGGGGTTTAAAACAGGTTCTAGAGTGAACCAAACTTCAAACTGACCCTACTGTCAACCTGATAAAACGAGATAGTGTAAATAAAGAAGTCATCGCTATGAACTATTCTCTAACCAACAGGGCAGCATTAATAGGGAGCACGAGTAAAACACGAAGATGCTCGTGTATATATAAATACAAAAAAAAACAATAGCCGAGAAAGCCATAAAGAAGGTACTCAATTACTTGGCAGAAGCCAGAGCAACACAAGAATAAACCCTTGAGGGAACGACAGGACAATACTGCATACAAACATAAAACGTCACCGTCCTATACGGCTTGAGGTAGATGTCAGTATAGGGTCAACAGCCTGTCCGGTCATCGCACAATCAAAGAGGAAAGCATAGTGACGAATTTTAAATGAGTCCTCCGCCAAGCATGCAGGGCGTTGCAAAATGATAGGTTCATAACCTCTTCTTATAATTTAACGTTTTAACAAGTTTAACAAAGATAGTATGAAAGTGATCATGACCAAGGATCTTACGACGTTTGTAAATCATGTCACCAAATAAGTCAGGTTGTGATATTCCTTGTCGCAGAAGAGTTCTTAAATTACTTTTATATTTGGAAAAAAAGGCAGGGTTACGATAATACCATTTTGCAAAGGTTTTACGAAGTTTATGGTAACGGTAACCCTGATGGAGCAGCTTTTTAGTTATACAAATATTACGAATATTAAAATCATCAACTGGAGTACAAGCTCTAGAAAAACGAATAAGATGAGACACATAGATCCCATAAGAAGTTGCTCGGGGAACATCCCCATCCAAATGGGGATAATTAACAATATCAAAATTAAAATCATCTCTCTGGTCATATATTTTGCTAATTATTTCACCGTTTTCAATGAAGAGATGTAAATCAAGAAAAGAAGCGTTAGCATGGTTAGTATCAGAAATATTATCTTAGTTAATTTGAAATTATTTATGGTATCATTATATTATTAACCATAGTAGAAAGAAAGGGTTGTCAATGTTTAATATGTCATCCAGATACCGAGAGGTGTCATTAAAGGCCTCAATAACATCTCCCTTGGTATATGGTGAAAGACTCAACATGAAATCTCTTTCATAGTAATATAAAAACAACTCTGCGATAAGTGAATGCACAATTCATATCCACACTGATACCAACAATTTGTCTATAAACGGTCGTTCCATACCTGACGAAAAGTATTATCTAATAGGAAGATGAGTGCTTTACAAATGTCTTGGCAAGTCCACATAGTATAATTGTCTAAACTGCAGTTAGTAAAAAACGCTTTAAACGCTTTAATATTATTACAGGTCAAAAGTGTAATATTTTCCCGAGCGAAAGTTGTTTGAATAAGAGCAATAAGCTTGTCTTTGATAATGTGATGTGGTAAGGTTGTATAGAATGTAGAGAAGCCATAAGTGCAAATAGATTAAACTTGACATTTATTGCAAATTGTATCACAAACGTCTCCTGAATTTATTATAAACCAAACTATTTAATACCAGACTTTTTAAAAAATTGTATCACAATATTGTTTAACGTGATCTTTAACGGCAGTAAGATAAGAAGCTAAAAGTTTGGAGATGTTTGTGGTGGTACAGGCTCTATAATTCGAAATAAAGCCGGCCGTATACGGACTTTGATGTAATTTAGGAATCTAGTACATGTACATAGTTTGCAGTTTATTCTGCTTTTCGTCTACCTCAGCCTTGAAAGCAGTGCACCGAGTGATATGTGTGGAAACAACATCATCCTCAGTAGAATGAACTGGAGTATACGAATTAGTTCTACCGCGTTCCAGAGATAAAACATTGACGTAATGTAAATAAATACATTATTAGCTGCTTTATTAGCAGGAACTAAAACAAATTTATTTTGAAATTCTTGGAAATTCCTGGATTCCCGATTTTAAATTATTAAAGGAAAACCTATGTCTCGGAGAAAGTAAAGAGGGGTTAGCATTATAAAAGTTAATACGTGTATCTATAATTTTAAAAATTGATCTTTTCCAAGTAGAAAGAGAATTTGAATCCGCTTGTTCTCTACGACACCATTTCTGCTAAAATCCTCAGTGGAGTTGGCGATCTGAGCACGACAGACATTAAAGTCGATAGTAGAAGGTAATCATCTATACATAGGACCTTTCGAAACAGATGCCGAAATTTTTTATCAACAATATTAAAATTACCAGTGATGACCTGACCTGCTGGAGCATAGCAGTTACATTCACATTCATTAGAAGTGTTATTTACTATATCAAGGTCAGAAACTATTTTGCTGTAGTTGAACATAATATTTCTAATAGATTTTTATACTTATAACACATTACAGGACTTTTTGTATTTTTGAAATATTTAGGGATAGAATCAACTACATGAGTATCGCGAAAGATACCAGGCATGTCAACGAAATCAATACTTTTATTAATATATTTTTAGAAAAAGCCTGACGTGATCAGACTTCATGTCTATATGGGGTCGGAGATCATGTTGAGTATAGCTTTGAATTATGGAATCAGTGTTATACAAGGGATCTGTGCGAATGCATATTTTGTCTGCTTCCTCGTCGAGCAATTTAAGTGAAGAAGGGGACAGAGAGGTAAGCCGTGAAAACATAAGGTGCTTTCCAGAGTTGACGGTTTGGCATTGTATTTGCTATATAAAGGTTCTTAAACGACGTTTGCGAGAAGTGCTATTGTGGATTCTCTGCAGGTAAACATATATATTGCCAGCTAGTAGATCGGGAAACGAATATATATCATGGGTTACGAAGAAAATATCCAGTACAGCCCGAAACCAATAAACAGTATCAATGTAAGCAAGATACATAATTATGCTATTGTGAATTTTATAGCGATTAAAGTGGTGATGGCAAAAGTGTTTTCCTTCCCGTTGTGTTATTAATGTCAGATCTAATTAATAGTAAAAGCATGTTATTTAATAGTTAACACAATGCCATGCATACGTCTGCAGATCGGCTAAACCTGCAATCTGCCTGGCTTTATTTCATGGTATTTTTTAACTGGAAAGTTAATAAAAAAAATCATGTTATCCGAAATTATTTATAGTTTTTAAACTGGAGTATTGATGATTTATATAATTCAATGCGGCAATATGTATACTTGGACTGACACTTCATTAGTTACATGTAGCAAGTTGGTAACGTTATCAAATACACTATACATTCACCTATTACATACAGGTCATGGATGGCATAGATCTTTGCGATTATAGTAATAACGTAAACATCTGTTTTATAACTACCTCTCAATCAAACCGAGACTGCAATATTTCGCATGTGTCGTTTCGGCCGTTTCCAAAGGTCCATTATCATACTCTTTTTTATAAATACATGTAATCATGTCATTTTAACCTAAATATGCATTAGCAATTACTGCCTGTCTGATTGAAAACACGTTCAGAATCAATATCATGAATATATTTGTCTAGTTCGGGAATACGTTGTATCTGAAGGGATTTTCCCTCATATTGCACGCGCGTTTCATTTTTGTTATAATTAATTGGGATAGTGAGCAAATCAGTACTCAGTCGCTACACCGTCAGTTTGTGAAGGTAATGCACCAACCAACGCATTGTTTCATGACAGTGATGACATTGTGTAATGACACTCCGTCATTATTTCCAAATTACTTACAATTACTGGTTAGTGACACATTTGAAAATGTAAGTTAAATAGATACATTTAAATGTTTCTCTACAAGCCATTGCTATTTATCAACAAACAAAAATGCAAGTTGGTCAATCCCATGTTTTTTGTTGGATAGTTCAATCAACATAATCAATGAAATTCGGGAAGTTCTACAGTAGTCCAGAGACGTCCTGCTACATATGTAGAGCAGATCAAATACAATGTGCTATCAAACATTTAGGCTAATGTGTTAATCCAATGGCCATATACGCATATAACACAGATTTCAACCATGATACATGTATATACATTGTTGATTTTAAATATAAACACAAATTTAGAAAATTATATAGGTAAGTATACATATCCTCACAGATAATATCATGATGAGACCAAGTGTGGTGAGAAAGACGAGTGAATTAGCAAGGGTTTCAAAATAAATATAGTTAATTTAAAACTTCTTTGTTTTCCTTACAGACCCAATTGCGTTT